>LPNX010210530.1:287792-399951 GCA_001517045.1 Pseudotsuga menziesii
CTATGCTTTAGGACTAGGAAAAGGTCAATGTCAATGTGTACAGGAAACCAGTTAATTTTGTTTATTTTTAACTAGGGGAATCAACAACTGGGCCTAGGTTGATCCATTCCCACTACCACTATATTCCTTGGTGCCCCACACCCACCCGAAAGACATGGGACACAGGTAAACCCGGTGGGATTTGATCTCGTGACCTCCATTTACAACAAGTGACTTCATATCAATTGAACACCAATGAGCCACACCCCTTCGGGCTATTTGAATTAGTTAATTAATTAATTAACTAATTATTTAATTTACGAGTTAATTAGAATTTGGTTACAATGTTGAGACAAATCGACTTGATTGATTTTAGGTCAAATAAGTAACATAGGAGGTTTCATGTAGGGAATCACGATAGGTGTGACCCCAACTGTAGTTATGGTCATCGATGACTACCTAAGCCGTGAGGACGACGCAACACCATGGACGTGACCTAAGACATAGTTACTTTACCATCAATTTTTATAGTGTGTCAAATAAGTGTGCTTAGGATTTCATTTTATTTTATTTTCTAAAATGTAGTAGGTGCAACTTGTAAATTATTTCAATTAAATGAGGTTGCTTGATTATAAGAAATTTGTAATGTGGTTGTTGTTTCTTTGACAATAAATTTTATTATATAGATAAAAACAATTGAATGTTTATATAAATTTATGATCTTATAAAAATAAATCATTCTTCATATTAAAAGTATCATTGAGAATATATAAACCATTTTTCATTTTAAAAATATATAATTTCATTGAGAACATAATATATTGTTTTTTTTAACTCAAGGATTTTGATTGACTTTTTTTAATGACATATTGTTTCCCGTTCATTAATCAAAACTTGGATAATTATATGAATTTTTTTCTATTATTATTATTTATTTCCTAAATAAAAATAAATAAATATTTTTCAAATTATTTTTTATAAACTTAAAATTAACACATTTCTTTACATTTTTTGAACTTATTTTTTTAAATTTAAAATTAAATATATTTTTGCATTATTAAATATTTTTATTTAAAAAAATAGAAAAATAGAAAAATATTTTTCAACATATTTTTTATAAACTTTGTTCTAATTTAATTTTAAATACGAAAAATATTACATTTTTTTAATATTGTATATGATAATATTAATTTTTAACATAAATTGAAGTTTCAATCTTATTAGTAATAATTAAAGTCAATTTTTAATATTTAATTAAATTTATTTATATAAATTGATCATAATATTTTATTCATCATTTTATTGTCTTTAATGATGATGATGATTAACATCCACTAAAACCAACTTTGATTTATCTGACCTTAAGAAAGATAATTGGTTTACTTTAAAATCTTGTTCATGTGCTCAAAAAGCTTTTCAAACTCATTATAGTTTTGAAAAGTTAGGAGGTTATAAAAGTTTGTATTTTACCAAATAATATGCTACAATACAATAAGAACATTCACATCAATATAGTTATGGCATATCTACTCATAAGATTAAGAAATTAAATAAACATAAATTCATCCATGTAAAAAAAAAAACATAACTCAAAATATTGGATCTTCTCTTGATAGATCTTATCATCAAGATCCATCTATGTTAATAAGAAGAAATTCCTTTAAAAAAAATATTACATAAAGAATTTATTATTATGCATATAAACCTCCATTTAAGACATTCTTACTTCCTAGTAACATTGAAATAGGTTGGTTAAATATTATTCTACACAAACATCCCAAAGAAAATATCATACCTTGAATCATACCCTTACAAACTTGCAAAATATCTATATACAGAAAATAATCCCTCCAAATAAATTCTCCCTATATAATACTAATTTCAACTATAATTACAATAATATTTCACAAATAATTTCAAAAAAACATTTTACAATTAATTTAGTAAATTTTATTGTGTATTTGTAGTGTGTAGAAATTTAGAAGTGACTGGCACTTTTTGAGTGGACCCGCCACCCATCACCAATCACTTCTAAATTTCTAGAAAGTACAAATCCATAAGCTTGCACACAATAGCTGAACAGTATAAAAACATTCATGAGAAAATTTTAAATATTTCACCATTAATTAAAAAAAATTCAACACAATTACAAAAATAACCTCTTAAAGTGGTGTTTTCTTAACATTACCCCAACCCTTTACAATCTTCGAGAGATAAACCTAATATAGCATATACTCCAACTGCTAGTCAAATTCACAACTATTTACCAACTTTTATGGTATAATCAAATAATTTCATAATATAACGTAAATCGACGGAAGTGACGGTTACATTTTGTTGGCACCAGCCCAACCCAACCCCATTGATTTTGATTTCCATCAAGTTCATGTGCCATGATTGATTTTTGTTAGATGATGTATAACTAGACATGATTGATTTTATTTTATTTTTGTGAGATGATGTATAACTAGAATTGAAAGAATGACATAATAAAAGTTCACCAGGGTTTGAGAGACTCGAGTTTAGGAAGAAATTCAAGAGATCATTTCTCATGTTATTATTAACTATGAGAACTTTATTTGGCTAAGCACTATTGTTCAAATTATGTCTTCTATGTGAAACTTTCTTATTCATTATATAGTTTGATAACAATCATCAATTGATAATTTGTTATGTAGCCAAGCCCACGTTTTCTCACGACAATGTGGTTGACATTGAATGGAGTCTAAATTTGTTCCACTGCAAATTATGTTCCAAAATATTAAATCTCTTATTTATGATACATTTGATAAAGTCACATGGAGCTCATATTAGCTTTTTCTATTTTCATGGAGTGATTTATTTATTGCCATTACTTTGGTGAATACATTTTCTGAAAGAATGGGTCCAATTTCATAATGTTCAATGTAGTAAATCTACAATTTGACCACCTTATAATAAATTGGATCACCATTGACATCTTAGTGTCTCTTGGATGGGTGCATGATTGGAAGGCGTGCAAGTATGTTTCTGTTGACTTCAATCTAAATGCTAGAAATGATAAAAAAAAATATATTACATAATAGCCACTATGTTGTTTTGGCCATTGTGTTACAATCATCAAAAGCTCGTTTTAACAATATAATATCTTAATCCATGCAATCAATGTCCAGATCCCATAGGTATATGTAATTCTTCTAATTTGGTTTCTTCCTTATTTTAATGTTCATGTTGTTAGTTCATATGTTGTCAGCTTTTAATTGTCTGATTCATGTGGTAGGAAATCCATGCAGTGGATGGAGTCTGTTGGATTTTCTAAGACTATTCTAATAAAATCTTGCATCCAAGCACCATCCAAGTAACTAATCAGGCTTGACCTCTACATAAATTCTTTCGGAACATGCCCTTTTTTTACTAATTTAGTTGGCTTCTTTCAGAGTATTATTGAGTTGTGACTAATCGCTTGAGATA
Source organism: Pseudotsuga menziesii (assembly GCA_001517045.1). Classification (NCBI taxonomy): domain Eukaryota; kingdom Viridiplantae; phylum Streptophyta; class Pinopsida; order Pinales; family Pinaceae; genus Pseudotsuga; species Pseudotsuga menziesii. Next base: position 291,222 of record LPNX010210530.1, read on the forward strand.
TTAGCAGTGCTCCACGGGGACTTGTCCCCAAGGTTTGGGAACGTGTTTCTCATGTTTCTTGCATCTCCGGGATAGAGGAGCGGTGGGAGAAACGTTTATGTGTTAATATTTCCCCTTTCACCAATTCTTAAAGGGTTCTAGCTCAATGGTAGAGCGCTTGCTTTACAAGCAGGAGGTTGAAGGTTTGATTCCTTCGTGCCATAATGATATTGCAATATTGATGTTTTAAATAAAATATATTTTATTATGATTTATTATGGCTACGAGGGGGGTTCTATTCTGAATTCGTATGTCACTATGAGGGGGGTTCAAAACTTCCCTTAGTATGTTACAACAAAGGGGTTTCAAAACCCCCCCGGTAAGTTTATATGTGGGGGGTTCATAACCGCCCCCAAAGGTTTGTAAAGAGTTTTAGGGGTGGTTTCAAATTGCCTCCGTAGGTACCTACGAGGGGGGTTTAAAACCGCCCTCAAAATTTTGTAATAAAGACTTTTGAAAGGGGGTTTTGAACCATCCCTGTAGGTGCCTACGAGAGGGGTTTATAACCACCCTTAAAAGTGACTTTTGGGGGGGGGGGGGGGGGAGCGGGTTAGAACCACCCCCAAAATTCCAAAATAGACTTTGGTAAACCCCCCCCCCCCCCCCTCCCCCCCAAAATTCCAAAATAGACTTTGGTAAACCCCCCCCCCCCCCCCTCCCCCCCAAAATTCCAAAATAGACTTTGGTAAACCCCCCCCCCCCCCCCTCCCCCCCAAAATTCCAAAATTGACTTTGGGGGGTGGGGTTAGAACCACCCCAAAAAGTCACTTTTGGGGGCGGTTTTTTTGGGGGGGTTCAAAACCGCCCCTAAAAGTTAAAATTTTTAGTGTCGATGCTATTAGGGGGGGTTTTGTAAATATCGCCTCTAAAGCCAAAACCGCCCCTAAAAGTGAGTTTTGGAGGTGGAAGACAACCGCCCCTAAAAGCCAAATTTGTTGTAGTGCGAGGATCAGGTATGATTAATAAGCTTGCATGAATACAAGAAGAGATCAACAAGAAACTCCTAGAAGCACTAACTTTGTAGGTGGAAGGGGTCGCGGCTCTAACCCAGGCCTAGGAGGATAGACATTCATTGATAAATTAATTGCTCGAGACGATTCTTCTATTGGAGCCCTATATCGAAGATAATCTTTTGTAAGAAGAATCCTTGTTCCTCCTAGGTTGGATTCATCAATATCAATTGTGGAGAGATCAATAGGAGTTGCGACCCCATCCGGTGGCCCTGTGGAGAAGAATCTAGGGGATAGGGGAAGTTCTGTGGGGCCAGGTGGACTAGAGGAGGTCTATTGAATCAACGAGGAGAAATTTACTAAAGAAGAGTGGTTGTAGTTTCAACAGGAGTTTGAAGATCATAAGAAGCGATAAAATCAATAGGAAGAGGTAATCATGAATAACGAACGTCATCATGACGATCATGAAGAAGTAGTAGGGGGCAATGATAAGGATAATGGCAACCTTAAGTATGAGGAGACAGTTGCTACACTTGTGTTCCCTATTCAACAAACAACTAGACATGTCCCTATGAAAAATATTTCAGCTTCAGTACTACCAAACTTTCATGGTAAGTCTACCGAGTATCCAGATGAATTTCTCTTCGAATTCGACATTATCTGCTGAAGCTATGACTATATCTCTAGTGAGAAAAAATTGAAATTATTTCCTGCCACCTTAAAAGGTAATGCCTCACGATTGTTTATGAGTTTGGGTGGCGAAACTATTACAACGTGGGATCAGATGAAACATGTATTTCTTGTAAAGTACCAAGAATATTGCAGAATGAAGGATAAGAGAGAGGACCTATTTAAAATGGTGTATAAATATTATGAAAGTTTGGAGGATTTTGTAGAAAGGATTTTGTATAATGTGCAGAGATCATGCCATACCACTATTAGAAGGGATGTTCTCAATATTATTATGTTGCATGGGATAAGGGAAGATTTCCTTAACATGCTTAATCTATTAGGGAAGGAAGGCATCTCCAAAGAACCTATCGATCATATTGTGGAATTGTGTCGACGATACTCTAAGGGGTGTTCCAGAAGGGAACAAAACATATTAACACGAAATCAAAATTCAACTAATGGAGGGGCTACTCGAGCGAAGATAGGTAATCTTCTTGATAATTTTAAAATTGACATGATGAGTTCCATTTCCTCGCAGTTGGATGTCATGAGAGAAAAGCATAAACAAATGGCCAAAGATCTGATACTTGGGGTATTCTTCCCTAAATACAGAAAAAAGCACCCGTTGAGGGAATGCCCCCTTGATAAGATGGAGGTATGTGGTCTTTGTGAGTTGGAACATGACACTAAGGATTGTTGGAGCAGGATCCCGCAGCTACAGAAGAAGCTGCTAGTTTTGGCGGAAAGAGAGAAGTTTAGCGGAAAAAGGACAGGGCAGAGCTACGACGGTGTAGCACGTTTCCAGCTGGAGAGCAGAGCCGGAAACCATGACTTTTGGGATAGAAAAGTCAAGGAGGCAACGGTACCAGAGCGGCCGAGAGAAGAAAGCTCAACCACTGCATTGAAGGCAGCGGCGGAAGACAGGAGGGCTCAACGACCCTCATAAAGAAGAAGGAGCAACGAGGCTCAAGCATTGAAGGCGAAGGACAGAAAGAGAAGCGGTGCATAGTACCCATGGTCAGTGCCGGGAAGCATGGAAGACTGCAGAGAGCTGCGGTGTGACAGGAAGCGGCTACCTCAAGGACAGAGAGGACCGACTGTCACTATTTAGGGTATGGGTTTACTGTTGGGACAGGCCCACAGTGTTGTAATGGCATGACCTTCGGGCTGCCTATAAAAGCTTTCATTTTTGTATTGTAAACGGTTGGTTGGGTAGCTAATCAATCAGTAGATAGTCGATCAGTTGATAGTCTTGTAGATTCAGGAATCAGTCAGACAGACTGCGTTGTAACGATCCAGACACATAGTCGTCTGTGAGTCATTTGAGTCTGTATGTAATCATTTGCAGAGAGAGCAGAGAGGGAAGGGATATAGAGAGAAGATCAGAGATCTAGGAGAAACTTTGCGCTGCAATTGTAGTGCAACAAACTGTGCTAACTTCCCTCAAGTTATATAATAGAAGCATAGTTTGGTGGACGTAGCTCCCAGCCCGGGGGTGAGCCACGTTAAATCTGCGTGTTATGTGTTGAATGGATGTGATTGTATTTGCTTATTGTTACTAGTTATTATGCATGTAATGATAGTGGCAGTAGACGAATGTATGTATTGTTTCGTTCATAATATTGTAAAAGGCTAAGGATAAGTCAAGTATTGCAGTAGGTTGTTTAAGGACTCTTTCACGTCTGTCACTAATTACCAGTTACTCACAATAGACTTCTGAGAAGTAGAGTGTCGCACCTCGGCGCAATCAACGTTAAGAGCGTAAATTCGCAGTGGTAAGATATCGCAGAGAGGCGATATCGCATCGGCAGAGGAGCTGCGATGAGAGATACTGCGAGCTGAGGGCTTAGCGTTGAGGAGAGGATGGGTGTTCCGCGGTGCGCAGAGATGCAGTAAGGATTGGAATGCTGCGAGTAAGTGGAAGTTGTGCGACGTGAGAGGAAACCGAGCAACTGGTGCGGGGTTGAGCATCGCACGGGTGAAAGTGCTGCGAGTAGAAGGGGACGTGCGATGCGCAGAGCTAGTCGATCTAGTGGCGCACAGGAGTAAGGGGAAAGAAGTAGGATGCGCAGAACCTGGTCCAAGACACTTGAGTCTTGGCCTACCCATTAGATTCACTTCGGGTGAGACTTCAGATCGCCTTGCGGTCTGTTGCCGAAAGGGCCAGTGAGTTTGGGGTGTTGTTGATTAATTATAGTAAACCCGGGTCTGCCCATGCAATCAACAAGGATTAACCTTCACTTCCAAAGGTCAAAGCAGTCTTTCAAGCATCCACTGCGGGCACAGAGCAAGCCTACTTTGTCTCACAGAAGAAGTCATGGAAACCTCATATTACAGGTATAAATTCTGACTCTACAACTTTCAATTCCTGGAATAATGTTAATAATCAATTTCCTCCAAAATACTCATATCCTAATACACAGTAGCACCAACCTTCACAACCTACAATCCAGTATCCGACCCCTTGGACTTCATGGGCACCACACTCAAGCCAACAAGCCCCTTGGTATCTGGGATGGAGAAACCCTTATCTAGGGAACTAGTTTCCCCATAATCAGGAACCCTATCCACAGTATCAGTAGACATAGCTGCGAATCCCTAATAATGTTACACCAATGGGTGCACCACTACCTCCTCAATTGCCTACTCAAACTAACCCCAATCCTAATAATAAGGAAGTGCAACAATTCAAAACCTCTAGTATTCCACCTTATTCCATTTCCCCTCTCTCTTGCAATGATTTACATTTATGATCAAGGAGGGTAGTGGAACCGATCGTCATTAGGTATATTCCATCCCTTGTGACCAAAGAAGGAAAGAATCAACGATTTGGAAATTCATTCAGTACATCAATCCCCATTATTGACGATGCTGAAAAACCAATTGAAACACATGTTGAGGCACCAATTGAAACGCCAATTGAAACACACAATGAAACATCAGCTGAGGCACTTGCAAAGACATGTACTCAGACTCAACCTACACATTTTTTGAGAGAACCATCGTATCCTGAATGATTAACCTTGCAGAATGCAGTGGAACAACCTCGTTTCAACCTTCTAGGAGAATTGGAAAATATTTATGTAAATATTCCACTATTAAAAGTCCTACACGGTGTACCTATCTATTTTAAGACCGTTTGATATCTGGTTGTAAAAAAACTAGGAAGAAAGCCTAAGGATCCTCCTATAATGCATTTAGTGGGAAATTTATTTAAACTTATGATGGGGAGGAATCCACTGGCTAAATATGATGACCCAGGTAACCCCACTATTATAGTATATATTGGGATTACCCAAATACCTAACGTTTTGGTTGATTTAGGTGCTTCAATAAATGTTATGACCACTAAGACTATTAATAAATTGGGACTCACTGAACTCAAGCCTACCCCTACCGTATTAGAAATGGTTCACAGATCCACTATCAAAACTGAATGAATCCTGGATGACCTGGTACTCTCTGTTGAATCATGGGAGTACCCTTTAGATTTTTTTGTTTTACAAACTAAGTTGCAGCTGGGGGGACACCCATTAATCTTAGGAAGACCATGGCTAGCTACAGAAGATGCATGTATCATCTGTAGATTAGGATCCATGACGATTTCTGATGGATTTTCCATTAAAAACCTAACCTTATATCCTCCATTCAGACCAATCTTAGATGCTGAAATTCCATTATGGATGGACTTGGAGGAGGAGGAAGGCACTCAACCATTGCTGACAATTGGGAGGGCCCTGAATTTCAAAATAGAGACTGAAGACGACACCATTTGAAGTTTTATTAGTGAGCCTATGTCTGTCACAAGAAAAACATATTAGATCTTGAACATCACCTTAAAATAACAAGAACAAGAAGAATTTACAGAAGAAACCCTAGTCAGTAACACTAAAATAATCCTAGTAATTGAAAACTCAAAGAGTGTTTCGGTAGAAATCGAGCTAGGGAAAACATTGAATATTAATCCTAATCTCAAAACTGATGAATTGGAACATCTGGTTATGTTCCTAAAATGGCATAACGGGGCCTTTGCTTTGGAATATACAGACATGAGGGGTATCCCCTCAAGACTGTGTACTCACAACATTTATATCAAGAATGATTCTAATCCCACCCGCCAACCTCAACGCAGAATGAACCTAAACTTAAGAGACATTATGAAGGAAAAAATCCAAAAACTTTTGGAGGAAGGTTTTACTTATCCTATTTCATACAGTGAGTGGGTTTCCCCACTAGTGATCGTACCCAATAAAAATGGGGAATGCCGAATCTATGTATATTACAGAGAATTGAATAAATAAACACAGAAACATCACTTCCCTTTACCATTTGTCAATAAGGTTCTAGAAACCTTGTTTGGAAAAATACTCTTTTCTTTCCTAGATGGTTTTAGTGGATATAACTAGAACTAGATTGCCCCTGAATACCAAGACAAAACCACCTTCACGTGTCCTTGGGGAACCTTTGCATATAGGGTGCTTCCTTTTGGGTTATGTAATGCACCAGCTACATTTCAACGAGTTGTAATCGAAATTTTCTCTGAGATGGTAAATGATTGCATAGAAGTTTTTATGGATGATTTCACTCCATATGGTAATAGCTTTGATGAAGCTCTAAGAAACTTGGAAAAAGATATAGAATGTTGTGAACAAACCCACCTATCCCTGAGCACTGAGAAGTGTCATATGATGATGAGCGAGGGTATAGTTCTAGGGCATTTTATTTCTGTTGTAGGAATCCAAGTAGATCCAGCTAAGATAAAGGTAATCGCAAATATTCCTACTCCTAGGCCGCAAAAAGAGGTATGTAGTTTCCTTGGACTTGTTGGCTATTATAGGCGATTTATAGAAAAAAAATTCTAAATTAGCATCCCCTTTATTTACTTTACTGATGAAGGATGCATAGTTTGTTTAGACAGAGGCATGCCAGGAAACATTTGCAGAACTGAAGAAAATGTTATCTATAAAACCTATCCTAAGAGGGCCCAATTGGGCCCTGCCTTTTCACATCTCTTTTGATGCTTCAGATACAACCATTGGAGCAGTTTTGGGACAACGAGAAGGTCACATCCCATATGCTATCTACTATGTTAGTAAGAATCTGGCTCCGACTGAAATGAACTATACGGTAACAGAAAAAGAGTTCCTTGCCATTGTTTATGCCATTAATAAATTCATGCATGATATTACTTGATATTCTACTTTTGTGCATACTGATCACTCAACCATTAGATATTTAATCTATAAACCTATTACTGATGCTACAATGACCAGGTGGTTGTTGCTACTATAGGAATTTGATATAACCATTATTGACAGACCAGGAAAGGAAAATGTGGTTGCATATCTCCTTTCTCAACTAACTCATAATGATGGTAATTGACTAGTCGAAGACTCCTTTCCTGATGAACACTTGTTCGTAATCTCAACTTATTCCCCATGGTATGCAGACATTGCTAATTATTTGGTTGCAGGTAGACTTCCAATGCACCTATCCAAATAAGAAAAGAGAAGGATCATACAATAGAGTGTGATATACAGTTGGATCAGAGGTCATATCTTCTACACAGGGCCTGATTTGGAAATCATGCGTTGCGTGAGGGAGGATGAAATTCATAGCATCCTGAAGGCCTTCCATGATGAGCCCTGTGGGGGGTATTTTGTTGATAAAATAATGGTTTATAAGGCATTAAGGATGGGGTATTTTTGGCCAACCATGTTTCAGGACGTGAAGAAGTATGCTCAAGCCTGTGACAGCTACCAGAGAATGGGTCAGCCGAACAAATTGGATGAAATGTTGCTTTAGCCATAATTAATGGTTGAACCTTTTGACAAATGGGATCTAGACTTTGTAGGGCCTATCAACCCTCCATGAAGGAAAAATGTTTATATCTTTCTTTGCACTAATTATATGACTAAGTGGGTGGAGGCTGTGGCTTTGGTAAACTCCAATGATCAAGTTGTGATAGATTTCTTATATGGAGAGATCTTCACTCACTTAAGAGTACCCAAAGGGATTGTAACATATGGAGGACCGTGGTTTTTGTCCTGTAAAATGGAAGCCTTATTTTAGAGGTACCATATTCAACATTGAGTCACCTCACCATATCATCCACAAGCCAATGGCCAAGTGGAAAACACAAACAAGGTAATCAAGAAAATCCTTAGAAAAATAGTGAAGAGTCGCCGTAAGGATTGGGCTAAAAGGCTTCCAGAAGCATTATGGGCCTATCGTACCACATGGCACAACACTACAGGTTTCTCCCCATATGAGCTAGTATACGGAAATAATGTTTTTTTTCCCTATTGAGTTCGACATGCGAGTCGAACCTCACCGCAGGAACTTCCTCTACAATTTGTGCAACTCTCTTCACTGCAGACACTTCCTTTGCTGCAAACTTCTCTCTTCTTCTCCACATGCGATTCGAGCCTCTCCACATGGTCCTCCACTTCAATCTTCATGGTTTTGTATAGTCAACAGTTCATCCCTGAATCGAGGCTTCACCTCTTCACTTTTATGGCGGGTACTTTCTACGCTCAGGAAACTTTCTTCTCACATCCACTCCTCCTCAATTCCTACATCTCTCTTCTTTACGAGCTCTAATACCACTTGTTAATTAATTAGAGACACATCAAAATATTACACAATGAATAACATCATACATAACACCAGGATTTCATGTGGTAAAACCCCAGTGGGGAAACATCCACGCAGGAAAATTATTGAAGCTCATTAATGAAGAAGGAGCGATTATAAGATGGGTCTCATCCTCACAGACAACCCATACCATTACGTATCCCAATGATGCACTGTATACTTCATGAATAAACATTGTACTGTCCACAAAGTAACTTGGCCGCTTAGGATGTGCCCATGCCAGGACGCGGGGAACGTAGTGGGAGGAATGAGAGAGTGAGCCACAAGGTCGTCTCTCTGAAAATATTAAAGAAAATAAAATAAGGGAGGGCATAGGTTGTGAAGCTTCCCCCCTAGAACTAACCCACGTCTTAGGAATGGGTTGCAAGTTTCCCACAAAGTAGGTGAAAGAACAGAATAGGAGGAAGGGACGGGTGAGCCAAAGGCTGCCCCATAAAAAAAATTGGGATTTAGAAGTAGACAGCCTATGCTGAAAATAAACAATGGAGGAAGGTTTCCTGTCAAACCCTACAGAACCTGCACAAACACAAATGAGAACAACCTAATGCGTATTAAAAAAAAACTAACCAAAAGTTAAGTTTCGTGAACCTTTTAACTAATTTCAGGAGAAGAAGTTAAGTTGACTTGGTTGTGGTGAGGTTGACCTCAGCTGATTTGAGTTGCATAGCTCCTCGCCAAGTTTCGGAAAAGATTTAATTATTATTTTTCCAAGTAGATCATGGAGGAGGCAGGAAGGCCATGTGGCCTCCATGCACGCCATTAATTCCTAGATTAGTTTAATTGTTTTAGGGTTAGATTTAAAGCTTAGATTTAACACTAAACTTTCGAGTATTGAATAATTCAAAAAAATTATATATATTTAAATTGTCATAATAATCTAATTTTGTAATTAATAAAAAAGTTGTTATTATAACTAAAATTTATTAATTTTATTAATTTAAAATTTAACAAGGTTGTAGTTCAAATTCTATATTTATTCACAACTATAAATTAGGGTTAATTTAAATGATGGGTCAAATCTTATTTTAAGATTAATAAAATTTGAATTAGTTAATTTTTGTTTTTGTTTTTGTAACTAGGGGAATTTACAATTGGGGTTGGGTTGGTACTCACGTGACACGGGGTCCAGGGACCCATTACCGCTACCACTGTACCCCTAGGTGCCACACACCCGCCCACATGACATGGGACACAGGTAAACCCGAGTGGGATTTATTTTGGTGACCTCCATTTACAACAAGTGACTTCATATCAATCGAACGCCAATGAGCCACACCCGTTCGGGCTATTTGAATTAGTTAATTAATTAATTATTTAATTTACGATTTAATTAGAATTTTGTTACAATGTTGAGACAAATTGACTTGATTGAGTTTAGGTCAACTAAGTAACATAGGAGGTTTTATGCAGGGAATCACGACAAGTGTGACCCCAACGGTAGTTATGGTCATCAACGACTGCCTAAGCCGCGAGGACGACGCGACGCCATGGATGTGACCTAAGACATAGTCTCGTTACCATCATTCATGATGATGACTTTGACATAAGGATGTAGTAGTGCCTTTGTACCCTTACCCTTTCAAGCATTTGGCTTCGTATTAGGTAAAACTCATTTACAGGTCATGAAAGAATTAAACGTTCACTTAATCCTTAGGTATGGGTATGTGTTTAATTGTGACCTGGCTAAAACCTGGACCATGTACTAATTACGAATTATTCCATGATACAATATCAGTATGGCTAGGACGTGAGCAGGATGAGGACCAGGCATACTAAATCTTAAATGGCATACTAAATGACTAAGCGAGGATGACATTCTAGATAAAATCCCACATGACATACCTAATGAGGTTACCAAAATCTGAAATTAAAATTGATGGTTACATAGACTTGTACATTGCATTTATCTTGGTAAAAGAATTATTTGTTTGTATCTTAATTATAGACTAGATACCATGAAACTCATATGTTAGTGATTTTAAAGATGAAGCATGGGTTTATAACAATGTGAGTTTCTTTTTCATTTTATCTCAAAAATAAATTGTTGAACAAAAAAAATAGTACATGTGAAATATATAATTAGAAAAATGTACATATTGAAAATAATGAAAGAAAAAAAATTAAAAAATCTTAATAAGTGTTACCTATCGACCCTTTAAAAACAAAGCTAAAAATTGATACACCTCTTAAGAATATTTAATATTAATATTAGTTATTATATGTCCTACACATACATCATTAGATAAAAGTAAATTTAGAAATCCATGTTAAAAATAGCTTTCAATAATGAAATTAATGAAATTAAAAATACATCATTAGATAAAATTAAATTTAGAAATCCATGTTAAAAATAGCTTTCAATAATGAAATTAAAAATCTATTTTCATTAAAAATCTATGTTAAAGTAGCTTTTAATAGGAAAAAATAACTTAAATTTACACATTAAAAAGATATAATTCCTCTATATCCACGCTCATTGTCCTATTTAGTTCTACCTCTCTATCCATCGATGCCTTGTTCATAAGGTATTTTCCATGACTTGTTCAACCTGCTGTATATTTTGTCCACAAGGAGAACCCAACCAGATTTCATTTGATACGTTGTGGCGCTGGTGATGTACAGACTAAAATAGCGACCTATCATGGATACCAATTAGAAAAAGCTTGGAAAATGGTTGTATTTTCTTCCCACGCGATCTATCTATGAAAGTAAGTCATGCAAATATATTGGGAAAGATAACGATGTGTGGCTTTGCAGTTCCTTTCTTCAAGGGACGGCACGATGAAAGGTAGTTATCATACCATGTGTGTTCTTGGAATGTTTAGCGCTATCGCTTACTCTCGGAGCTTGACAGCTTACCTGTTTGTAATATTTTAGTTCGGACCACTGTTTATCTTTTATTTTTCGTGATTGTTATGTTTTTGTACTGTTTAGCTTTTCCTTTTCGTGATCGTGATGTTTTTATATTTTTTCTCCTTTGTTCTTGATTTTGATTTTTCCTTAATCTTGTGGTTAAGAGTAAAAGTTCATTTAAATTGAGTGCATTGGAACGGATGTAATCAATTTAAATCAGAGAAGTATTTCCTGGATAAATCTTATACGTGTAGAAGTTTTTCCAAGTTTATAAGTTTTTTTCAAATTTGTAGGAAATGGTAGATTGGGAAGGTCAATAATATATATTAAATAAATATTAAAAAAATAATAATTAAAAAAACATGAATGGGAAAGTCAATAATAAATACTAAATAAATATAAAAAAATAATAAATGATGGTGCGTAGATACTAGCATGCAAATTTAATAAATGTCTCTAGCATGCAAATTTAATAAATGATGGTGCGTAGATACTAATTTAAAGTTATGTGTCAAATAAACGACTATGGTGCCAGATGCATGGTACAAAATTATTACATTGTTGTTAAGTATTAACGAAATATGTATACATGTCGATGATTGCACGATATTGCATGACATTTTGTTATGATACTAACCGACATGTTTAGAAGAGCTATGGGATACTTGATCCCTACAAAATGGAGGTACCTAAATGGCATGATTTTCAAAAAAGATATGGTATGAGAATTGATTTTTATTGTTATGTATGATTATTGTTATTATTATGATGTGTGGTAAGGTGTGGGGTTTCAGGAAACTCAACTATCTAAATTGGTTATTCGATGACAAAACTTGAGTAAAACAGTCGTAACATAGTCACTATGTCGATGTAGACATAGTTCCTTGTTCCATTAGGGGGTGGAGGCATTACTCAACGTTATCCCCAAAAGCCGAAGTCATGCGAGAGATGTGATACATCACACTCCACAAGGTGTGTAATGATGACTAGTGCGTTCCTGTTGGGAATCTTGGTCGATGGAGGAGACACTTCCACTTACGCGTTCTAACTAGAGTTAGGTCATGTAGTTGACGCTCCAGGGTAGTCCAACAAAGGAATGATAGGATGTGGAAGTTAGTTGTGAATTAGATAGAACGAAGTAGGTAGATATCAATGTCGTGGAAGTTTTAGAAGGGAACCTAGTTAACTGTGTGTCAAAACCTTTGCTTGATTCTTGTGTTGTATCCCAGTATATTATGTTAGTGTCGTAGCTTATTATGATATGAGTTAGTGTCTAAACATTTCAAATTCTTATTTAACTATGTATCGACAGATAGAAATGTGTGCGATTATGTATGATGTGTAGTTGAGTACTACACGAGATATGTAAGCATTAGCTCACGGGGGATTCACCTTGTTGACCAATATTTTATCACATTCATCCATAAAGTGGGGTTTTTAAATTGTTAAAAATAAGGTCAATATATTGTAGGTATTGGGGGGCGAGGAGTAAGGTATTGGGGGTATAAAAAAGGGTATCCCATAAAAATATGAAATATCTCGTAAAAATAGGGTTTTTTTAATTGGAAATATGTACTGGGAATGGTGCTCAAAAAAAGATTTTTTTAGGTATTTATTAATATATAGTGAAATTAGGGGTATTCTTTAATATTCTATCAACAAAGACATTATGACATAGTTTCATTGAGTGAAGATGGCATGCATTAGCTACGCTTACATAGATTGTCTATGTATGTTGTATGAATTATCTAATACACTATCAAAATACGACTTGGATGAATACGATTGTGAATGGTCATATTTTAAATACTATCACCTATATTAGTTATGAAATAATACTGTTATGTCAATATTATAAATAGATGGTTAATTAATTCTGATTAGGGTTAGTTATTCATTATGGTTGATAAAGGTGAAGTAATGCTAATAATGTTAGTTAGTGGTTAATAGGATTGTAAATAACTTGGTGAACAAATGTTAATGATGATTAATAATGTTAATAAGATTGTTAATAGGATTATTAACTAGTTTAATAAATGTTAAATTAATTTCAATTGCAACTAAGGTTTGGTTGTTGAATACTAGTTGATTAATAAATAAATATTAATTAAAGTCTAATTGTATTTATTTGGTTGAGTGTCGAATGTGTTAAAAGTACAATAAATGGTGATGGGATTTTTTTTTAAAATCATTTAATGAATAAATTAATATTGATTATGTTTTAAATATGAATATGTGTTAAGTAGTGTGCATGAGAATAATTAAATAAATAATTGTCATTTTATTAATTGATAAGGATTTAATGTGAATCTCTCTCTCTCTCTCTCTCTCTCTCTCTATCTCTATATATATCAAAGTTGATATTGACGGTTAACTTTATTTTAATAAAATAATTGGCTTGTGAATAACCACTCAAATCCAAGTTGTTGAAGGGAATTAATGGAACTTGACATAGTGGATGAGAAGGGAGTTGAAACATTGATTATGGGGACAAGGGTAGTAAAGTTGGGAGAAGGAGTCAGTTGTGGGGAGGATATACGGGGGAAATGTGGATATTTTGGGGGGTCTTTTTTCCATGAGGAAAATTTAGTAGAGGAGGATAAATTTTTAGAAGGGAAGTAATTTTGATTAATTGGAGAGTACTCAGGTTTTGGGGTCGAGGATCTAAATACATAGTTCTTGGAGCCAGGAAGTTGGAGAGACTTTCCTAGTTGGAAAGGTGAAATATCGATTCGTTTGGTTGAGCTTCCTAAGGATTTTACAGCTATTCTACGGGACAAAGATTCAAGGAATAAGATGAGCTTGGACAAACTACTATCCTACATGTATTTTGATATTTTGGTATTTTATTTATTGCTTCAAACTTTATAATTGAGAGTTTCCTAATTGGATGAATACGTAGAAAATTATGTACAAAATGTTTCTTCAATATGTTGTTAAAATGATCATGCCAATAATTTTCTTGTTACTTGTTCATGTTTGATTTCTACCCGTTGAAACATTTGCAAAAACCACTGATTCATACGGAAAAACATAGAACAAAATTGTAAACTAATAGATTCCCTTTAATTTAAACTAGGGACTTCAGAAGGTCTTTATAGATAATATTAGATTCATGGTTCCAAATTTGGAACCAAAGGGATTACTACTCTGACATAGCACAAATTATGAGATAAATGAGTGTAAATATTCCCTTTGCTACAGTTAGAAACCTATGTTGAGACCTACACAAGGAAACCATAGTTAGAATACATCAAATATATAGATGAAATGAAACTACTTACATGCATTTATATATATGTGTAACAATATTGATATATATTTTGATATTGTTTGATAACAGGTCCCGCAAAACCCCAAGACCTTCGAGAAACCCTAAGACCTTCAAGAAACCTAAAAAAACATATTTAACTAAAACGAAACATAAACTATACAAGGAAATATAAATTTAGATATAATAAAACTGAAGAAAAAAAATAGGATAGTAGATCAAGAAAATTATGAAGGCACGTCAAGACGCTGCCTCTGAAATGAGAAAGAGAGAACTATGTTCCTACATCCTACAAAGGAAACATGCATATTTGCTAAATTTGTTAACCATTTATATACAGGAAAATATGAAAGTTATAGAAAGGGAATTATGCATTGGAATAATCAAAGAGAATGTACACTAAACACGAGATTCATGCCACAAATTTCAGATAAATTGGACAAGAATTCCTCAAATAATCACAACATTAATCTTCATGACTGCATTAATCAAGAATACAATGATTATACAATAAGTAAAATTTGAATCCCATGGATAGGATTCGAATCTACTAGCTCAAGCTGACTAAATAGATAATCGATTGTAACTGGAGCTTAACTTAGCATAACTGCTTACCTACCACAACCAACTGATCGATGATACTGGTGGCACTCATAGTGGGCTCCTATAATGTAGGGATTGCTCCCAGAGGCACATAAACTCATGCATGCACTTGCAGTAAGTGGAATATAACTTCTAGGTGTGTCCCCCACACTCTAGTATAGTAATAATTACCCCCATGTTAGGAAAATTGACCAAATAGACTATATTGGACAAAGGCTAATTAATTAATCCTAACAACCCTCTTTAATCCTAACTTTGGACAACTTGGGCCTTGAGAACTAGGCCAAAAGTCACCCATACAATCTAAATGAAATAAAATGCTACTTAATAAACTAAGGAAAATGGGGAAAATTGTTGGGTGCCAAAATTACCCTTTTTTCCTTACTCTCTTTAGCCCTTTTTCCTTGTTTTTCCTCCTATTTACAATTGAATTTTTATCCTTCCCAAGAGAACAAACATGAACCCCTAAGGTATAAATCATTATTACTTGTTTCATTAATGCTTGATTTTACTTATGATTATGAACTTTATCTTTCATTTGCGCTGATTTGTTATTGGTTTATAAGAAAGATTCAGAATCTCCAAGTGTACCAAGTGTAACAACTCACTGCATTTCGGAGATGAGTAATGACTGGCGTTAGTTTCCCGTTTGATGATCCAGTCTACGTCGACGATGAGAGAATCTTGGATTTCCTTCTGCACATCTAGATGAAACTTCCTGAGCATCTTTCTTCATTAGCTGGAACACGTTCAGCCTGTGAAATAGTTCAATTAAGAGTTCATTCATTGTTATGAACCGATCTTATGCAATGTAATAATAGTTGTAACTGTTCTTGTTTAATTCGACATTCGGAAGATCATAGATCTTCATGGTTTCTTGATATTAGTGTAACTGAACTATTCCATCTCTGTATAAGTATGAATAGGCAATTGGAGCCAAGGGTTGACAATTTGAGAGAAGGCATAATAGAGGATATTGTAATTGTACTTTGATCATTTTAATAAAGGAGAAGTGATTCTCAATATTGTTTTGTTGTATATTTTGTTAAGTCTTCAACAACATCTCTATTCAAAGGCCAGGGCCCACCTTCTTACAGAGTTGATGGTAGTATATGTCTTAATTTAGTTATTTATGTTTAGTGTGGGATTTCAGTGTGATGCATTTATAGACAGCTGCAGCAACACTTATTAAACAACTGCATTATCATATTTCTCTTTGTCTTGTTGTAATAGTGTCTTGTGACAATCGAATGTGTAGGATAATCCTTTTTTATTTATGCCAAGTGTGTTAATTAGTCGTAGTTGTTACAGATAAGATCAGCTCCTGTGTTGTATTGTCATTTATCTTTCTTAGAGTTTATTGAATTAGATAGATCATTGCTTTTATGAATTGGTTGTTTTGATTGTAGGTTTGTGATTGTTCTGGTTTGGTAAAATAGGATTTAACTTCTTGCAAAAGTAATTCTTGATTGATTCATTCTTAGATCATAAATGGCAGAATTGATATTGTACGAATTAGAAGTCCTTTAAGTTCTTAGATTGATAATTTAATTTGGTTTTTACAGGAAGATGAGTTGACTGAGCATTGATTAGAATTGAATGATTTATATTTCATTAATCAGCTACTGAAATGTTCATGCATATATTTTGTAAGTTACCTTTGAAATAAATAGACTTCCCTGGGTTGACAATTTATATTGAGCACTCTGCTTGTTACAAAAATTAATGAGTATATAGAGTGACCAGCATTTTGGTGTCATTGCGGGGAAGGTAATTGGTAGACATAGTTAGTAGTTGATTGGTTCAATTTCTTTAGAAGATCTGTATTTTGGGGTGCAGGGGCGATAAGACGCAGTGAAGAGCTGCACCTCCTTCAGCAGACCGAACGAGTTCCTACCCCAAGGATCATGTATGATTAATAAGCTTGCATGAATACAAGAATAACTTAACGAGAAACCCCAGAAGCACTAAATTTACAAGTGGAAGGGGTCGCGGCTATAACCCGGGCCTAGGAGAACAAACATTCATTGATGAATTAATTGCTAGAGATTATTCTTCTGTTGGATCCCTATATCAAAGATCATCTTCTGTAAGAAAAATCCTTGTTCCTCCTAGGTTGGAGTCATCAGTGTCAACTGTAGAGAGATCAGTAGGAGCTGCGACCCCATCTGGTGGCCCTGTGGAGTAGACTCCAGGGGATATGGGAAGCTATGTGGGGGCAGGTGGACCAAAGGAGGTCTATTGAATCAATGAGGAGGAATTTACTAAAGAAGAGTGGTTGCAGTTTCGACAGGATTTTGAAGATCATAAGAAGCGATAAAATAGAGAGGAAGAGGCAATCATGAATAATGAACATCATCGTGACAATCGTGAAGAAGTAGTAGGGGACAATGATAACGATAATGGTGACCTTAAGCATGAGTAGAAGGTTGCTACACTTATGTTCCCTATTCGACAAACAACTGGACATGCCCCTGTTATCTCCTAAATAAATTAGTCTTCAATAGTTCAGACTCATAAGATTTTTTTGCATAGTGATCAAGATTTCAATGCACATTATGAAATATTTTTGTGTGTTGAATAAAGTTGGAACGCCTTGTACTCTGTTTCCTCATAAAATTCAAATTTTAGCTTTCAGTGGCTTAGGCGAACATCTCAACGGTTCATTAGCCAATGAAAAGCCTAGCATTCGGCAGCTTGAAAATTGGACTCAAGACTACCTTCACCACCGAAATCTCATTGACTCTAATTTTGAATGAAAATTTTGAAGATCAGCTTCCGGTGGCTTAGGAGAACATCTCAACATTCATTAGCCACCGAAAATCCTAGCTTTCAGCAGCTTGAAAGTTGGATCTAGGGCTACCTTAACCACCAAAATATCCAAAAAAGGAAAATGGTTAGCGCATCCATCACAATCAGACACCGTTAGCATGGAAATTGCTAGCATCAAGTCCTTAACCACCGAAAAGAATAGATCTGCAGTTAATCATGAGTTGGTAGGAGGCGTCATTTTGAAAGAAAGGTGACATATATGAACCCTAACCCTCTCATCCCTACACCTTTCCAAGGTCTGCTGTTTAACTATCACGAGCATCATGTTCCAAGCTCCAATAATCACGTTCCAGGCACTATGCCAGTGCACGGGTCTCATCAGACTACTCCATCATCCGGTTCAAGTCCCAATGTCCAAGTAAAAAAAAATATTGAAGCTAGTGAAAACCCCTCCTTAATCCATTTCCCATTTTTTGCATGTGTTTTACTGAGCCAGGCTTCCTGAACCCTCGTGCTGTAATTGTCTTCCTCGAAGCTCGTTTTTCTCAATTTGCAGGTATAGAAGCAGTATAAAGGATGAAAAGAGGGGGACCTACCCTAAGACAAGAGCTGGGTGACATTGGTTACCTAGAAGCACATCTAGAGGTATGTCAGCTATTCAAGGATGCAGCCTGCTACAGATTTTGTGAAAAGGTTCAGGGATCTCATCAGCAAGTGGTAGAAGCATTTTCCCTCACATTTGATGGCTCAAAGGTAGTAATTGGAAAATAGGAATTTCAGGTGGATGAAGCTTTGGTAGCTGAAGTGACAGAGCTCCCAAGGAGTGGAGAGACCTGGTTTAAAACCACTATGACAAAGAACATAGAATTCAGGTCTTACTTGCAACCTGAGCACAAAAACCTCATATGGAAGAAGAGCATACCCACATCCTAGCTGGAGGAAAAGTGGCAGCACCTGTTGAAAGCAATCCTAGTCTACATAACCTGTGAGGGAAGATATAATAGGGTGATGATATACCACTTCAAACTAATAAATCATTTCACTGGTAGGAACCCCCTGAACCTACCTTTTTACTTCTACAAAATCCTGACTAAAATGGCTCCTCAGGTAAGAGCCGAGCCAACCAAGATTACAGGTAGGTTATATCACCATGGTTTCATCAAGCTAATTGTCCAAGAGCTTTTGCAAAGGAGAAACGTCACCTGGACATTCTTCGTATTCTGGAATGAGTTTGACAAAGAATTGCATCCAGAGGACAACATGAATTCCCCTTCAAAAAGGTCTTCCACCCCCAGAAGTCACAAAAGAAATAGGAGAGCCATCTCCCCAATTGTTGTTGACCAGAACTCTCCAGCTTTTAAGAAGGCCAAAAAGAACCTAGAGTTCAGTAACAGAATAGAGAAGGAGGAGGCTCCAGCACAAGGTAAAAATATCCTCAACCCACCATACACCGATTCTGAGGATGAAGAGGATCAGGGAGCTGACCTAACAAAGTAGGTTGCAATAGAGCATGAGGGGTTTCCCTCACCTACACGAAGGGAGGATCTAGTTGAATAAGTGACAGGGGCTTCCTCTAGAAAACCTAGGTCCTAGAGAATCAACCAGCTATTAGTTAAAGTATATGAACTAGAGGTCTTAGAGAGAGAAATCAAAATAGCAAATGCAATATTAACCAAAAGAAATACTGAATTACATGATTCTCTTCTAGAAATGAGAGGGATGTATATCCTGCTGCAAAAAAGAAATCTGATATTAATGAAGGACAATGCCAGGCTTTACAGGAAGATCAGGTTGTCAAGGATACAGACAAAGAATTCAAACCCTAAATCTCGAGCACACCTTGCACTGGAAACCCTAGCAGAGGAGGCAATAAGCCTTGAGGATCCGAAGGCAGCCTGTGATGTTGCTGCTATTCCAAACCCTATGCAGGTTGCAGAAATACCAGAAGGTCAGAATTGAAGCTATAAAGCCTTAGGACAAAGGGTGCTTAAAAGTTTTATTAAATTTTGAAGAAATAGAGCTTTCAGTGGCTTAGGAGAACACAACATCTATTCATTAGCCACAAAAAATAGAGCTTTCCATAGCTTACAGACCCATAATTTTGCTTTCTTTGCCACCGAAAGCGCATAACAGTAAAGGAATGCATAGTTCCACACAGAACCGACTTTGGTTGATCCAAATACCTCATGGATGATTTATAAGGTTGAAAATTAATTAAAGGCACCAGTATCTTGGGTTTGTTCCAGTTTTGAAGGTGCCAGTGAGGTGAAGTAAGGTCACAAACCCTACCTACTCTGACAAAGTGTGACTTGTCTGCCAGATAGCAAGTTTGAGTTCTAATTCAGTGTTCACTACAGTTATTAAAGAGTTCGAGGAGTAAGAAAGTGTTGGAGTTAGGTATATTAGCACTTAAGTCAAGGTTTTTGACCTAATTTTTGAAAACAGTTACGGTTATCTATTTTTAGTAAATTAATCTAATTTTTCAGGATCTGAAATAAATTTGGTAAAGGCTATAAAGCCTATGCTAATGTTGAAGCAAGGGTTCAACTTCAGAGACTTTTAGACCCTTATTGTAATCAAGATTCTCATGTTCTTCATCATTTAATATAAGCTCTTTTTCCATTATATGTTCAGGTTCCATCTCTTTTCTATTCTGTACTTGTGCTTGGATGTTTGATTCAGGTTTATTCTTGTTGTCTAATACTAGATAGTTGTCATCCTATATCTATGTTGATGAGTTGAATTGCAAGTATATTTCCTTGTTATGATTAGCCATTCATATGTGAGTGCCTTATATATGGATCTACCAGCATAGTGAGTTCTTCATTTATTCACCTTTAATACAAACCCTCTGAACATTGATAGTTAAAAGCCTTATCTATTTGATTGAGTACTATGCATGTCTTGAGTGAGTGATTTCTTATTGGTAATCTGACTTGATCCATTTAGAAAAACATTAAAAATATTGAAGTTACCAGGAATCCTCAAGATACAACCTAGAGGAGTTTCCTGGAGAGCTAACAAATTGTCACCGTTGCTGAGGAGAAGAGATTGAAGCTCAGCTTCCCTAGGGGATGACATAGGCCCTACTTTGTGATAGACAAAGTTGGGACACTGTTTGGGTTGTAATCATCTATCTGGAAACTCCATTGGAATAAGGTGGCTTCAAGAAGACCAAGTACCAGAGAAAATCCTCACAGGCCACCAGTGACACTTGTTTCAGATCCTGAGAAGATTATAAGGAGAGGAAGGGCTTTACAAAGACAGACTTCCAGAGCTGCAAGGGGAGCTACATCAGGTATTCCCAGAGGTGTTTCTGTTTTTATATCAAATAGGTCTCCTTTTCAATCTTCTTCTGCTGAAGCATCTAATTCTCAGGAATTTATAAGTGAATCAGAAAATTTTAGGGTTGAGGAATCTTCGAGCACTGTTGCTTGTGTAGATCCAATCCCTGGTGACTCCACTAAGGTAGATCTATCATAAATACTTTCTTAGCTACTACCCACACCAGCAATATCTTATTCTGCCCTTTGCATACCCACATCCAATATGGCTTCCCCTCTGACCAAAATGGAAAGGATCCTTGTTGCCAGATATGCCCCTCTAAATTTGCCTAACCCCCTTTCTGATATTCCTATTGGATATTATCTAAACTACATGCCCAAGTTTACTAGGGAGGGAGATTTCACAGTTGAGGAGTATTTAGAGGCATTCTACAGTTATTCTGAGAATATAAACATTGAACAAGACGATGTGTGGACTAGGGTTTTTGTGCAAAGTCTAGATGGTCAGGCTAGGAAATGGTTCAAAGAGTTACCTGCTAGATCAGTAGTTGGCATTGAAACCCTAGATGACATATTTTTGAAGCATTGGGGAGAAAGAAGAGACCACCTTTACTGTATCACTGAATTTAGAAATTTGAGGAGAGAGAATGGTGAGTCTGTTTCCAACTTCACAAAAAGATTTAACAAAATGTTCAGCAAGATCCCTGCTGAGATCAAGCCAACTGACACTTCAGCCAAATTCACTTATGCCAATGCCTTTGATTTTGAGTTCTATCTTCTTCTCAGAGAAAGAAGATCTGCTTCTCTGTCACTCATGCAAGATGTTTCTCTTGAAGTTGAGTCCAATATCATTGCATCCTGGAAGATTAAGGGAAAATGGACAGGAAGAAGAAACCCTCAAATCCTCTAGGGGCTTCTTCATCAGAGAATAAAATGGAGAAAATGGCCAAAATGTTGGACAGTTTGACAGCTGAAATGTATAGACTTAAAGTCCGAGGGAAAATACCTGTGAGAGGTAAAGGGCTATATGATTTTGCTCCTAGAAACCCTAATTTGTCCCTTACAGAAAAAATAACCCACTAGCTCAGATCCTTCAAAGGGAAAGGAATCAAGTTAAGGATCAAACAATCATAGCTCATTTCCAAAATGTTGTGCTAGAAGAAGAACAAGAGTTTGCTCAGGAAGAAGGGGAGGCAAAAGACAATATTAAATGTATGGAAGATGAAGTTTATCTCACTTTCCTAATACAAGCAGACTATGAGGAATCCCTCATGAATGAGCAGATCATGGAAGAATCCTTATATCAGGAAGATGATCAAGAAGGTTATAATTTGAGATCCAAAATTGTTGCTCCTGTGAAGAAGAGTCCCGCCCCTACAAAGCAGCCTGCTCCTCCTGCTAAAAAGATTGCTGCTGCTGCAAAGAAGATAGCTTCTCCTCCAAAACAACAGCAAAGGCCATTATAGCCATCATCCCATGATCCTATTCAACTCAAAGCCCCACCACAAGAGGTAAGAATTTCTGACAAATTATCCTATTCTTTCAATCTTGAGTCAAAAATTCAGAAGTTAAAAATCCCTTTTCCCTTAATAGAGCTTATGAGGAATGATGCCTTCAAGTCATCCATATTGAAATCTCTTGAGAAAAGGACACACATAGATGTTGACTTTGTGAACTTGGAAGATTATAAGCCCACAGTAATCCCAGGTCCTATGATTGAAGAGCTTGATGAATCTTTCCCACCTTTCTACATATCTTTGAACATCCATGACAAGATCCTTCACAACTGTTTGCTTGACTTAGGAGCATCCCATAACCTAATGCCAAAAGTAGTGATGGATGAGCTTGGCCTCAACATTACAAAATCCTACCATGATCTATTCTCTTTTGACTCTAGGAAGGTCAAATGCCTAGGCCTCATCAAAGACCTTGTCATAAACCTCTCCCGGCTGCCTTCAAAAAGCATAGTGATGGACATAGTAGTGGTTGACATCCCACCTAAGTTTGGCCTCCTTTTGTCTCGCTCATGGAGTAAAAGGCTGGGTGGTACTCTTCAGATGGACCTTACATATGCTACAATCCTAATGTTTGGAGGGGGGACTAAGAGACTCTACAGGGAAAATTAGTTTACCTACATCATCAGTAATGCCAAGAATTCTATAAATCATCCCATCTATGCAGTAGACACAGACTTTGGGGCATGCATCTTGCAGATAGATGATTCCCAGCCAAAATCCATGCAGCTTACAAAGCCTACCTATCAGACACCTGAGGAAGTAACCACCTCTGTTTGGAGCATGTTTTTTGATGGGGCCAGTACTCAAGCCTCAGCAAGTGCAATTATAGTCCTTATTTCTCCTTCAAAGGAGACTATACATTTGTCTTATAAGCTTGATTTCAAGACTACTAAAAACATAGTAGAATATGAGGCGTTTCTATTGGGAGTGAAGGTTGCCAAGGAAATGGGAATCATGTGCCTGAAGATATTTGGAGATGAAGATCTCATCATATAGTAGGTGAACAATACTTTTCAAGCAAAGAATGCCAGACTGAAGGCATACAGCGATGAGGTATGGAAACTCAGGGACTCTTTAATGATTTTTGAACTCTCCTATATACCTAGAGCTATGAACCATCTAGCTGATTCCCTTGTTGTCTCTGTAAGTATGTTCATTCCCCCTTTGCCTCCCAAGCTGAGCTATGAGATCCAAGTCAAGTACAGGCCATCCCTCCTTGATAATGTGAAAATTTGGAAAGTTTTTGAAAATGATGATGAACCCAGTAAATTTCTCCAGGTTGTAGATGAGTTTTTTGATATGCATATTGATCAAGAAAACCTAAATATGGAAGAATCCCAGAGGCCCAAATTAGGAGATAAAATAGGCAAACAGAATATTGTTTAGCTTCCTAGCAATTATATACCTTGGGGTCTAGTACCCCTAGAAGAGATTTTTAATCATAATGATGTACCCTTTAAACCTGTGAAAAGGGAGAAAGACCCTACTATCCATGAGCACAACCTAGGTAGCCAAAGTCATCCAAAATTCATAAATTTGTCCTCTGAGTTAACTGCTGATCAAAAGTCAAAACTTTGTAGTCTTATGAAAGATTTTGCTGATGTATTTTCTTGGGAATACAGTGATTTGAAAACCTATGACACAGCTAGCATCCAATATAGGATTCCCTCGAAAAAGGACACCATCCCTTTCAAACAAAATCTAAGACCTATCAGTCCTCTCCTACTGCCAATGATTGAGAAAGAAATCCAAAAGCTCCTTAATGCAAAAATCATAATCCCACTGAGATATTCCAAATGGATTGCAAACTTAGTGATAATGAGGAAGAAAAATGGGGAGATCAGGTTATGCATTGATTTTAGAAACCTAAACAAATGCTCCAAGAAAGACAACTACCCCTTACCCAAGATGGAGCATCTGTTGCAAAGAGTCTCAGGAGCTAGTGTCATGTCATTCCTAGATGGTTTCTCTAGCTACAATCAAGTTTCTGTGCACCCTGATGATCAAGAGAAAACTGCATTTACCACTCCCTGGGGTACTTTCATGTATGCCAAGATGCCATTTGGGCTAATGAATGCTAGGGCCACCTTTCAGAGAGCCATGGACATAGCTTTTGTGGGATTGAAAGACAATTTTGTTCTCATATACCTTGATGACCTCACTGTTAACTGTAACAACCATGAAGAACATTTGCAGCACTTGAGGAGGGTATTTTTGAAATGTAGACAGTTTGGGATATCTCTGAACCCAAAGAAGTCTCAATTTTCTCTAAGGGAGGAAAAACTCCTAGGTCACATAGTTTCAGCAGAAGGTGTGAAGATTGACCCTGTTTGAGTTGAAGCAATCTAGAAGTTGTCCATACCTAGGTCAAAAAAGGATATTCAGTCATTCCTAGGTAAGATCAATTTTGTCAGGAGGTTTATCCCAAATTTTTATGAGTTGGTAAAACACATAACCTCTATGTTGAAGAAGGAGGATGAAATCAAGTGTACAGAGTAAGAAAAAAACTCTTTTGAATCCATTAAGAAGGCTATCATGGAAGCTCCCACTCTGATTAGTCCATACTACACCAAGGGCTTCTACATTTTCTCCTTTGCTTCCTATGACACCATGGCAGCAGTTGTGTTACAGAAAGATGATGAAGGCCTTGATCACCCCATTGCATTCTTCAACAAGAAATTGAGGGATGCTGAGTTGAAGTATGATCCTATTGGGAAACAGGCCTATGCTCTCATTAAGTCACTGAAAGCCTCCGGGATTTAAATTCTACATACAAAGGTCCTTGTCTATGTCCCTTCAGCTGCTGTGAAGGATGTCTTAACCCAGCCTGACATTGATGGAAAGAGAGCCAAATGGATTTCCAAGCTTATTGAGTTCGACATAGAAGTAAAGTCCACCAAGCTAGTGAAAGGCCAAGGCCTAGCTAAGCTCATGGATGAAGAAAATTGTGATCTATTGAGAATGAATTTCATTGGTATAAGTTCAACAAATCTGCAGACAGAGGTAGTAGCAGAGGCAGCAATAGAGGCAATTCAGAAGCAACATGACAACCAACAGGTGGCTGAGAAATTCTCTTCATGTGAGTGGTACTCAAGTATTATCCATTTCTTGCAATTTTAGAAGTTCCCCCTGAGTTGATCCTGACTCAAGCACGGGCTCTTAAGCTTAAGTCTGTTAAATTTTGTATAATTGATAAACTGTTGTATTGGAAATATCCTTCTGGTGTTTTGTTGAGATTCATAGATAAAGAAGAGTCAGTTCAGGTCATACATCAGTTTCATTCAAGCACATGTGGGGGGCATCATTACTGGAATACTACAGCCCACAAGATTCTGAGGGCTGGGTACTATTGGCCTATTCTTTTCTCTGATGTGTGTACCTTTGTAAAATCCTCTGACAAATGCCAAATATTCATAGGAAAGTAGCAGCTCAGATCTTTTCCCCTTAGAACTATTCTAGGGAATGGTCCTTTCCAGCAGTGGGGTCTTGATTTCATAGGTGAGATTAATCCTTCATCAAGTGGTCAACACAAGTGGAACCTAGTAGCCACAGATTATTTCACCAAGTGGATAGAGGAAGTTCCCAGAAGGAATGCCACTCACCAAGTCATCATGAAGTTTTTATATGCGAACATCTTTATCAGATTTAGCTTCCCAGTAAGGCTAGTGACTCATAATGCACCAGCTTTTAAAGACAAGGAATTGGTTAACATGTGTGAGTCAATGGGCATTCAATTGGTGCATTCCACTTCCTATTACCCTCAAGGCAATGGCCTTGCTGAGTCATCCAATAAGATCCTAGTTAGAATCATCAGAAAACTATTGGAGAATAATCATAAGAGTTGGGATTCTAAACGAAAGTTTGCTCTATGGGCTGACAGGGTGACCAACAAAAAATCCATAGGAATTCTCCTTTTAAGTTGGTTAATGAAACTGAGGCCATTTTTCCCATTCAGTTGATTCTACCAGTAGCCAAGTTATTTCAGGAGGAGCAGGATGAACCGAATGACATGGTAAGGAGGATGCTTGATTTGGTTGAGCTGCAATAAGTCAGGGAACAGGTGGTGGAGAAGTTAGAAGCTCACCAAAAGAAGATTAAAAGTATTTTTGATAAGGAGGAAAAGGTGGACAATTTTCAAGTTGGAGACTGGGTTCTGAAATGGGATGTTGTCAAGCAGGACAAGGGAAATCATGATAAATTTGATTCTCTGTGGATAGGTCATTTTGTGATAGCTCAGGTGCAACATAACAACACTTTCAAACTGAAAAATATGGAAGGCGAGGAGGTGTTTGATGGCCCAATCAATGGGCGATTTCTGAAACTCTATTTCATCTAAGGCTTCAAAGCCTTATTATTGTAAAATATTATTTTTTGTTTTTGTTTTTGAAAAATAACTCCATGCCCAATGGAACAGTAGAAGATAGGTTTAATTCTTATTTTTTCAGGAAAGGCATTTGGTCTGGGGTTCTTGGGACCTCATAGGAAGGTTCCCATCCCCGAGTAGGAGCCAAATGTTATCTCCTAAATAAATTAGTCTTCAATTGGTCAAACTCATAAGATTTATTTTTGCATAGTGATTAAGATTTCAATGCACATTATGAAATATTTTTGTGTGTTTAATAAAGTCGGAACGCCTTGTACTCTGTTTCTTCATAAAATTCAAAGTTTAGCTTTTGGTGGCTTAGGAGAACATCTCAATGGTTCATTAGCCACCAAAAATCCCAGCATTCGGTAGCTTGACAATTGGACTCAGGACTACCTTAACCACCGAAAGCTCATTGACTCCGTTTTTTAATGAAAATTTTGAAAATCAGCTTCTGGTGGCTTAGGCGAACATCTCAACGTTCATTAGCCACCGAAAAGCCTAGATTTTGACAGCTTGAAATTTGGATCCAGGGCTACCTTAACCACCGAAAGCTCCAAAAGGGGAAAATGGTTAGCGCATCCGTCACAATCAGACACCGTCAGCATGGAAAGCGTTAGCATCAATTCGTTAACCGCCGAAAATACTAGATCTGTAGTTAATCATGAGTTGGTAGGATTTTTCATTTTGAAAGAAAGGTGACATATCTAAAACCTAACCCTATCATCCCTACACTTGTCCCTGTGGTTTAACTATCACAAGTATCATGTTTCCAGCTCCAATAATCACATTCCAGGCACTGTGCCAGTGCACGGGTTTCATCAGACTACTCCATCATCTGGTTCAAGTCCCAATTGCCAAGTAAAAAAAAACATTAAAGCTAGTGAAAACCCCTCCTTAATCCATTTCCCATTTTTTTCATGTGTTTTACTAAGCCAGGCTTCTTTAACCCCCGCACCGTAATTTTCTTCTTCAAAGCTCATTTTTTCAATTTGCAGGTACAGAAGCAGTATAAAGGATGAAAACAGGGGGAACTGCCCTAAGACAAGAGTTAGGTGACATTGGTTACCTAGAAGCACATCTAGAGGTGTGTCAGCTATTCAAGGATGCAAGCTACTACAGATTTTTTGAAAAGGTTCAGGGATCTCATCAACAAGTGGCAGAAACATTTTCCCTCACATTTGATGGCTCGAAGGAAGTAATTAGCAAAGAGGAATTTCATGTGGATGAAGCTTTGGTAGTTGAATTGACAGAGATCCCAAGGAGTGGAGAGA
The DNA here is from genome assembly GCA_001517045.1 of Pseudotsuga menziesii. Classification (NCBI taxonomy): domain Eukaryota; kingdom Viridiplantae; phylum Streptophyta; class Pinopsida; order Pinales; family Pinaceae; genus Pseudotsuga; species Pseudotsuga menziesii. The sequence continues at coordinate 319,477 of LPNX010210530.1, forward strand.
GCTGGTTTAAAACCACTGTCACAAAGAACATAGAATTCAGGTCTTACTTGCAACTTGAGCACAAAAGCCTCATATGGAAGAAGAGCATACCTACATCCTAGCTGGAGGAAAAGTGGCAGCACCTGTTGAAATCAATCCTATTCTACATAACCTGTGAGGGAAGATATAATAAGGTGATGATCTACCACTTCAAACTAATGAATCATTTCACTAGCAAGAACCCCCTAAACCTACCTTTTTGCCTCTACAAAAGCCTAACTAAAATGGCTCATCAGGTTAGGGCTGAGCCAAGCAAGATTGCAAGTAGTTTATATCACCATGGCTTGATCAAGCTAATTGTACAAGAGATTTGGCAAAGGAGAAACGTCGCCTGGACATTCTTCCTATTCTAGAATGAGTTTGACACAGAATTGTAGCTAGAGGAAAAAAAGAATTCCCCTTCAAAAAGGTCTTCCACCCCCAGAAGTGGCAAAAGGAAGAGGAGAGCCATCTCCCCAATTGCAGTTGACCAAAACTCTCCATCTTTTAAGATGGCCAAAAATAACCTAGAATTCAGTAACATAATAGAGAAGGAGGAGGCTCCAGCATAAGGTAAAAATATCCTCAATATGCCATACACCGATTCTGAGGATGAACAGGAGAAAGGAGTTCACCTAACAAAGCAGGTTGCAGGAGAGCTTAAGGAGTTTCCCTCACCGTGCACGAAGGGAGGATCTAGTTGATAAAGTGACAAGGGCTTCTTCTGGCAAACCTAGGTCCCAGAGAATCAACCAGCTATTAGGGAAAGTATATGAAATAGAGGTCTTATAGAGAGAAATCAAAAGAACAAATGCAAGATTAACCAAAAGAAATGTTGAATTGGATGATTCTCTTCTAGAAATGAGAGGGACGTATATCCTACTGCAAAAAAGAAATATGAGATTAATGAAGGACAACTCCATGATTTATAGGAATATCAGGATGTCAAGGTTGCAGACAAAGAATTCAAACCCTAAATCTCAAGCACACCTTGCACTGGAAACCCTAGCAGAGGCATCAATAATCCTTGCGGATCTAGATGCAACCTATGATGCTACTGCTATTCCAAACCCTATGCAAGTTGCAGAAATACCAGAAGGTCAGAATTGAAGCTATAAAGCCTCAGGACAAAGGGTGATTAAAATTTTTATTAAATTTTGAAGAAACAGAGCTTTTGATGGCTTAGGAGAACACCGTAGTTGTTCATTAGCCACCGAAAAAAGAGCTTTCGGCGGCTTACAGACCCAGAATTTTTCTTTCTTAGCCACCAAAAGTGCAAAACAGTGCAGAAAGGCATAGTTCCACACATAACCGACTTTGGTTGATCCAAATACCTCATGGATGATTTATAAGGTTGAAAATTAATTAAAGGCACCAGTATCTTGTGTCTGTTCCAATTTTGAAGGTGCCAGTGAGGTGAAGTAAGGTCACAAACCCTACCTACTTTGACAAAGTGTGACTTGTCTACCAGATAGTAAGTCCGAGTTCTAATCCAGTGTCTGCTGCAGTTATTAAAGAGTTCAAGGAGTAAGAAAGTGTTGGAGTTAGGTATATTAGCACTTAAGATAGGGTTTTTGACCTAATTTTTACAAAACAGCTATGATTATCTATTTTTAGTAAATTTGATCCAATTTTTCAGGATCTGAAATAAATTTTGTAAAGGCTATAAAGCATGTGAATAATGTTGAAGCAAGGGTTTTACTTCGGAGAATTTTAGACCCTTATTGTAATCAAGCTTCTCGTGTTCTTCATCATTTAATATAAGCTCTTTTGCCATTATATGTTCAGGTTCCATCTCTTTTCTATTCTGTACTTGTGCTTGGATGTTTGATTCAGGTTTATTCTTGTTGTCTAATACTAGATAGCTGTCATCATGTCTCTATGTTGATGAGTTGAATTGCAAGTATCTTTCCTTTTTATGATTAGCCATTCATATGTGAGTGCCTTATATATGGATCTTCCAGCATAGTGAGTTCTTCATTTATTCACCTATAATACAAACCCTCTGAACATTGAAAGTTAGAAGCTGTATCTATTTGATTGAGTTTTATGCATGTCTTGAGTGAGTGAGGTCTTATTGGTCATCTAACTTGATCCATTTAGAAAACCATAAAAATATTGAAGTTACCAGGCATCCTCGAGCTACAACCTAGAGGAGTTTCGTGGATAGATAATAGCCCCTATGAGAAATATTTCACCTTTAGTACTACAAAAATTTCATGGTAAGTCTAGGGAGGATCCAGATGAATTCCTCTTCGAATTTGACATTATCTGACGAAGCTATGACTATATCTCTAGTGAGCAAAAATTGAAATTATTTCCTGCCACCTTAAAAGGTAATTCCTTACGATGGTTTATAGATTTGGCTGGCGAAACTGTTACAATGTGGGATCAGATGAAATAGGTATTTCTTGCGAAGTACCAAGAATATTGCAGAATGAAGGATAAGAGAGATGAACTATTTAAAATGGTGTAGAAAGATGATGAAATTTTGGAGGATTTTTTATAAAGGCTTCTGTATAATGTGCAGAGATTAGGCCATACCACTATTAGAAGGGATTTTCTCAAGATTATTATGAAGGGATGTTCTCAAGATTATTATGTTGCGTGGGATAAGATAAGACTTCCTTGACATGCTTAATCTATTAGGGAAGGGAGACATCTCCAAAAAACCTGTCGTTCATATTGTGGAATCATGTCGATGATACTCTAAGGGGTCTTCCAGAACCAGTACAAGGGCATGAGACATCTTAACACGAGCTCAAAACTCAACTAGTGGAGGGGCTACTCGGGCGAAGATAGGTAATCTTCTTGAGAATTTTAAAACTGACATGATGAATTTTGTTTCCTCATAGCTGGATGTCATGAGAGCAAAGCATAAACAAGCGGTCAAAGATCGGGTACTTGGGCTATTCTTCCCTAAATGCAGAAAGAAGCACCCATTGAGGGAATGCCCGCTTGATAAGATGGAGGTATGTGGTATATGTGAATTGGAACATGACACTAAGGATTACCCTTCACTTCCAAAGTTCAAAGAAGTATTTCAAGCATACACTATGGACACGGAGCAGGCCTTCTTTATCTCACATAATAAGTCATGGAAACCTCGGATTCTAGGTATAAATTATGACCCTACACCGTTCAATTCCTCTAATAATGTTAATAATCAATTTCCTCCATAATACTCATATCCTAATACACAGTGGCACTAAACTTTGCAACCTACAATTCAATATCTGATCCCTTAGACTTCATGGGCACCACACTCAAGCCAACAAGCCCCTTGGTCTCTGGGATAAAGAAACCCCTATCCATGGAACCAATTTCCCCATAATCAGGCACCCTATCTGCAATATTAGCAGCCATAGCTGCAAATCCCTAATAATGTTACACCAATGGGTGCACCATTTCATCCTCAACTTCCTTTCAACCTAACCCCAATCCTAATACTAAGGTAGTGCACCAATTCAAAACCTCTAGTATGCCAACTTATTCCATTTCCCCTCTCTCATGCAATGATTTACATTTACGATCAGGAAGGTTAGTGGAACCGATCGTCATTAGGTATATTCCATCCCCTATGACCGAAGAAGGAAAGAATCAATGATTTGGAAATTCATTCAGTACATCACTCCCCATTATTGACGATGCTGAAACACCAGCTGAAACACCAATTGAAACACATGTTGAGGCACTAGCTGAAATGAAAATTGAAACACATGATGAAACATCAGCTGAGGCACTTGTAGAGACATGTACTAAGACTCAACTTACATAGTTTTTGAGAGAACCATCATATCCTAAATAATTTTCCATGCAGAATGCAGCAGAAAAAACTCATTTCAACCTTCTAGGATAATTGGAAATATTAATGTAAATATTACACTATTATAAGTCCTACACGATGTACCTATCTATGCAAAGACTGTTAGAGATCTGGTTGTAAAAAAACCAGGAAGGAACCCTAAGGATCCTTTTACAATGCATGTAGTGGGGAAGTTATTTAAACTTATGATGGGGAGGGATCCACTGGATAAATACGATGGCCTAGGTAACCCCACTGTTATAGTATATATTGGTCATACCCAAATACCTAACGTTTTGGTTGATTTAGGTGCTTCAATAAATATTATGACCATTGATACTGTAAATAAATTGGGACTCGCTAAACTCAGGCCTACCCGTACCATATTAGAAATGGTTTACATATCCACTATCAAAACTAAAGGAATCCTGGATGACCTGGTAGTATCTGTTGACTCATGGGAGTACCCTGCAGGCTTTGTTTCTTTACAACCTAAGTTGCAGCTGAGGGGACACCCATTAGGAAGACCATGGCTAGCTACAGAAGATGCATGTATCAGCTGTAGATCAGGATCCATGACAATTTATGATGGATTTGACATAAAAAAAATGACCTTATATCTTCCATCTAGACCAATCTTAGACGTTCAAATTCCATTATGGATAGACTTGGAGGAGGAGGAATGTACTTAGCCATTGCTGAAAATTGGGAGGGCATTGAATTTCAAAACAAAGACTGAAGATGACACCATTTGCAGTTTTATTAAGGAGCATACGTCTGTCACAAGACAAACATATTAGATCTTGAACAAAAACTTAAAATAACAGGAACAAGAAGAATTTACAGAAGAAACTCTAGTCAGTAACACTGAAATAATCCCAGTAATTGAAAACTCAAAGAGTGTTCCAATAGAAATCAAGCCAGGGAAAACATTGAATATTAATCCTAATCTCAAAACCGATGAACTGAAACATTTGGTTACGTTGCTAAAACGACATAACAGGTCCTTTGATTGGGAATATACAGACATGAAGGGTATCCCCTCAGGACTATGTACTCACAACATTTATATCAAGAATGATTATAATCCCACCCGCCAACCTCAACGCAAAATGAACCTGAACTCAAGAGACATTGTGAAGGAAGAAATGCAGAAACTTTTGGAGGCATGTTTTATTTATCCTATTTCATACAGTGAGTTGGTTTCCCCACTAGTGATCATACCTAATAAAAATGGGGAATGTTGAATCTATGTATATTATAGAGAATTGAATAAAGCAACATAGAAATATCACTTCCCTTTACCATTTATTGATCAGGTCTTAGACACTCTATATGGAAAAATACTCATTTATTTTTTGGATGGTTTTAGTGGATGTAACCAAATCCATATTTCCCTTGAAGACCAAGACAAAAATACCTTCACTTGTCCTTAGGGAAACTTTTCATATAGGGTGCTTCCTTTTGGGTTCTGTAATGCGCCAGCTACATTTCAACGAGTTGTAATCGAAATTTTATATGAGATGCTAAATGATTGCATGGAAGTTTTTTTGGATAATTTCACTCCATATGGTAATAGTTTTGATGAAGATCTAAGAAACTTGGAAAAAATTCTAGAAAGTTGTGAAGAAACCCACCTATCCCTGATCACTGAGAAGTGACATATGATGATGAGCGAGGGTATAGTTCTTGGGCATTTTATCTATACTATAGGAATCTAGGTACATCTGACTAAGATAAAGGTAATTGCAAATATTCATACTCATGGGCCGCAGAAATAGCTACGTAGTTTCCTTGGACATGCTGGATATTATAGGCAATTTATAGAAAAAAAAATTCAAAATTAGCATCCCCTTTATTTACTTTACTGATGAGGGATGCACAATTTGTTTGGACAAAGGCATGCCAGGAAACAATTGTAGAAATGAAGAAAATGTTATCTACAACACCTATCCTAAGAGGGCCTAATTGGGACCTACCTTTTCACATCTCTTCTGATTCTTCAGTTACAGCCATTGGAGTAGTTTTGGTACAGTGGGAAGGTCACATCCCATATGCTATCTACTATGTTAGTAGGAATCTGGCTCCTGCTGAAATGAACTATACGGTAACATAAAAATAGTTCCTTGCCATTTTTTATGCCATTAATAAATTCATGCATTATATTACTGGATATTCTAATTTTGTGCATACTGATCACTCAACCATTACCTATTTAATGAATAAACCTATTACTAATGCTACAACGACTAGGTGGTTTCTTCTACTATAGGAATTTGATATAACAATTGTTGATAGACTAGGAAAGGAAAATGTGGTTGTAGATTTCCTTTCTCTACTAACTTATAATGATGATAATTCACTATTTGAAGACTCCTTTCCCAATGAACATTTGTTCACAATATCAACTTATTCCCCATGGTATGCAGACATTGCTAATTATCTAGCTGCAAGTATACTTCCAATGCACTTATCCAAACAAGAAAAGAGAAGTATCATACAACAGAATGTGAGAAGAAAGATCATACAACATAGTGCGAGATACTGCTGGATCAAAGGTCATATATTCTACATAGGGCCTGATTTGGAAATCATGCGTTGTGTGAGGGAGGATGAGATTCACAGCATCCTGAAGGCTTGCCATGATGAGCCCTGTGGGGGGCATTTTTCTGATAAAATAATGGTTCATAAGGCATTAAGGATGGGGTATTTGGCCAACCATGTTTCAGGACGCGAAGAAGTATGCTCAAGCCTGTGACAGCTTCCAGAGAATGGGCCAGCCAAACAAATTGGATGAAATGTCGCTTCATCAACAATTAGTGGTTGAACCTTTTGATAGATGGGATCTGTACTTTGTAGGGCCTACCAACCCTCCATCAAGGAAAAAGGTTTATATCTTGGTTTTCACTGATTATATGACTAAGTGGGTGGAAACTGTGGATTTGGTAAAAGCCAATGATCAAGTTGTGATAGATTTCTTATATGAATATATCTTCACTTGCTTTGGAGTACCCAGAGAGATCATAACAGATGGAGGAACACAGTTTGTGTCCCATAAAATGAATCCTTATTTTAGAGGTACCATATTCAGAATTGAATCACCTCACCATATCATCCAGAATACAATGGCTAGGCGGAAAACACAAACAAGGTAATCAAGGCAATCCTTACAAAAATAATGAAGAGCCACCATAATGATTGGGTTGAAAGACTTCTAGAAGCATTATGGGCCTATCGTACCACATGGCACAACACTACAAGTTTCTCCCCATATGAGATAGTACACGGAAATAATGTTGTTTTTCCTATTGAGTTACAAATAAAAACCTTGAATACAACTATAGAAGAAAACCTGGACCTTTGGAAGCTCAGAAGAACCGATTGAACCAATTGAATGAATTATATGAAAAGTGCATCGTTGATGTGCATCACACAACATTAATTTAATAACAGCGCTCCAAATGGTATGACAGATTTATAAAGAAGAATGTATTTTGCGAAGGAGACTAGGATTTGCTATATGATTCACGGTTCAAAAAGGATTTCAAGGGAAAGTTACACACAAGATGGCTAGGACCCTATAGAATAGATAAGGTATTTGATAATGGAGCCATCCGTTTGACCACTATCAATGAAAATTAGACACCTCTATTTGTGAATGGTCATCAGTTACGGCTCTATAATAAACCTATCTCAAAGGATGTGTTTATCTCTTATGTTACAGCTTATCCAAACTATCAATTGGTACAGGAGCAGGTTTTTTCCCCTGTTTCTGAAATTTTTTAAATCTACTATAAATTCCACACATAAATTGTGTATAAATAAATTGTTTGATTTCCTTTGTTTTTTTAAGATATGATTGGTTTGTTGTTTTGAGAATTGTGTATAGGAATTTGTGCAAAGGTTCACTCAGAAGAAACAGTCATGACGGGTCAAGCGATCGAAGAATTCTAAAAGATCCTTCTCCATTGGTATTACTCCTTGAAAGAGAAAGTGAACAAGATTGCAAACCTGTGTTAGAATTTTTGTCATTTTCCCATGCTTTTATCAAGTTCTGTTAAAAAAATTTCAGTGAAAACTCCACTAACTGCTTATTTTTATCTGATGCAACTCTGTTATTTTTCCACTAAAATTGGCCATTTTCTGCTGGAACTTCACTATGTTTCACACCAAATTGGCTAATTTTCTGTTGAACCTTCGCTAATTTTCACACCAAATTGGTTAATTTTCAGTTGCAACTCCACTACTTTTTCCACTAAAATTGGTCATTTTCTGCTACAACTCCGCTACTTTTCCCACTAAAATTGGTCATTTTTTGTTGTAACTCCGCCACTTTTCCCACTCAAATTGGCCAGTTTTCCGCTGCAACTCCGACATTTTTCCCACTAAAATGGGATATTTTTCTGCTGCAAATCCACCATTTTTCCGCCAACTCCCGCTGCAACTCCACCGGTATTTTTGCTAAAAATATCACTAAAATTCCACCATATCTCGAGTGGATTTTCAACCGAACCTTTCTCCTTCATGATGACTTTTTTCCAATGATCCACCACTCTACTACAATTCATCCATGGGTCCTAGAAATCAATGTTAACACGAACATGTTCGATCTCTCCATTGGACGATGACTAGTTTGTTCTGTCAGTGTGTATGTGTAATTATGTCTCTCGATTCTTTCGGTATGAAGGGAAGCCACATCATAAGGATGATGTCTCGGCATGATTGTTGAGTCGCAAAAATACCACATTTTATTCATCTTTCATATACCATTTGTCACCTTATCCCTATCTTATCCTTCCATAAAACCATTAATATTCACCACTTTCATAATAAATATGGGTTTATATTACCATTTTCCAAATCATTATTTTTTAGTATTTTGAGTGAATTTGTGGTTAATTATTGAGAAAAATAACATATTTTCATTATACTTTAAAGTTGGGTGAGTTGGTGATGCTTATAGGTGTATTTGAAGACTTTAACAAGCTCAAAAGTGACCACCTAGCCTCAAATTCGAATTTCATCATCAAGATATGGGTTAATTTCAAGGAGAAGATCATGGAAATGTGGAGCGAATATCTCATCCAATATTTGTTAGAGAATTTGAAGGGATGAGTTATAGATTTGTTGAGGATTTGAAAGGATGAGTTGTATATTTGTTGAGGATTTTGAGAAATATGTTGAGAGAATAGTGGATATGTAATTATGATTAGTTATTTTGAATTCATGTATAAATAGGAGGACTCTCCTGATTTTGTTAGAGATATCTCTAGTGGTGTAGAAGTAGAGAATATTTTAGATCTTTTAAGAGTTAGTCATAGATATTGTTATGTAATGTAGATGATGCTTTAATGCAAATCATTATACTCTCTCTTATGTTGATCTAGATTTCTTTCTTATGAGTTGTTAATATAAATTTTCATGAGCTCATATCTATTTATCGTTTGTCATTTGTTACATGATTTTCGTTATAGATTATATTTCCCTTGTTTAATTTTAGTCTTTCTTTACCAAGTTTAATCCATGCAATTTCCTGCTTTTCTAGATTAGGTTTATTTTCATGCCATTTCCTGCTTTTGTAAGTTTAATTCAATTTCTATCATGTATTTTTAATTTTAGTTATAGATTAAGTTCAATGACACTCAACCCCTGCATACATTTTGTATGTACTTCACAACTTTACACTCTCTCCGGGTTGACAATTAAATCCTTGGATATATGTTATAATTTTTTTAATATTTTCCCCAACATTTTGGCGCCGTTGCCGTGGAGGTGCTAAAAGGGATTAGAGTTTAGATAGGTAGATAATTCATTTTTTTCATTACATAGAAAGAGAGAGGGGAACGGTAAGATGCAAGGATGACTTCACTATGGAATTTTCGGAATTCCCATGGTGTAACAGCTAAATGCATCAACTTTAGTGGGTCACCCCAAAGTCTTGTTGTTTTTGCAAAGTGTTTATTTTCTTGCAAGAGTGTTCTTTCATTTTCTGCAAATGCGAGTTTGTTTTATGCAAGTTTTTCTTTTTCATTTACAATTTTGTAGTATAAAGTTTGGATTGCTTTCATTTTTGGGATAGCCTTTGTTTCATACTAACTTGCTTCTAACTTTGTATCTGTTCATTTTTTTGTTTTGTATAGGTTTTTGTGCACTTTTTATTTTTTGTTTTTGCACTCGTATTGTACTAACCCATTTCGTACTACTTTTTGCATTTGTCATGTACTTGTTTTTCACTTTTTAAGCATTTGATTTCAGTAAAATGATTTTAGGATGAACCTAAGCCTAGAGCGGCTCACTTAGATCCTAGCAAAAGCCAGGATCTCTTCTCAAGAAGAGGAGATCTTGACAGCAATCAATGATGAAATCACTCTTCCTGAGGAAAACAAGGAAGAATTGACAGTTGAAGAATCATGCATATCAGATGAAGAACACTTGTTCGAAATGGAGATTGAAGAGGATGAAGAAGGGCTCTCGGGTGTTCATTATGCAAATGAAAACTGCATCGAACAACTATTCCAAGTAAGTGTTAGGTTAGATAGGTTTTGTTTTCGCTTTTATTTCATTAATTCACATTTCTAACATTTAATCTTTCATATTATTTTATATTCTAGATTTAGTTTTTCAGAATTAAAAGATAATCTTGGTTTACTTTTGTTAGACAGATGGTTACATTGGAAATTTCATTTTATGTAAATTATCTTTAATTTTTAATTAGAGTAGGTAGATTTTAGTTTTTATTTCTAATTTAAAATTAGCATGTAGGATGCTTTCATTTTCTCCAATGTTTCTATTTACTAAAATTTGCATTTTTTTCTTAATTTATATTTTGTTTTTAATTTTGAAATCTTGATCCCTTTTTGTTCTGAATTTTCAGTCATGCTAGGAATAAAAATGTATTAGGAAGTAAGGTTTAGAAAATAAAATAAATGAATTAATAAACAAATAAAAAAATCAATAAACAAATAAAGAAATATATACTAGTTTTTATTTTATTTTTATAGTTATTTTATGCTTCTTTGATTATTTAGTTTTTAAAAAAATGAAATTTAAAATTTAAATTAAAATCAAATTTTTACTCTTTGATCAACACCTATTTAGGAAACAAATCTCTAGTTCACATCTAGGAATATTCTAAAATAAATTTAAAACAGAATTTTAAAAATTAAAATCCACAAATATATATTGCATTTCTATGTTAAGTTTTTTTTTAATTTTAATAAATTGAATATATATATATATATATATATATATATATANTTAAAAAGGAAAATATAATTTAAAAAAAATATAAATAAATAGAACAAACAGTTGAAACCTACATGCTAAAACCTGTAGAAAAAAAGATATAGTTGTAAATCTAAAACGCTTCAGCCCTTCATTCGCAACCTACAAACGCTTCAACCTTTCATCATTTCATTCGTAACCTGCAAACGACCCATTTCTTGACCTATCTTTCGTTCTATGTATTCACCCTTTGATCTGGAATGAGACCTGCCATTTGAAACCAATAAACATTATTTATGTAATAATATTATATTAAAAAATAAAAATAACGAAAACATAAAACAAAACATCAAATAATAGACTGAATAAAAAATGTTTTGTTTTGTTGAGGTAACCTACATGCAATCTATTGGTTTTTGCAATGTTTTGGAAATGGATTTGCACGAGGAAGAAAAAGGAGATGGCAGCCTATGTAAAAAGAGATTACCCTCATTACAGATGAATAGTAACCTATCAATGAATTTGTGGTGCTATAGGGAATCTGTCAAGCGAAACATGGTGATAGCTCTTCATAGGTTTGACTTGCCTTTTTCTATGGTTTGTTTTTTCCTTGCCACAGTAAAGTTCATCGTATCAATCCATTTTTATTCTGCATTCAGAGAAGAAAGAAACCTACCCCCCACTTTCTGTGTCCAGAGTAAACATTTTCTTCGTGTTTAATGGTCTGCCAAATCGAAGAGACTAGCCACGTATACCAATCTGGTATTAAAGAGCATTATAAAAATCCGTGTTAACTATCAGATTTTTGTGCACCACTCATACATTCAGCAATAAATTTCCATATTACTAAGGAAGATGAGAGATTGTTGGATGTACGTACCAACCTATTTTTAGAATGCTATCGCTAGACTGGTGAAAGAGATGCTCCACGCAGACTCGGTCAATCCACATAGCGTGCAATACCTGTCAGACAGAAGTGCAATCTGTTGCAACAACCAACCAACCAAAAATTATCAGTAATGTTCTCCTCCAATATTCCCGTGATAAGATGCCACCTTCTGTTTCAATTCTTCTCCTAGAAGTTCAATTTCTGGTATTACTTTCTTTTCCTCGGTGCACATGGCATTTGAATGGTTATTAAACAATCATCCCAGCGAAGTCCTTGTAATTTTGGCTTCATCTGTCAAATAGCAATGGGTTCACATTGTTGGCTATAGGGAAGACCCAGGTTTTATACCATTAACTTCGCACCAACAAAAGACCCACAGTGTTGGCCCTTTCGGCAACAACCTGCGAACAAGTTGCAGTCTCACCCGAAACAGCTATGGGGTGCCGCAGAATCAGGTTTCTGCAAGCAAAAGAGGGATATTACTATACCTTAGCTTCTAACAATTATAATCATAAAATGCAGAGCTCTAATAGTTACTTATTTAGCTTCGCGGTTAGATAAACAAACAGTTCCTTGCTTAACCCTTTACTGGGAATTCGAGCGAAGTTAGTATTTAGCAGTGATCTTACTTATCAGATATATATTTATCAATGCATAAAGGAACATAACAACAACACAACAAAAACCACAACACATGATATAACATGGTTCACTCCTAGTTTAGGGGTTACGTCCACAGAACTGTGTTTTATTCAACTCTTTACAAAAACCACAGTTCTGATCTGCGCACTCAGCTGCAGATCCCTTCAAGTCATTAAAGTCGCGCACACAACTGCAGGCCTCTGCATACACAGCTGCAGATTTCCTTTATCACCCAAAACCCTCTGCGCACACAGTTGCAGAGGTTGTCCACGTACACAGCTGGGACTTAACCTTCTTACAAAACAAGTCTTAGCTTCGCATCAATTCATCGTACATCAAAAGCCAAAACTTCTTTACAAGAGTGCTTATTTATAGTGCACTTATTACAAAACCATGGGCTTAAACCATGGGCACCCCGAACCCTAAACCATGGACTTAAACCATGGGTTTATTATAAAAAGAGGACTTTGACTCAACCTCGACACCCCTAAGACTATTTTGAGTCGTAACTCTGCTTAGAAACTCCCACAAAAACCGTGGAGTTACCAAAATTAGGGACCGTTAAGGTGCGCACCCCAAAAGGCCCCTAAGACTCACCAGTGGCTCGTCTCGGGAAACTCTGCTGCTCTTCTAGTAGGCGAACTTTGTCAGCAAAGATAGCGAACTGCTTGTTGAGGCCACGCATGATATTATCGGCGGCTTGCTCCTTTTCAACCAACTACTGCAATACTACGGCTGATGCTTCGCTGGCCTTTGTCTACGCAAATGCAGCATATTCCTTCAGAACTTTGAGTTGGGTGTCCACAGTAGTACTCAAATCAAAAGCTTCGCTGATAAGTGGCTGCATAGAATTTTCCACTTCTATTGCTTTTGCTCTGCACGACTCGATTACCTGTTGGATTTCATTGCTTCACTTTACCTTGAGCATTTTCTCCATAGGCAACAGAGTCTTAATTTCCGCTTTTACTGTATCCAACTCTGTCTGTCGCTGCCTAATGGTTTCTTGCAGCTGTCCGACTTCTGGATGTTCCTGCAGGGTGGTCCAGGCCTCAACACTGTCTTGTAGCAGCTTTGCTATGCTACTCACAGTATCTGAGATTTTTACTGTGGAGGCCTGAATGTCTGCTCAGCGTTGCTCCCTGACCTCTGGTGGGCTTGCTGGGGTGATGCGGAGTTGAAGCTCCACAATCTGAGCCTCGTGTTCTGCTTTGAGCTTCTCTATTTCACTGGGAGACTACTGTGCGTAGTCTTTTAGTTTGGTGATTCTTTGCTCCCATTTTTCCTCATTCTGGCTGTCGAAGTCAAGAAGACTTCGACACGGCTCCTCCAATACTCGTGCCAATGTGACCTGCTTACGTTCTACGTCGCTCTTTCTCTGCTTCGCTTCCTCCAACTGTGCTGCGAGGCTATCATTCTGCTTCCTGGTATTTTCCAACAGTATTTGTGAGTGGTGGTCTCGGGCTTTGGATTTCCTTCCTGATGGCTGACTGACAGAGATGTAATTCCATCATGGACATCTTAGTGTAATCTATTCCAACTATCATGCTCATCTTCGCACGAGATGTTGTGTCGGTTATGATGAGCGCGACACTCTAGAATTGTCCCCGGTGTTCTCTAACCAGCCATTGTCTTGTGTCTGGCTGCGCAGGTACTGGGGCACTACTTGCTGCAGCGCCCGTCGCTGATTTTTCTGCTAACTGCTTCAGCTCCGAGATTTGCTTTGTTACACTGGTGATGGAATCAAGATGCGTGTCTGCAAACTCTGACCATTTCTTGGTGACAAATTCTGTGGATTTCGACAGAGCCTGATGAAGCTCTTCATTGGTCAGGGTAGGCTCTTCGTCGATATTCTTGTCTTTCGATGCTTTTGTTTTCTTGCGGGACTGAAGTTTGGTCACTTCTTCGGCCTCTGGTGTCTTGCGCTTAACTGGTTGATAAGGGTCTAAGATAGTTTTGACCGATTCCTCATCTTCTTCTCCTTCATCTCCTCCATCTCCACCCTGGACAGTTTCACTCTGCTGCGACTCAGTTTGCTCTTCGCTATCCTCTGGGATATCTTACTGCTGTGTCTGACTAGGACCAGCGCCCACATTGGTGATCGGAGGGATTGGGATGTTGGGCTTTGCTCCTTCGTCCTTCAGCCATTCAGTCGGCCACTGTTGAATTACCACGAGGATGTCGTCTTTGGTCACCACATATGGCAACTTCCAGCATGCCTTCTTCTTATCTGCGCGGGCCTGGATAAATACATTGTGCATGTCGGCCCTGAAATTGGCCACTCCCTCAAATTGAGAGAATAGCTCATTACTGAGCCGCAGGGTCTTGACAATCTCATATGAGATACTCATGGCGTAAAAGGCAAACACAGTGTTCGTCATCTGATGGGATTCTTTGTCCTACGACACCCAGAGTGATGCATACCTCGCTGCACCTGACATGCGTGGAGGTACATCAATAAACTGCACCTCGGTGGGCTCTTTCCACCCAATCAAGGCAATAAGTACGAGCAGCCATGAATAGTGAAAGGGTCTACCTTTTTCCTGCGCGTCGCAGGCATCTTCAAGAAATTCCTTAGCGATGTATGCTCCCCAGTTGTAAATGTATCCTTTCGCATAGTTTGCAGCAATACTTACAATCGGGGCAGGCACTTCATATGGTATGCACTTCCTCATCAATTTGCAGGCTAAGAGTTCAGCTGCAAAGCGAATTTTGTGATGTTGAATGGCCGAGGTTTGATACCCTCGCTTCCCTTTCGTCAGCCCAAAGCGGTCCTTCATGGTATGAGCTAGCTTCATATCTTCATGCTTTCCCAAAAACTCAATGCTAGGGTCAGGTCCTTCCTTCGGCAGGCCCGTAATCTGGTGAATAAGTTCTCCATTGATAGCGATTTTCTGGTTTCCTATCCATAGGTACCCATCGTGTACCAATGCCGGTAATTGTTTGACCACCATGGTTACCTGTGTGCTGCGTCCAAAGTGGGGCACATTGAGCATATTCAACAAACCAGCTTTGTCCAAGCCAGCAGCCCACTGTTTTACTTCTAATAATGTCGTTCTAGTCTCCTGATAGCGGACAGAGTGTAAGTATGTCCCAGGTGCGAACTGTGGAAATTTCCCATGATCATTTGTATCGTGGTTGGCGTACTTGAGCCGGTATATTTTCCCTGTCATTGTCCTGACCAGCTGCACACCCGGTGGCAGCGACGGGGTGCGTAATGTGAACTTCTTCGTCCGCTGAGGGAGCTAGACTCCTGGTTGAACTGGCAGAAGATACGGTGGATGTTGCAGTGCAATGTTCTCGTCTTCTTCAAATGGGACCTCTACTGAGCCGGATGGATTCATCTGGGGATCCTCTGGTGTCTTCCATAACTGCTAGTGTCTGTCTTCGTTCCGCTTCGAACGAACTTTAGGTTTAAATTTTTTTCTGGTAGAGCGTGTCTGCATTGGCTGGGTCGATGCTAGGGGAGTCTCTTCGCGGGTTGCAGATGCAGGTGGGTGGCTGAAAAGGTGCGACAGACCCTCCTGTTCAAATTCTCTCACTAAATTCTGAATCTCGCTATCAGCTGACATGGATGCAAGTGTAAAACTCAAGAAATTGTAGAATGCAAACACCGTGGGTGTGGGTGTCTTCTTATAGAATCTATCCATGAAATCTGTCATAACTGTGCATTGATGGCACCCAATATGACAGAGATCTTGTCCAAACGGCGGAAGATTTTTCAAGATCGCATTAATACAGGTAGTTAATACAGAGAATGTACCGGTACCGCCAAATTTGATTTCTTCTAACGATCGTTTTTTAAGTTTCGACAGACCTTTCCTTCTTCGGCACAAGCAGTAGCTGTAGCTGCACCCTAATAAGGATATTCGACACCTCTAGACATCGTCTGCGACATGGAGTCAAGCTTCTACCCACAACAAAATGTCATCCACAACTTCAATGATTCCTTTTATTTCAAGGAACTTCATCAGACATAAGTCCCGATACTTCTGGAGAAGTTGGGTCGCTTTGCTTACCATTTCCTCATCCCAATAATCTCCACTGGTAGCATACTTAGGCTGGTCTTTCGATCCAATGTTGATTGTCCGCGTCTTCAGGGGCTGAGTCACTTCAGGGGCTTTGACTGTTGTTCTGTGTACGTCGCAGTGTCCTTCTAACTCAGGAATACCAAGATTGCGCGGATCATCATCCTCGTCAATTGTGAGGTTATAATATTCGACTGCATGAGATTCTTGTGCTGTCTAATCAGGCCAGTATTTTACTATTTCTTGATCATCCAATACCTTAGTATGGATCAACCTGATAGCTGCATCTAAAGCTGGACAAACTTCATTAGTAGAAAAGGTAAGAACAAAACTATCAACAAGACAATTCTAACTTACAGTATCCTGGCGAAGCTCAGCCTCCGCGTACCATTTCTTTGCTATTGGTTCCAGAGTATGCACAAACCTATGTACCCATTCTCCTTGAGGTACATGCTGTCACGCTTCGGAGCACTGTGCCAACTGTTCCTGAGGGCTAGTCTTTCCATCAAACCCACTTTTCACCTCCTAGGGCTGATCCATAAATCTCAGGCGAAGGAACTTCTGACAAGCCTCCCAACTAGGAATGTACTTTTTGTGACCATGCCACCATCTAGCTGTTGTGGCTCTGAATGCTAAATCCAGAGTCTCCATTTTCTGTGATTCTGGTATCTATTCTGAGAATTGCACAATAAACTATTCTAGGTCTGTCGAACCATCAAGAATAGGTAAGGTTCGTGTCTGTGATCCAAGCCATCTGAGAGACTTGGTAATTTTGGCACATCTATGTCCATGCAGCTCATAAAGTCTGTTCTGCTAGTTTTCTAACCCATCATCTAAGTCCATCATGCAGGAGCTGTCACACTGCCAATCCATGATACCTTCAGTAGTAGGATCAACATAATCTTCTTCCTTAGCTGTGATATTATAGATGTGGTCCAAAACATCCTGGTCTTCATCTCTTACTGGCTCTGTGTATCTCTCTCCTTGAGAAGGATCCAATGGGGCTGTAACTCTCATTTCTTTCCCTTCAAAAGTCATCTATCTCTTCTTCAGGTTGATTACTGCATCATTATCTATTGCCCATTCAATGCCTAGTAGTGCTAGATAGGGGTTGTTGTCATCAATGATTTCAATTACCTCAAAGTCTGTTGAGGTACCGACTCCGTCAATATCTACTGATACACTAGGGAGTCTTCCTAGGGGCACAATCTTCTGCTGATTGGCTAATCTCAACTGTATAGGGGACCAATCAAGGGTAGGTTTTCCCATTTGGTCCCAGGTTTGCTTAGTTAAGACATTTACCTCTGATCCTAGGTCCAAGATAACATCAGTCATATCATACTCTCCTATCTGAGCATTCAATCTCATTTCCCTGCCAGTTCTCTTGACTCTATTAACAGCTTTTGCTTGACCAGAACTTTGCTGAGGTTCGGAGGAAGCAATAACTTTCTGCAACTCACTTAAAGCATTCTAATTTCTTAAGAGCTTCAGACAACTCTGTAAAAAGGAGGACAGTGTACTTACTTTGTCTGTCGAAGCTTCTTGCGGCTGCGAATGCTGTTGATGTTGTTACGCAGGTGCTACTGATGTGCTAGGAGCAGCAAAATCCCTCCTGGCTTCCATGAATGACTCTTTTTCTCTTTCAATATCAAATGCTGGGATTTTTTCTGGGGCCTTCCGAACCCAAGCTTCGGCAGGTTGTTTCTCCTTGTTCTGGGCTTTCGTCATAGCTCCACTCCTTGTAACAACATTAATGGCTGGGGCGGGTCTTTGCTCAATGAAAATCATCTGAATATTCTGAGTAGGGCCACTGTTTCTTTCCTGAATCTTTGCTATCAACTGCGAGCACTGCTAGATCACATGATCTACCCCTCGACAATACCAACATGCCGTAGTTGGGTTCCGACAGTCTCTCGCTAGATTCCCAGCCTGGTTACAGTTGTAACACACAACCTAGCCTCTTCCTCTTCCGGCCATACCACCTCACCCACGACCTCCAAAACCACCTCTACCTGATGCACCACTGCGGTAACCATAGCTATCATTGCTCTATCCCTCATTTTGTACCCGATAGGCGTCATAGGTGCGCTCTCTCATGAGGTCAAAACTGTGACACTCATCTTCACTATGTCCTACAGACTTACAGAATTTACAATAGGGGTTCTTAGGTACTTGTCCATACCTCTGTAGCAGGTAGCAGTCTTCAGGTTGATGCTGACCTGTTGTTCTGCAGAGCTCACAATATAGGATTTGTGGGTTAAACGGGTTTGGCGCACCAGTATTCAGTTAATTTCTTACCATAGGACATTGTTCCTTGGCATGACCTTCTGTTCGACATTGTGTACACCAAACCTCTTCGCGACCGGTTTTTCTTTTCTTCATATCGCGAAGCTCCAGAGCCATCGCTGCCAACTGTGCTTGGATTTGAGCAATACCAGAGTTGTCTTCTATAGGAGTGGTTTCAAGCGTCATCACGATTTCCAGAGCCTCCTGCTGGTCAGCAACCTTCTGTTGCATGAGTGGAGTTCTAATATGTGGTAGCAACGCTGCAATGAACCATTCCTTGTGCTGCGCAGGTCCAATGGTGAAACTGACTTGGTCTAGCAGAACTTTGAACCTTTGATCAAATTCCCACACTGATTCGTCGTGCCTCTGTTGAATCTCTTTCAATTCAGTGATACACTACGACTCTGACTTCGTCTTCTTAAATTCCTTTATCATTGCTGCTTTTATATCAGCCAAGACATGGTTCTGAGTGCTGGAAAACTTCATGAACCAGGTCAGAGTGTGATCTCTGAAAGAAGTAACCAGCTGCGCTCTTTTTGTATCATGATCCGTAATGTTCTTAGCAGTCCACACTGCTTCACATAAAAACCAGAACTGTTCTGGATCCTCTGATCCAGTTCCTTTGAAAACAGGGAGCTTAATATCATCATGCATGTGGGCCATAGTGGATCTAGGGGGGGTTGTAAGAGGACTGGAAGTAGGAGGGGGGGAGCTCACTGGGGTAGACTGACCTGTGACAGGAATACTCGAGCTAGGGTTACTTTCAGACTGTGACAGGTTCTCGGGGATAACAGGTCTACGCTGCGGGGTTACCGGAGGGTTTCCAACAGAAGGGGTTTCTTTGGGTTCTGACTCTGTGGGATTTACAGGGGAATACTCGGTATGCTGACCCTAGGAATAGGATCCAAAATCTCTCTTGTACCTTTTGCCACTTCGCAGCAAACCACTTTGCTCGTCGAAGGTATTTTCACTTGCAAACATAGGTTAGTAATACTAAATCTAACAGTCTGATTCAATGAGCAATATACCTTTTTCAGCTAATAGCATTTTAATTCTCAAACTAAAGGAATTTAAAAACTTACCCCTTTGTCCTTTGAAAAACTGTCGCTCGGCTTCACTAAAGGAAGTACTCGTGTCAATGGCAAACTCCGTCACAAATGCTTCAAGAGTTCGCATTGTCCAGAAATCAACAGCGCGGGGTATCTCGTTGTTCACCCTTTTCAGTATATTAATTCTTGCGGGGGTCCAATCAGAAAACTGACGTTCTTGGAAGTTCATCCTTCTCTCTGTTAACCTGGATAACCACTGGTGCAACTCTATGTGGACACTACCAAAGAAAATTTCATAAACATCACAGAAAACATACCTTTGTAAAAAGTCGTTTTCACTACGACGCGGATCTTTGTTCTCTTGCTTAGCGAATTTCAGATAAGTCTCATCAAGCCAATCACCGATTTCCTTCACAGAGGGTCTCCAAAACATAGCCCTCGAGGTACGACATAAACCCCTCTTGAGCAGATACTGAGTTCAACCGGGAACAGAACCAATTTGTTGGCTATAGGGCAGACCCGGGCTTTATACCATTAACTTCACACCAACAAAAGACCCACAGTGTTGGCCCTTTCGGCAACAACCTGCAAACAGGTTGCAGTCTCACCCGAAATAGCTATGGGGTGCCGCAGAATCAGGTTTCTGCAAGCAGAAGAGGGATATTACTGTACCTTAGCTTCTAACAATTATAATCATAAAATGCAGAGCTTTAATAGTTACTTATTTAGCTTCGCGGTTAGATAAACAAACAGTGCCTTGCTTAACCCTTTACTGGGAATTCCAACGAAGTTAGTATTTAGCAGTGATCTTACTTATCAGATATATATTTATCAATGCATAAAGGAACATAACAACAACACAACAAAAACCACAACACACGATATAACGTGGTTCACCCCCAGTTTAGGGGTTACATCCACAGAACTGTGTTTTATTCAACTCTTTACAAAAACCACAGTTCTAATCTGCGCACTCAGCTGCAGATCCCTTCAAGTCCTTAAAGCCGTGCACACAGCTGCAGATTTCCTTTATCACCCAAAACCCTCTGCATACACAGCTGCATAGGTCGTCCACACACACAGCTAGGACTTAACCTTCTTACAAAACAATTCTTAGCTTCGCATCAATTCATCTTACATCAAAATCCTAAACTGACTTTTTTACAAGAGTGCTTATTTATAGTGCACTTATTACAAAACCATGGGCTTAAACCATGGGCACCCCAAACCCTAAACCCTGGACTTAAACCATGGTTTTATTACAAAAATAGGACTTTGACTCAACCTCGACACCCCTAAGACTATTTTTAGTTGTAACTCCGCTTACAAACTCCCACAAAAACCGTGGAGTTACCAAAATTAGGGACCATTAAGGTGCGCGGAGTTATTTATTCTCTTTGACTTGGTTTGTTAAGCACATATTTCCCTATATTTTCAACTCCCTCACAAGTTTTTTTCAAGAAAATGCTAACCTCTTTTGTAGATTCAATGACGAACAAATGGCATTTCCAGAATCGTAGAAAACTCTCAGAAAAATGTCCCATTAAAAGCTTGAAGAAGTTGAGTTTTCGCTATGTATGTCATGACATTTTGGTGTCACAACGAAGCCTTTCAGAAACCAATTACGCCATGTCATGATTACCTACCCTTTTTCCTTCCAAGATTATTCGTCAGTCATGTTAGAGTCTACTTGTTCACTTCCTTATGCATCATGACTTCCCACATTTCTACCTTTCTGAGCCGCACACATTTTCCCCATTTTCAGTTTATCTATTTCCTTCTGAATAAAACCAGTCAGCTTCCTTTCCATGATTACATTGCTTTGTTATCCCTTCCATAAAAACTATTTGACCATGAGATCTTTTATCTATAGTCCTACCACTCATTATGTACAACTCATGTTGACTGATGTGGGACTCCTTAAGGCCCACCCTTCAACAAGTTTTGACCCATTGACCTCAGCACCTTATCTGGGATAGAAACTAGAGTTCATTTTTAGTACCTTGAGGCTTGCATGCCTTAATGGCAAGTTCTCTCACTGACAATCATGGGAATACATCAATGTCCCTTGATCATTAGATATTGCAAGTGGCTCGACATCAGCTGATTTATTTGCACTTTGCATGATGTACTTAGGTACCTTGGCACTCATTGATATCAATGGTGAGATTTCTTCACATTGGTTAATGACAGTCATCAATGGTCGATAATCCAATGAATTCTTTCCATGTTCGACATCGACACATTTATACACATGGTAAGAATTGTACCATTGAGTTTTGTAGCATGTGAAGACTATATAGTTTACATGACTCCATCAGCAGTTTTACCGCGACATACTTCAGCCATATGAGAGTACCACAGTTCTACTTTCATCTCTCATCTTTTAATTCATCCAAACAAGCAGTAGTTCATATGTCTTCACTTCACACTCTATGATCCAGCTGTAGCAGCCACATTCTTATTGCATAGTTCATCAACTTTTTGGGTAAGTGGAGGTATGTTGTTTTCTAATCTTTAATCATGTAATTCCTTAAATGCTAGAAAATGAATGAATTTAGAAAATTCCCTCACTCCATTCCCTTTCTCATTTTCATAAACCTAATACATCTTAAGTTGGGGGGGGCACTATTCATTACCATTTTACATATTAATCATCTCATTTACCCTTAATTAACATGTATTTCCCAAACCATGCTTTGTTACACATTTAATTAAAAACTATGCTATATATATTGGCATGATTCATAAATATGAAGAAAAGGATTTCTAATATACATTGATGGTTCATCATTTCTAATGCATAAATATTATGTATTGCAGCAAAATACAAGTAAAACAAGCGAATGTTGTTAACACAAGAACCAACATTTGTTACACTTATGGTTGTTAACACAAGAACCAACCATAAGGAAAATTGTAGCCACTCATGCATTTCAAATCATGGAATGATTTACTATTACATACCATCATCATGTAAAGCTCAGCTACAGAGCCAAAAAATTTTAAGAGAATCAATGCATAGTTGCATGAGGACATGCAACTAGTCAAGTTGGGGGGAATGTTGAGCCGCAAAAGACTACATTTTATTCACCTTTCATATACCATTTGTCACCTTATTCCTATCTTATCCCCCCATAAAACCATTAATATTCACCACTTTCATAATAAATATGGGTTTATATTACCATTTTCCAAATCATTTTTTTTGAGTATTTTGAGTGAATTTGAGGTTAATTATTCAGAAAAATAACATGTTTTCATTATACTTTAAAGTTGGGTGAGTTTGGTGATGCTTACAGGTGTATTTGAAGACTTTAACAACCTCAAAAGTGACC
Organism: Pseudotsuga menziesii; assembly: GCA_001517045.1. Classification (NCBI taxonomy): domain Eukaryota; kingdom Viridiplantae; phylum Streptophyta; class Pinopsida; order Pinales; family Pinaceae; genus Pseudotsuga; species Pseudotsuga menziesii. Next base: position 342,753 of record LPNX010210530.1, read on the forward strand.
ACCTAGCCTCAAATTAGAATTTCATCCTCAATATCTCGACTAATTTCAAGGAGAAGATCATGGAAATGTGGAGAGAATATCTCATCCAATATTTGTTGGAGAATTTGAAGGGATGAGTTGTAGATTTGTTGAAGATTTGAAGGGATGAGTTGTAGATTTGTTGAGGATTTTGAGGGATAAGTTGAGAGAATAGTAGATCTGTAATTATGATTAGTTATTTTGAATTCATGTATAAATAGGAGGGCTCTCTCCTCATTTTGTTAGAGATCTCTCTAGTGGTGTAGAAGTAGAGAATAGTTTAGATCTTTTGAGAGTTAGTCATCGATGGGATTATGATTGTTATGTAATCGAGATGATGCTTTAATGCAAATCATTCTACTCTCTCTTACGTTAATCTGGATTTATTTCTTATGAGTTGTTAATATAGATTTTCATGAGCTCATATCTATTTATCATTTGTCATTTGTTACGTGCTTTTTGTTATAGATTATATTTCCCTTGTTTAATTTCAGTCTTTCTTTACCAAGTTTAATTTATGCAATTTCCCGCTTTTCTAGATTAGGTTTATTTTCGTGTCATTTCCTGATTTTGTATGTTTAATTCAATTTCTATCATGTTTTTTTAATTTGAGTTATAGATTAAGTTCAATAACACTCTACCCCTGCATATATTTTGTATGTACCTCACAAGTTTACGCTCTCTTCAAGTTGACAATTAAATCGTTGGATATATGTTATAATTTGTTTAATATTTTTCCCCAACAATGACGATGACAAGGTATGAGTTCTTATTATAAGAATCATCAAGTATGAATTGATATGGTAATAATGATTATATTCCACCTTTTTAATCCTTGTCAGTCTCCCGTAACCAATCAATCTTTACACTTGTTAACGACCATCGTCCTACTCAAACCCGTACAATAACCTATTCAAATATCGTGGTTCTTAACTCCACCAACTTTTCAAAAATATTAATATGAACCCTGACTATCCATTTACTGTGTTCAATTGCTGAAACTCCAACGATTGTTACTGTAAATTACTACATTCACAATCACAGCTAGCAAAGGAAAAATGATATGGGTCCTCCAGTCAGATATCAACCCAAGAATTTATATGTCGTGTGTGAGAACATGGAAGTCTTTTCCATATTTCAGGAAGATGGATGGATTGAATACTTTCAAATACTGAATGGTTTTCATGAATAAATGACATTCTAGTTCGCAATGAATTTGACCAGAGACCATTCAAAAATCACATGACTAAGAATAGATGTATCAGAACAGGATTTAGTAGAAGTCACAGGGTTTCCCAGCATTGGGAATTGATGGTTCTGTCGAAAAAGACATAATTTGAAAATAGTTGAATAATTCCTTGCAACAGGGAAGTGGGTGCAGCCGAGGTCCAAGGGAATAGCACTCGAAACATCACCAAGACCTTGCGACTAGGTTTCCATCTTCCTAAAAAGGTACATTACATGGGAAGGAAGATACAAAATTGTATATATGTATGATTTTGTCCTTCTTTCCCATTCACGCCATGGTAGGTTCATAAACATCCCATTTTACCTTTTATGCACTTTGCAAAATATGGAACACTATTTTAAAACATCTAGGAACCCATTGTATTTTGTAACAAACCATGGGTTAGTTAAATTGTTGGAGCAAATATCCTTAACACGACACAACCTAACATGGCGGAAATTTATTGCTGGATCTAGGGTGCATTGGCCACCTGCAATAGTAGATGTTGGAGAAAGAGAGGTCGAACAGAGCTCCTCAGGTTTAGCTAGGGGGAGGGGTGAAGAGTTAGAAGAAGGTGGAGATGATTAGGAATAAAACTCAGAAGAAGATGTAGCAACATGTTAGCGGATAAATCTACTCAAGCGGACTCAATCATGATCTCCCTAGTCCAAGTGGATCGAGAAAAAATCAAGTACATAATACAATATACTTTCATAGATCAATAGAGATGCAAGTTAACATATAGATCACTTAACCAAGGTCTGCAAATCCTTTTCCTCTTTGTTGATCCAAGCTCTAGAAATTTCAGATCTCAAGCTGCAAAACCATGTAGAGAAAATGGAAACAAGCAAACAATACAAGAATATCTACATATGAATTGATCTAAGCGAACAGTTAAGGAAGAAAGCTCTAAACATTATCAACATGACAATATTTATGGAAAATTTTTGTATTACTGTAATCATAATAAAATACATAGAGAAATAATGTTACAAACTAAGCCTCAACTTTTCAACCTTCCATCCAACAATCCAAGCAAAGTCTCCAAAGAATGATAGTTTGCCTCCCAAAGGATGAGTAGAGATCACCTAATAAATTCCACCAACATCCCCGTGTCTTCAAGTTGAACCCGCAACAATACGAATCTAACCATGTGATTACAATGTCTTGATGTCGAACATGGTAGAAACCACTTGATTACCAGTCATTGATGTATATTGTTAACAAGTGCAAGGGAGACCACCATTGATGTCAATGATTCCCAAGGTATCTCAGTACATCCTCACAAGTGTGAATAAAGGACTTGAATTCGAACACTCAGTAGAATCTTACAGTCAGACATCATTGATGAAAACCTACCGTTGAAAGCAAGGAAACCTTCCATTGAGGCATGCAGGCTTCAAGGTACTTGACTTGGTTTCTAAGTCCAACTCTCGGATGATGTGTTGAAGTCGATAGGAACATACCCGTTGAAGGAGGGCCATGATGTATCCCCCATAATCAACATTAAACACGATCACAGATGTTTAAGAGTAAACCAGACAGCAGAGTGATATGCGAGACTGACACAGAGATTACCAACATGATAGAAGGTAGAATGACTGCAGAAAGTGAGTCGATAACAAAATTTTCTCTTGAAAATGGACACGACATGACTTGGAAGTATTGAATTTGACAAGATTGATACCAATCCCCCAATGCAAATGATGGTGGGAGCATTCTGGGACAACTCAAACGAGCAAGAATACTCAAGGAATCATCAGGACTTGGAAACAAGTGGATTACCCAAGTACTGAATGCATATGAAGATGAGATCTCTACCTAGAGTCTTCTTATTCATTTTAGACTCTCTAAACATGAAACCACGAATGAGTTTGCTTTCATCGGACTCATAAAATCAAACGATGAAGGACCCTTTCTGGGAATGAACCCCTCCTTTCTCAGGTTCATAAAATGTATGAGAATGGATTCATCACTTAATGAGCTACCAAGAGTGTTTGTTACCCTCTTTGAACTTGTTAAAATGAAAAGAGACACTTTTCAATCATGACAGAGATAAGGGAAGAGTTTGTATTTTGTTGTAGTTATGGTGGTACATAGTCACTCTTGAATATGGAACTCATCTACATATGCATTCAATACTTGGGTAATCTGTTTGTCTTCAAGTCCTGTTGATTCCTTGAGTCTATTTTCTCATTTGAGTTGTCCAAGAATGATCCCACCATCAGTTGCATTGGGGAATCAGTACTAGTCTTGTCAAAGTCAATACTGCCAAGTCATTCCATGACCATGTTCAAGAGAAAATTTGGTTATCCACTCATTGTTTGCAGTTAGTCTACCTTCTATCATGTTGTTCATCTTCGAGTCAGTCTTATATCACTCTATTTCTTGGCTTACTCTTAAACATCTGTGATCGCGTTTAGTTTCAATGATGGGGGATACATCATGGCCCTCCTTAGATGGGTTTGTTCCTGTCAAATTTAACACGTCATCTGGGAATTGGACTTAGAAACCATTGCAACCTTCTATCCAAGCCTCTAAATAATGATAGTTTTCCACCCAAAGTATTTGTAGGGATCACCTAAGAATTTCCACAACCATAAGAGTACTATACTCCTTCCTCCCTTCATAATGGAGAGAGGGTTCAAATTTATAAGGCTAAAGGGATAGAGTAGGTTGAATATTAAGAGGAGAGGTCTAAGGGATCCTCCCATTAAGTTAGGGAACCGAATTCCACCTCACCTAGAATCTAGGGATGACCCTCCACCTCATCTAACTTTGAGAAGGGCCTTGAAGCTTCGAATTTTCCTTCCTAAACACCATTGGCGCACCTTGCATGGAGAGACAGGGCTCTAGAGGAGGGATGGTGCACCTTGCAAGAGGGCTAAGTGTGTCGGTGGAACACCCTGTCAAGGTTAAAAGTGTTCCATCTAGTGCATGGTGAACCTTGACTAGAGGGAATTACCGCTATCCTACTTAGAGGAGGTAAAAAGGCTAGATACAACCTCAGAATCAATGCAATTTAGCTTAGGGAACATTAGGTATTTAGGCACAAAGTTGACACATGGATCATGATGACGATATTTCGGTGTAACAGAATGCCTCCAAAGCATGAAGCTAGATGAATGTGATAGGTGAAATGATTTGTGAAATGAATAAATCGAAGGCAAGGATGTTGGTGTGAAGGTTTTGAGGTACAACTGAATCAAATATCACATGACTCATAACATGGCTGCCAACCAATACATTGCAGATCCATGGTAGTAGAGACAGACTGAACACAATAACGGCTACTAGAAACAAGCTTAGATCCATGATGAGATGATAACACAGCCATGACCAATACAAAGTGGATCTGTGGAATATGACTCAAACAAACTCCATCATAACCTGGGCAAGATATCAATAAACCCAGGGTCTTCAAGTCAAACTCGCAATGATACAAATCTAACCATGTGATTACAATGTCTTGATGTCGAACATGGTATAAACCACTTGAATACCAATCATCGATTTATATTGTTAACAAGTGTGAGGGAGACCACCATTGATGTTAATGATTCCCAAGGTGTCTCAGTACATCCTCCCAAGTGTGAATAAAGGACTTGAATTCGAACACTCGGTAGAATATTCCTATCAGAGGTAATTGAAGAAAACCTATTGTTGAAAGCGAGGAAACCTACCATTGAGGCATCCATTCTTCAAGGTACTTGACTTGGTTTCTAAGTCCAATTCCTGGATGATGTGTTGAAGTCAACAGGAATAGACCCGTCGAAGGAGGGCCATGATGTATCCCCCATCATCGACACAAAATGCGATCATAGATGTTTAAGAGTAAATCGAACAAAAGAGTGATATATGAGACTGAATCAAAGATGACCAACATGATAGAAGGTAGAATGACTGCAGAAAGTGAGCGGATAACAAAATTTTCTCTTGAACATGGGCACGACATGAATTGGAATTATTGACTTTGACAAGATTGATACCAATCCCCCAATGCAAATGAGGGTGGGAGCATTCTTGGACAACTCAAATGAGAAATAATACTCAAGGAATCCGCAGGACTTGAAGACAAGCGGATTACCCAAGTACTGAATGCATATGAAGAGGAGATCTCCAGCTGGAGTCTTCTTGGTCATTTCAGACTCTCTAAACATGAAATGACGAAGGACTTTGCTTTCATAGAACTCATAAAATCAAACGATGAAGGACCCTTTCTGAGAATGAACCCCTCCTTTCTCAGGTTCATAAAAGGTATGAGAATGAACTCATCACTTGATGAGCTACAACAAGTGTTTGTTACCCTCTTTGTACTTGTTAAAATGAAAAGAGACACTTGTTAATCATGAAGGAGATAAGGGAAGAGTTTGTATTTAATTGTAGTTATGGCAGTACATAGTGACTCTTGAATATGAAACTCATCTACATATGCATTCAATACTTCGGTAATCTATTTGTCTTCAAGTCCTGTTGATTCCTTAAGTCTTCTTTCTCATTTTAGTTGTCCAAGAATGATCCCATCATCATTTGCATTGGGGACTTGGTACTAGTCTTGTCAAAGTCAATACTGGCAAGTCATTCCATGCCCATGTTCAAGAGAAAATTTCGTTATCCACTCATTGTAAGTAGTTAGTCTACCTTCTATCATGTTGGTAATCTTTGAGTTAGTCTCGTATATCACTCTATTTTCTGATTTACTCTTAAACATATGTGATCGCGTTTTGTTCCGATGATGGGGGATACATCATGGCCCTCCTTCAACAGGTTTGTTCCTATCGACTACAACACGCCGTCCAGGAATTGGAATTAGAAACCATTGCATCCTTCCATCCAATAATCCAAGCCAAGCCTCTAAAGAATGATAGTTTTCCTCCCAAAGGATGAGTAGGGATCACCTAATAATTTCCACTAGCATAAGAGTACTATACTCCTTCCTCCCTTCATAATGGAGAGAGGGTTCAAATTTATAATGCTAAAGGGATAGAGTAGGTTATATATTAAGAGGAGAGGTCTAAGGTATCCTCCCATTAGGTTAGGGGACTGAATTCCACCTCACCTAGAATCTAGGTATGATGCTCCACCTCATCTAACTTCGAGAAGGGCCTTGATGCTTCGAATTTTCCTTCCTAAACACCACTGTCACACCTTGCATGAAGAGACAGGGCTCTAGAGGAGGGATGGTGCTCCTTACAAGAGGGCTAAGTGTGTAGGTGGCACACCCTGTCAAGGTTAAACGTATTCCAGCTAGGGCATGGTGAACCTTGACTGGAGGGAAGTACCGCTATCCTACTTAGAGGAGGTAACAAATATAGATTCAACCTCATAATCAATGCACTTGAGCTCAGGGAACTTTAGGGATTTAGGCACAAAGTTGACACATGGCTCATGATGACGATATTTTGGTGTAACAGAATGCCTCCAAAGCATGAAGCTAGAGGAATGTGATAGGTGAAATGCTTTGCAAAATGAAGAAATCAAAGGAAAGGATGTTGGTTGGAAGGTTTTGCAATACAACTGACTCAAATCTCACGTGACTCATAAAATGGCTTCTGACCAATACATTGTAGATCCATGGTAGTAGACACTAACTGAACACAATCATGGCTACTAGACACAAGCTTAGATCCATGATGAGATGATAACACAGCCATGACCAATACAAATTAGATCTTTGTAATATGACTCAAACAAACTCCATCACAACCTCGGAAATATATCAGTAAACCCAGGGTCTTCAAGTCAAACCCGCAACGATACAAATCTAACCATGTGATTACATTATATTGATGTCGAACATGGTAGAAACCACTTGATTACCAGTCATTGATGTATATTGTTAACAAGTGCGAGGGAGACCACCATTGATGTCAATGATTCCCAAGGTATCTCAATACATCCTCCCAAGTGTGAATAAAGGACTTGAAGTTAAACACTCGGTAGGATATTCCAATCAGAGGTCATTGATGAAAACCTATTGTTGAAAGCGAGGAAAAAGAAGTGGGTAGGGGCTCTCTTAAGGTAGAGAAGAGTGGTTCCTGGTCTTAGCACCATGGAAATGTTTATTCTAAATGGATTGGTCAAATGGTAACTAATATCTCATTCAATCAATAATAATTGTACTAAAAGCTTACTCATAAACAAGATAATCGCTAACCCTTTTCTTTCTTATGAACCAGATATAAAACTCATGGGAAAATATGATATGTGATACCCATATACGACCATATGACTATCCATGATCAGATTTCCTAAATCATCATACAATAATCAAATTACAGATTATTGGTTCAAGGAAACACATACCTTCCTAAAGTTGTCAATCAAACATCAAAGTTAGTAACATAATAATCCTATTGTTAGTGTTGGCAACATTCAATGTGACCTAGTTTCAAAATAATAATACTAGGGACTAAGACTAGAGCAAAGTCCATAAGATTCTGCATTATCGATTGGTCTCTCCCTGGGGCCATATTAATCTATATACATCTCCAAGAGTTGTACTCTAAAATGAGCCCTATATTTTTTCGTTTTTTTCCTTTTAAATCCTTTAAGTCTTGATTTTAAAGTCTTCCAAATTATGTTAGATTGCATATTCCTTTGTATTCCTTCGGTACCTTTTCATTCATTTCTTTTATTAATAAGTTTAATCTTGGCTCTTATTTATACTTAACTCTTTCGAACAGTCTTTGTCATAATATTTTTCATGATCTTGATTTTTATTTCTGTTAGAACATTAATCTACCTTAGTACAATGGTCATCTACCTAGGAGACATTTTCATTTTCCTTGTGCTTATGTTGTATGGTCTAACTTAGGATATATTGGTCGGTATTGGTCTAATAGGTGATTTCTGGCTAATTAATTGACAGTTGAGGTGCTCCACTTTGATCATTCTGTCATCTAGGCACCTGGATTAATTGCAAGCCACTCCGTGCTTTGACCAGGAACGCTAGTGTGTGAATGTAGTTGTTTTTTGGTCTTCTTGGGCATTTATTGGCTCCTAGAGACTCTCCCACTTACCCATGCGCTCTCCCATGCTTACCCTTCCCTCATTTATGACCCCAGCATGCTCTAGCCATGTTCACACTAGCATTTGTGACTCTTTGGTATGGTTTGCAATCCTATTGATCAACCTAGGGGGATTTAGGGGTCAAATCCTAGCTTGACACTTGTATGCATTCACATGGCCTCCAAGGGCTCATGAAATTTCTCCAATGTATTGTAAATATATACTATACTCATATACAAGATGTATTGTAATATAATGATCTGTTATTAGCACCCTTCACATGTGTTATTTCAATCTCTTTTGTTGTTCTCTTTCATATTTTTTCAAATACTCGGATTGTGAATATTGCTCTAGCTCCTAGATCTCACTGTTAAGAAATACTCACATGGTATCAGAGCTAGCTGGAGCTGCAAACAAATATAGATAGGTTTGAATTGTTGTTTAGGGAATATTTCCAGAAAATCTAAGTCTTTTTCATTGCAGGTTCTATAGCGTTTTTGTCACACAGTGCGCAAGAAGGATGGAGAAGACTCAGCTATTGCTTATACCATTCAAATATTTTGAATGGAAGGCCAAAATGGTTATCTAGCTGAGGTCGAAAGGCCTGTATAGAGTCACCATGGGGATTGAAGTCAAACACAATTCTGTAGTAGAGAAAGCTAAGTACTTCAATTGACTTGATGAATCTTTTGGAAAGCTTTGCCTCAGCATTTTGAGGGATCTCCTCTTTCATGTAGGCATTCTTGGCACACCCAATGAAGTTTGGCTCAATATTGAGTCGCTATTTGGGAAGACTGATGAGATGAGAGGCCATTAGTTTGAGAATGAGCTAATCTCCCTGAGCACAGCTCACTATGAGACCATCCAATACTTCTTTACCAAATTCAAAGTGCTAGTGCTTCAGATAAAATAGTGTGGCATAGAGAAGAAAGAATATCAACATATCTTGTCCATCATTTCTAAGCTAGGGCATGAGTATTATGTGTTTGTTTTGACATTCCACTCAAGCAAGCTTACAACTAGAAATTGGAGGATGACTACTCTAGCAGCCTTCATGGAGTCTTTGAATCAGGATCATGACAAGCTAGTACAAATGGGTACCATAAAATCCACCAAGGATCAAGCCCTTGGTGCTGTTGTATGAAATAAATCCAAAGGCAAGAAGAAATATTTGGAGCAAATATAGAAAGAGAAGAAGCAGTCAAGTACAAAAAGCTCCAATTCGACTGATGGGAGTTCGAGATCCAGGAGGAGGAAGAAAAAGAGAGAGAGACCCACATGTGGTTATTGTAGAGGTTTACATATTTAAATATATTTCCTTATAAATAATATGGACATCATGACCAATATCCTTGAGGAGAACCATATTGATCTTTCAAAATTTGCAAGAGGATGGGAGCGCAAGCAAGGAAGTGGTAAGCCTGCGCATGCTTTGTGTGCATGGGAGAAACCCATTTCTAATATCTATATTTATTATGGCTATGTTTCTTATTTACCTTATAATATATCAGAATATTAATCCTCCATTACTTCCTTAGAAGAAACCCCAACCAGTTCACCGAAGCTTCCTCCAGAAACTAGTCATTTTTCACTAGTTTTTTATGTTCTTTTTTAAAGCTCTTTCCCAAACCAATCAGATACTTCCCATTCTAATTCTAAAGGTCATATATAGGCTGATATACATCCTATGAAATTTTTAGACTCATTTCCCCAACCATTTCAAGACCAAAATACCCTACAACTCTCAAGTTCACTAGTTGGAAAATCTAAAAATTGCCTGGTTTCCAATGCTATGTCACTTGTATATGTTGCTTTTATGTCTTGTATGTATTTCATTGGTTGGATAGCCATATAATTTTCCTTTATGGGATTGTTGTTCCATATTTATGGACTTTCTTTTACCACCCATGGTTCAAATCTCAAGTCTCCAGACCCTCCAGGTTTGCTCAACTGTCAATGTGATCTAGTTGCTCACTCTTCTCTCTTTATGGACCCATTCGCTCATGGAGGCACCATACCTATGATATTTTCTGATGTATATGACATAAATTCGGATATTTCAGAGCCTCATGAGATTTGTTACAGATTTATGAAGGTTCTTCATCAAATTGGGAAGAAGATTCATGGTTTAATTCATGATATGAAAACTACACATGAGGCGGATTTTGTTGAATCTTTTGATGTTATTTGGGAAATACTTTATAGAGATATATTTTCCATGATTGATTATGCTTCTAGACTAGAGTATGCTTGCAAAAAAAGACATTCTTATTATGCTCCGCCATCATCAAATGATGACCATCAAAGGGCTTCTCCACATGATCTTTGTCTACAGCACTTTGATGCAATGATGCATGATCTTGGAATCCACAACATCTTCACCAAGTCCATCACCAAGAAGTTGTTATTTCAGCTCATTCAAGTGAATAAGAGAACTTGTTGAAGACATTTTTTATCATCTTTGTCATGTTCATTTTTTAGTGGAGTTTTTGTCCCATCAGGTTTTCCTCCTTACCTCAGTTACATGGACTAATAAAATTCTGTTGTAAAAGGTGGCTTGTGCCTTAGTTTCCAAGGTCTTAATAAATAATTTTGTATAAGTTGTACTAAGTTAGGCTTAAGGGGGGGTTTGGGGTTTTAGAGCATTAATCTACCTTAGTAACATGGTCATCTACCTAGGATAAATTTTCATTTGCCTTGTGTTTATGTTGTATGGTCTAACTTAGGCTTTATTGGTCAATATTGGTCTAATAGGTTATTTCTAAAAACTTGACAGTTGAGGCACTCCACTTTGATCATTCTGTCATCCAGACGCATGCATTAATTGCAAACCATTTCTTGATTTGACTAGGGGCGCTACTGTGTGAATGTAGTTGTTATGTGGTCTTCTTGGGCATTTTTTGGCTCCTAGAGACTCTTCCACTCACCCATGCACTCTCCCATGCTTAGCCTTTCCTCATTTATGGCCCAAAAATGCTTCAGCCATGTTCACACTAGCATTCATAACTGTTTGGTATGGTTGGGAATCCTATTGGTAAACCTAGAGGGGTTTAGGGGTCAAATCCTAGCCTGACAGTTGTATGCATTCACATGGCCTCCAAGGGCTCAAGAATTTTCCCCAATGTATTATAAGTATGTACTATACTCATCTATAAGATGTACTGTAATATAATGATTAGTTATTAGCACCATTCACATGTGTTATTTCAGTCTATTTTGTTGTTCTCTTGCATATTTTTCCAAATACTCTGGTTGTGAATATTGCTCTAGCTCCTAGATCTCACTGTGAAGCAATTTTCATATGGTATCAGAGATAGTTGGAGCTGCAAACAAATCTAGAGAGGTTTGTTGTTGTTTAGGCATATTTCCAGAAAATATGAGTGTTTGTCTACAGCACTTTGATGCAATGATGCATGATCTTGGAATCCACAACATCTTCACCAAGTCCATCACCAAGAAGTTGTTATTTCAGCTCATTCAAGTGAATAAGAGAACTTGTTGAAGACATTTTTTATCATCTTTGTCATGTTCATTTTTTAGTGGAGTTTTTGTCCCATCAGGTTTTGCTCCTTACCTCAGTTACATGGACTAATAAAATTCTGTTGTAAAAGGTGGCTTATGCCTTAGTTTCCAAGGTCTTAATAAATAATTTTGTATAAGTTGTACTAAGTTAGGCTTAAGGGGGGGTTTTAGAGAATTAATCTACCTTAGTAACATGGTCATCTACCTAGGATAAATTTTCATTTGCCTTGTGTTTATGTTGTATGGTCTAACTTAGGCTTTATTGGTCAATATTGGTCTAATAGGTTATTTCTAATAACTTGACAGTTGAGGCGCTCCACTTTGATCATTCTGTCATCCAGATGCATGCATTAATTGCAAACCACTTCTTGATTTGACTAGGGGCACTACTGTGTGAATGTAGTTGTTATGTGGTCTTCTTGGGCATTTTTTGGCTCCTAGAGACTCTTCCACTCACCCATGCACTCTCCCATGCTTAGCCTTTCCTCATTTATGACCCAAAAATGCTTCAGCCATGTTCACACTAGCATTCGTAACTGTTTGGTATGGTTGGGAATCCTATTGGTAAACCTAGAGGGGTTTAGGGGTCAAATCCTAGCCTGACAGTTGTATGCATTCACATGGCCTCCAAGGGCTCAAGAATTTTCCCCAATGTATTATAAGTATGTACTATACTCATCTATAAGATGTACTGTAATATAATGATTAGTTATTAGCACCATTCACATGTGTTATTTCAGTCTATTTTGTTGTTCTCTTGCATATTTTTCCAAATACTATGATTGTGAATATTGCTCTAGCTCCTAGATCTCACTGTGAACCAATTTTCATATGGTATCAGAGATAGTTGGAGCTGCAAACAAATCTAGAGAGGTTTGTTGTTGTTTAGGCATATTTCCAGAAAATATGAGTGTTTGTCTACAGCACTTTGATGCAATGATGCATGATCTTGGAATCCACAACATCTTCACCAAGTCCATCACCAAGAAGTTGTTATTTCAGCTCATTCAAGTGAATAAGAGAACTTGTTGAAGACATTTTTTATCATCTTTGTCATGTTCATTTTTTAGTGGAGTTTTTGTCCCATCAGGTTTTCCTCCTTACCTCAGTTACATGGACTAATAAAATTCTGTTGTAAAAGGTGGCTTGTGCCTTAGTTTCCAAGGTCTTAATAAATAATTTTGTATAAGTTGTACTAAGTTAGGCTTAAGGGGGGGTTTTATAGCATTAATCTACCTTAGTAACATGGTCATCTACCTAGGATAAATTTTCATTTGCCTTGTGTTTATGTTGTATGGTCTAACTTAGGCTTTATTGGTCAATATTGGTCTAATAGGTTATTTCTAAAAACTTGACAGTTGAGGCGCTCCACTTTGATCATTCTGTCATCCAGACGCATGCATTAATTGCAAACCACTTCTTGATTTGACTAGGGGCGCTACTATGTGAATGTAGTTGTTATGTGGTCTTCTTGGGCATTTTTTGGCTCCTAGAGACTCTTCCACTCACCCATGCACTCTCCCATGCTTAGCCTTTCCTCATTTATGACCCAAAAATTCTTCAGCCATGTTCACACTAGCATTCGTAACTGTTTGGTATGGTTTGGAATCCTATTGGTAAACCTAGAGGGGTTTAGGGGTCAAATCCTAGCCTGACAGTTGTATGCATTCACATGGCCTCCAAGGGCTCAAGAATTTTCCCCAATGTATTATAATTATGTACTATACTCATCTATAAGATGTACTGTAATATAATGATTAGTTATTAGCACCATTCACATGTGTTATTTCAGTCTATTTTGTTGTTCTCTTGCATATTTTTTCAAATACTCTGATTGTGAATATTGCTCTAGCTCCTAGATCTCACTGTGAAGGAATTTTAATATGGTATCAGATATTGTTGGAGCTGCAAACAAATCTAGAGAGGTTTGTTGTTGTTTAGGCATATTTCCAGAAAATATGAGTGTTTTTCATTGCAGGTTCTACAATGTTTTTATCAGACAATGTGCAAGCTGGATGGAGAAGACTCGGCTATTTCTTAGACCATTCAAATATTTTGAATGTAAGGCTGAAATGGTGATCCAACTGAGGTCAAAAGGCCTATATATAGTCACCATGGGGACTGAAGTCAAACCGAATTCTGCAGTACAGAAAGCTAAGTACTTCAATTGACTTGATGAATATTTTGGAAAGCTTTGCCTCAGCATTTCAAGGGATCTCCTCTTTCATGTAGACAGTATTGCCACACCCAATGAAGTTTGGCTCAATATTGAGTCACTATTTTGGAAGACTGATGAGATAAGATGCCACCAGCTTGAGAATGTTCTAATCTCCCTGAGCTCAGCTCACTATGAGACCATCCAAGACTTCTTTACCAAGTTCAAAGTGATAGTGCTTCAGCTAAAATAGTGTGGCATAGATAAGAAAGAAGACCAGCTTATCTTGTCCATCCTTTCTAATCTAGGGCCCGAGTATTCTGTGTTTGTTTTGACATTTCACTCAATCAAGATTACAGCTAGAAAGTGGAGGATTCCTGCGCTAGCAGACTTCATGGAGTCTTTGACTTGGGAGAAGGACAACCTATTACACATGGATACCATCAAATCCACCAAGGATTGAGCCCTTGTTGTTGGTGTATCAAATCAAGCCAAAGGAAAGAATAAATATTTGAAGCAAAGAGAGAAAGAGAAGAAGCAGTCAAGTACAAAAAGCTTCAGTTCTACTAATGGGAGTTCGAGATCCAGGAGGAGGAAGAACAAGAGAGAGACACCCAAATGTGTTTATTGCAAAGGTTCACATCTTGAAATATATTGCTTTAGAAATAAAATGGACATCATGACCAATATCTTTGAGGAGAACCATAATTTGCAAGAGGATGGGAGCGCAAGCAAGGAAGTGGTAATCCTGCGCATGCTTTCTTTGCATGGGAGAATCCCATTTCTGATATCTCTGTTTCAAATGGATCTGTTTCTGATTTACCTTCTGATATATCAAAATCTAATACCTCCATCCCTTCCTTAGAAGAAACCCCAACCAGTTCACTAAATATTCCTCCATAAACTAGTCATTTTTCACTAGTTTTGTATGTGCCTTCTGAAAGCTCTTTCACAAACCAATCATACCTTCCATAATTTGCAAGAGGATGGGAGCGCAAGCAAGGAAGTGGTAATCATGCGCATGCTTTGTGTGCATGGGAGAAACCCATTTATGATGGATATGTTTCTGATTTACCTTCTGATATATCAGAATCTAATACCTCCATCCCTTCCTTAGAAGAAACCCCAACCAGTTCACCGAAGCTTCCTCCATAAATTAGTCATTTTTCACTAGTTTTTTATGTGCCTTCTGAAAGCTCTTTCACAAACCAATAATACCTTCCCCATTCCAATTTTTAGGGTGATATATAGGCCTATATATATCCTATTAATTTCATAGACTCATTTAACCAACCATTTCATGACCAAAATACCCAACAACCCTCATGTTCACTAGTTGGAAAATCTCAAAATTGCCTAGTTTCCAATGCTATGTCACTTGTATATGTTGCGTTTATGTCTTGTATGTATTTCATTGGTTGGAAATCCATATCATTGGCATTAATGGGACTATTGTTCCATATGTCTGGACTTTCTTTTACCACCCATGTTTCAAATCTCAAGTCTCCAGACCCTACAGGTTCATTCAACTGTCAATGTGATCTAGTTGCTCACTCTTCTCTCTCTATGGACCCATTCACTCATGGAGACACCATACCTATGATATTTTCTATTGTATATGAAATATATTTTGATATTTCAGAGCCTCGTGAGCTTTTTTACAGAGTTGTGAAGGTGCTTCATCAAATTGGGAAGAAGATTCATGGTTTTATTCATGATATGGCAACTACACATGAGGCACATTTTGTTGAATCTTTAGATGTTATTTGGGAAAGAGTTTGCAGAGATATGTTTTCCATAATTGATTATGCTTATATATTAGAGTATGCTTACAGGAAAGGACATTCTTATGATGCTACTGCATCATCAAATGATGACCATCAAAGGGCCTCTCCACATGATCTTTATCTATAGCACTTTGATGCATTAATGAATGATCTCGGCATCCGCAACATATTTACCAAGTCCATCACCAAGAAGTTGTTCTTTCAGCTCATTTATGTGAAGAAGAGGACATGTTGAAGACATTTTTTTATCATCTATGTCATTTCCATTTTTTAGGGGAGGTTTTGTCCCATGAGGTTTTCCTCCTTACCTCGGTTACATGGGCTAAAAAAATTATGTTGTAAAATGTGACTTGTGCCTTAGTTTCCAAGGCCTTAATAAGTAATTTTGTATAAGTTGTAATAAGTTAGGCTTATGGGGGGGTGTTAGAGCATTAATATACCTTAGTATCATGGTCATCTACCTAGGATATATTTTCATTTTACCTTGTGCTTATGTTGTATGATCTAACTTAGCCTATACTGGTCAATATTGGTCTAATAAGTGATTTTTGGCTCATTAATTGACACTTGAGGCACTCCAATTTGATCATTCTATCATCCAGGCACCTGCATTAATTGCAAAACACTTCCTGATTTGACTAGGGGTGCTAGGTTGTTAATGTGGTTATTTTGTGGTCTTCTTGGGCATTTACTAGCTCCAAGAGAATCTGCCACTCACCCATGTGCTCTCCCATGCTTAGCCCTCCCTCATTTATGACCCAATCATGCTCCAACCATGTTCAAACTAGCATTCGTTACTGTTTGGTATGGTTTGGAATCCTATTGGTCAACATAGGGGGGTTTAGGGATCAAATCCTAGCCTGACACTTGTATGCATTCACATGCCCTCCAAGGGCTCATGAATTTTCCCCAATGTATTATAAATATGTACTATACTCATGTAGAATATGCACTGTAATATAATGATCATTTAATAGCACCATTCACATGTGCTATTTCAACCTCTTTTGTTGTTCTCTTGCATATTTTGTCAAATACTTTGATTGTGAATATTGCTCTAACTCCTAAATCTCACTGTGAAGGAATTCTCACATGGTATCAGAGCTAGTTGGACCTACAAACAAATCTAGAGAGGTTTGAGATGTTGTTTAGGGAAAAGTTCCATAAAATCTGAGTGTTTTTCATTGCAGGTTCTACAACATTTTTATCACATAATGCGCAAGCGGGATGGAGAAGACTCGACTATTGTTTATGCCTTTCAACTATTTTGAATGGAAGTCCGAAATGGCGATCCAGCTGAGGTCAAAATGCATGTATAGAGTTACCATGGGGACTAGAGTCAAACCCAATTCTGCAGTAGAGAAAGCTAAGTAATTCGATCAACTTGATGAAGCTTTTGGAAATATTTGCCTCAACATTTCAAAGGATCTCCTCTTTCATGTAAACAAACTTCGCACACCAAATGAAGTTTGACTCAAGCTTGAGTCACTATTTAGGAAGGGTGATGAGATGATAGGCCATCAGCTTAAGGATGAGCTAATCTCCCTGAGCGCAGCTTACTATGAGACCATCCAATACTTCTTTACCAAGTTCAAATCACTAGTGCTTCAGCTAAAACAGTGTGGCATAGAGAAAAAACAATATCATCTTATCTTTTCTATCCTTTCGACATTCCACTCAAGCAAGCTTATAGCTAGAAATTGGAGGATGACTGCACTAGAAAACTTCATGGAGTCTTTGACTGGAGACCAGGAAAGCTAGTACGAATGGGTACCATTAAATCCACCAAGGATCAATACCTTATTGTTAATGTATAAAATCAAGCCAAAGGAAAGAAGAAATATTTGAAGCAAAGAGAGAAAGAGAAGAAGTAGTCAAGTACAGAAAGCTCCAGTTCTATTGATGGGAGTTCGAGATCCAGGAGCAGGAAGAACAAGAGAGAGATACCCACATGTGGTTATTGCAGAGGTTCACATCTTGAAAGATCTTGCTTCAGAAAGAAGATTGAAATCATGACCAAGCTCCTTGTGGAGAACCATATTGATATTCCATAATTTGCAAGAGGATGGGAGTGCAAGCAAGGAAGTGGTAAGCCTGCGCATGGTTTGTGTGTTAGGATTATTAATCCTCCCTTGACCATATTGTCTATTAGATTAATTTTTCCTAACTTAAGAAACTTAATTAATTAAATGGGTTCACTAATACAATTGGGTCCAGTTGGTCTAATGGGGTCACATGTACCAGTCACTGGAGTGTGGGGAACAGTGCTATAGGTTAACTTCCACTTACTACTTGTGCATGCATCAGTTTGAGTGCTTCCTATACCAATCTCTGCAATTTAGGAGCCACTGGGAGTCCCGGCACCAACCTACTTCAGTTAGTACTAGTTAGTCTCAGTTAGCCCCCAATTACTTTCAGTTAGTTCACAAACATTTAGCTAGTACATTTCTTGCATGGATAATGCATGGATTCATGTGGAGTAGATGCCTTTTCCCACCTACCACACTCAGTTGCACTAAGTTAACTAGCTATCACTATTTGTTGAGTTTTTGGGCATCTAAGAGTTTATCTGTAGGACTCCGATATTGATTGAGAGACCATGAGTTATAGATTCAGTTAGATACAGTCATATCCACTTGGGAGATTTGAATTCATACCCCATGCATTCAAATTCTTTCCTATGTAAACTATTGTAACACTGGATATTATGAATTGTGAATGATACTGTAAATTCCTAAGCAATACTTGTCTGTTTCCTGTATGTTTTGTTTTGTTCAGTTTGTATCTTCATTCCCCATTATTTTGCTACAAACATTATTAGAAATGTCTTCTTGAAGATCTAAATGGCATTCAAACTCTAATATGGTATCAGATCCTTCTCAGGCAGGTTTCATGCTTGTTTCTCCCCATCAAACATCAGAAGCAGTTGGGTTTCCACAGAATTCCCCTATGAAAATTTGCTAGCTCTGGATTTATTCAGAGCAGCAGAGAGGGCGTGACGGACCCTGAAAACATGTTCATGCCAAGAGGAAAAGCACGATTCCAACAATTCATATTTTTTAGTGTGTTATTGCAGTGAAATTTACAGGTGCTACGTAGCTTGTGTGAATTTTTGCAGTGCTTCCAGCCAGAGCAATTATGAGAGCAATTATGAGTTCTCAAACTCCTGAACCACGGATCCTCACAACTTCCAATTATATTGATTGGAGGATTTATATGCAACTGGCCTTGCGCAAGCATGGCTACCACAGGATCATACATGGATGGGAGCCTGAGCCTCATCAGCCGATAGAGCGGAATAAGTATCTGAACCATTATGATGAAGCATTCGAGTACTTATGTACTTATATATCCAGAGATCTCCTCTTCCACCTAGAAGGCTTGAGGACTCCCAGAGAATCTTGGGAGAAGCTTGATAGCTTGTTTAACAAACAATACGAGATTTGTGGATGCATTCTAGAGAATGAGTTGGTATCTTTACATCCCAACAGTTTCGAGACTATTGAGAAATTATTTACTAAATTCAAGTCTCTGTTAATTCAATGTAGACAGTGGGGAATAGAGCGAAAGGATAAGCAGAATGTCCTTTCCATACTCAGTAAACTAGGCCCTAAGTATTCTGTATTTTTTTCCATATTTCATTCCAAGCAAGAAAGGTTTCCTGATTGGAAGGTTCCTTCATTAGATTCATTTTTCGAGTCCTTAATCAAGGAGCAATACAAGTTGATTCGAATGGGAGACATCAAGACATCCAAATATCAAGCTCTCCTAGTTTCTTACTCTTCCAAAGCGCAAGCATAGGGGAAATCAAAGAAGAAGAAGCCAAAGGCAACTGATTCGAAGCCTAAACAAAATCAGCAAACTTCCAAAGGAGCCTCTGGCTCTAAGAAGAAAAAGAAAAATTGTCCCTACAGTATGAGGGGTTTTCATTCAGAAGACTTGTGCATGAAGAAGACCCTCAACCAGATGAAATCTCTATGTGTACAGAACAATATTTCCCTTCCACAAAGGGCAATGTGTTGATGTATTTGTAACTTCGGAATATATTCACTTGTATATATTGTATTTCATTGATCCCCTATGCTCCTATCGAGAGAATCACTTGTATTTCTTTGTACCCCGATGTTCCTATTGGGAGAATTACTAAACGTCATGAGGAAGTCCCCTCCATTGTAAGTCGGGTCATTAGTACCCTAGTTGTGGTTACTCGAGCCTGCATAACTGAGTTAGGATTACTCGAGCCTACATAACTTATTCAAATATTAAGTGAACGAAAGAATATAAATAGAGAGTGAGCCTCTATTTGAGACACACACTCACCCAGCTATAGTGCATAGGTGAGAGAGAAGCTCACTCAAGTGAGAGAGAGAGAACAGTTGTTGGAGATCATCTTTCTCTCTTTGGGTTTTACAGCTTCCATTGGTGCTCATTCTATCTCTTAGCAAATTGCGAAGTTTTTCATTTATGGTTTCCCCAAGGATAAATCTTTTTGTCTAATGTCTCTTGTGATTGATTGTTGTGCATGTTATTCTCTCAGATAAGATCCTAAGATCATGTTGCTTAAATGATAAAAATCTAACATGGTATCAGAGCTAACCTAAGAAGAAGACACTGTGCAGATGTAGAAGTTAGGGCTTCTTAATTTTTGAGTCTCTCTCCATAATCCATCAGCAAAAGGAGGCTAGGCTAACTCTCCATTGAAAGGTGCATCTTTCTGTCAAAGAAGAATTTAATTCTAGGCATTTTCAGTTTTTGCTGTGGGAAATTAGGTATTTTTACAGAAGAGAAATTTTTGAGTGAGCTTGACATTAGATTTCTATCCTCATCAAAATCGAAATTTAGAGACCAAGGTCGAGATTTTTGGTTGGGTAAAACTCCAGGAAATTCAAACCCTAATTTGACCTCGGGCGTAAAATACTAAAACTGGAAGTTTTGGTAAATTCACTATATCTTGAGATTGAAGAAGGATCGGGAGCTGAAAGTTTCACAAGACAGAGATAAAATCCTGATGTACCCTATGTAAAATGTTCAGTCTCGGATTCGCTATATTTTGGGAGATATGATTCTTCCAAATCAGGGTTCCAGCCTCTTGCAAGATTCATCCCTAAACAGGACACCTAGGGAGAATTGTTATATCTCCGGATACGAAGGTCCAAATTAAATTTATTAAGATATTCTAGATAGGGCATAGACTATACTTTCTGTGGTAAATGTTTCAGACCCTGAATGTGAAATAGTGACATGTGGCAGTCTGTACAAGTTCACTATTCTGAACAGTCCTGAAATAAGTCACCTTGGGAAAACTCTCATAATTGCCACTTGGTGAAATAAATTATGTTCAAAAATATGGTGTTGGAAATAGGACATACAAGGTTACTGCAGTACAAAAGTTTAGACACAGAGGAGCAGTAATTTTGGAGATACTGAGAAACAATATCAAGCATTTTTACAGAGGAAATTGAAAAACTAGGGCTTCCTGTTCTGGGAGCTTCCCTCCACTGTTTTCAGAAAATGAGTACATTGGAAAGATCACCTTGAGAAGGAGCATATTTCTATGTAATCAGATCTGAAAAATTCCAAGTTTCAAAAATTAGGGTTTCCCTTACAAACCCTGGATTAGCTAGATCCGAAACCAGGACGGACACCTCAAATCGGTAAGATCTAATCTTTTGCTATTTACATTTGGGGTTCTTATTTCAAAATGGCCTATCACACCAGTTTGATGACAAGCTTGGTGAAGCTAAAAACTTTCGAGCATGGAAGTATGGGATTTCACTGGTTCTTGAAGGAAATGAATTGGACACCTACATAAGTGGAGAGGTTCTAGTTCCAGAGGGAGATGAGGCTAAAAGCCTTACACAAGAAGAACTTGATCAAGGCCAAGAAGATCATTGTTGATTCAATCATGGATCACCTTATACCACAAGTGTCTTCCTTAAAGGAACCTAAAGCGATGTTTAATTCCTTGACCAAGCTATTTGAAGGGAAGAACATAAATCGGAAGATGAATTTGAGAAACCAGTTGAAGAATGTGAAGATCCATAATGCAGAGACTTTACAGTCATACTTTACAAGGGTCTCTCAAATCAAAGAACAACTTTAAGCAGTAGAAGAAGAAGTGGAGAATGAAGAATCTGTGATAACCACCTTGAATGTCCTCCCAGGATCATGGGATTCATTCATTCGAGGAATGTGTGCCAGAAGGAAGTGATTACTTTCAGCATACTCTGGGAAGAGTGCACACAAGAAGAAGCTCCGATCATAATAATAAAAAGAGAAGATGGGTGCAACTGAAGATCAAGCTCTCATGATCCAAAGAATATCCCTCAAGCAATGAGGAATACGGAGGACTCAACTCTTGAAGAACCTCTTATCCATATTAGCATTTGGATAAGAAATGATGTTGTCATAAATGAAGAATATGATGAAGCAGAAGGCCCAAGAAGGAGTCTACCCACGAAAGGAATAAAAGATAAGTATTCAATTGTCTTTTCATGATATTATTTTGTTATGCATTTGTTTATATTCAGTTGATGAGTTATGCATAATAGAATGTTTGCATTAATGACAATATACTACTAATATGCATGTGATGGGTAAGTAGCTCATGGTGCTATACAACTTTCCATTGCTACTTATCTAGAATGAAACCTATTTGCTGACATATTGGATTACTGCACAATCTCAATGATGTCATGGTAGATATGGAAGGCATCTAGAAATTTTCCATTAGATATGGATGAATGTTGTAAAGGCTAAAATAGTTGTATGATTATATCTTTATGCATAAGAATTTTCCATTATGAATATTCCGTATGAAATGTTTCTAACCATACAACTAATGCATTTAACTTGTAGGAAAGATCGTGTACAATCGCCTACAAGAAAACTTAGGACAAGACTTGTTCCAAAAAACAAGTGACGACTGTTCGAGAAATAATCCAAGAATGAAGAATAATATGATGAATGCAGTTATGTGACACTGTTGAGCGACATCATTGATGCAGAATCTTCCAGCTATGAAGAAGTATCCAAGAAGAAAGGGAAGGAAAGTACCAGTTCAAGAAGAATGATGTATAGGATGCAGTATTGAGACCTGAAGGGAAGTCTGTAGTATATTCCATATGGATCTACAAGATCCAGCATGCAGTAGATGGAAACATCATGGGATACAAGGCGGGATTCATAGCACGAGGCCTCTCACAGAAGGAAGGCATAGACTATGAAGAGACATTTGCATCCACTAGAAGTTAAGACACATGACAGACAGACTTATGTGTGCAAATTAAAGAAGGCCTTGTACGAGCTCAGAAGACACCCATGGGATAACACATACATGAGGAGCTTGAAGATCACCTAGAGTGATGAAGATCTTAANATGAAGATGAAAGCCTATAGAGGATGACAAGCTCATAGATGGGTGCAAGAAGAACTTTTGAAAAGGTTCAAGATAGAGGATCTTGGTATCCAGTGACCTTAGATGGATACATAGAATATTAGTAGCAGAGGAAGCTACTTGTCACTCCAGTACATAATGTTTCAATACATAGAGTACGAAAGGCAGAGGGAGAATGATGCTCCGCTTCAGAGGGACTGACTGCATAAGATCCAGAGGTTCGACATGGTACAACAGGATGGACAAATTACTGATGACTTAAGAGTAAAGCATATTCCAAACTTTACTTCAAGGTTGAAGGTGGAAGACAAGTGATGCTCCTATTATATGTCAATGACTTGTTCCTAACAAAAAAGAGGAACTCATTAAATTTGTAAGAAGGAGACTTTCTATCGACTTCAAAATAAAGGACTTGGATATGATGCACTAATTTCTAGGCATGGAGGTGTGGCAGAATGTGGATGGAATCTCCTTGGGACCAGGGAACTATGCAGTAGAGATCCTGAATAGGTTCAGGATGATGGACTGCAAGGCCATGACCACACCTATGGAATCGAACCTGAAGCTATTAAGTGTTGCTTCATTAGAGTCGGTTGATGCCATGATGTATCATCAGATGATTTGTTTCTTGATGTCCCTGACGAATACGAGACCAAATATTTGCTTTGTTGTGAACTCATTGAGTCATGTTCACCTAATGATTGTAAAGCATGCAATGAGGTTCCTGAAGGGTACAGTTGAGTATGGGCTCAAGTATGATACGAATCAGAAGATTAACCTGAAGGGTTATGTGGATTCGATTTGGGCAGGAAGTGCCATTAATAGGAAGAGCACTTTGAGGTGCTACTTTAGTATGAGATCAGGTGTGATCTCTTGGTTTAGCAGTAAGGATTCCTGCATGGCGTTGAGTACAGCCGAGGCAAAATATGTTTCCACTTTCTCGATTATTTGGGAGAGAGGAGCAATGAAGCTCCAGTTTGTGATCCAGATCAAGATCCCTCGAAAGAGGGAGTTCTAGCATAGACGGTGAGATAGGTTGTCTGAGCATAAAATCCTAGGGAAGCTCGTAGGTTACTCAGACGTAAACAGTCTTGTAGGTTGTCCTCGGATGTAATTGGTCTTGGCGAAGCTCGCTGGTTATCCCTGGACGTAATCAGCCCTGATGTGATTCTATGCTAGAAATGGCCAGAGTGAAGTTTGAATACTTCCAGGAGAAGCTTGGTGTTCTCTAGATAGAGGTTACTTCCAAGGGGAAGTGATGAGTCTGTGTTCCTTTCTGACATGGTGGTAGGTGGGGCCTTCCATGGTTAGATGTAAGTGTTGTGCCTTTCTGACATGGTGGTAGGCGGGGCCTCCCATGGTCAGATATAAGAGTTGTTCCTTTCTGACATGGTGGTAGGCGAGGCCTCTCATGGTCAAATGTAAGTGTTGTGCATTTCTGACATGGTGGTAGGCGAGGCCTCCCATGGTCAGATATAAGAGTTGTGCCTTTCTAACATGGTGGTAGGTGGGGCCTCCCATGGTCAGATGTAAGTGTTGATCCCTTCTAACATGGTGGAAGGATTGGTTCCTCCCATGGTCATATATAAGTGCTGAGATCTACATCCAGTATGAAAAATTACTGGCTCTGTAGCATAATACCCTGCATAGGGCATGGCCTACATCCAGTATGAAAAAGAACTGGCTCTATAGAGACCCATATCCAGTATGAAAAAGGACTAGCTCTGTGGAAGTACATCCAGTATGAAAAAGGGTTGGCTCTGTAGTGGCCTACATCCAATATGAAAAATGATTGGCTCTGTAGAGACCCACATCCAGTATGAAAAAGGACTGGCTCTGTGGAATTACATCCAACATGAAAAAGGGTTGGCTCTATAGTGGCCTACATCCAATATGAAAAAGGACTGGCCCTGTAGAGACCCACTTTCAGTATGAAAAAGGGATGGCTCTGTGGAAATACATCCAACATGAAAAAGGGTTGGCTTTGTAGTGGCCTACATCTAGTATGAAAAAGGACCGACTCTGGAGAGACCCGCATCGAGTATGAAAAAGGACTGGATCTGTGGAAGTACATGAAAAAGGGTTGACTCTGTAGAGGCCTACATCTGGTATGAAAAAGGAATGGCTTTGTAGAGGAATACCTACATGGAGGTTAGGCCTACAACCAACATGAAAAAGGGTTGGATCTGTAGAACTTCCTGTGACGAGAAGAATTGAGAGATAGCACCATTTGATCGAGATAGTGGAAGCAGTAATGTTGATGATGATACAGTGATGATCCAATTTTGATGATGATCCAGCTTTGATGATGATCCAGTGATGATACAACTTTGATGATGATCCAGAGAAGAAGACTTGTGCCGATGAATTGTGTCAAGAGAATACCTTCCTAGTTAAGAGGGAGTGTTGATGTATTTGTAACTTCAGAATGTATTCACTTGTATATATTGTATTTCATTGATCCCCAATGCTCCTATCAGAAGAATCAGTTGTATTTCCTTGCACCCCGATGTTCCTATCGGGAGAATTACTAAAAGTCATGAGAATGTCCCCTTCGTTGTAAGTTGGGTCATTAGTACCCTAGTTGTGGTTACTCAAGCCTACATAACTGAGTCACATATTAAGTGAAGGAAAGAATATAAATAGAGAGTGAGCCTCTCTATTTGAGACACACACTCACCTAGCTATAGCGCATAGGTGAGAGAGAATAAGCTTGCTCAAGTGAGAGAGAGAACAGTTGTTGGAGATCATCTTTCTATCTTTGGGTTTTACTACTGCCATTGGTGCTCATTCTATCTCTGAGGAAGTTGCAGGGTTTTTCCTTTATGGTTTCCCTGAGGATAAATCTTTGTGTCTATTGTCTCTTGTGATTGATTGTTGTCCATGTTATTCTCTAAGATAATATCATAAGATCATATTGCTTAAATGATAAAAATATAACACAGTGATGTCAGAGATGAAGAGAAGACTAAAGAAGATGAGATATGCTTGCATGCAAGACTCTCTCCGTCAAAGGCTTTTGTGATAGATTCTGGAGCATCCAATCACATGGTTGCTTCCAGGGAATCCTTCATCACCTTCCCTCTATCAGGAGGACCTAGTAGTCATATGGGAGATGACTCTAAAATCCCAGATGTTGAGAGAGGTTCATATAAAATCTAGCATGATGATTTCATGCCCTCTCCTACAAAAAAGCAAATTGTTGAAGATGAAGAAGAATAGATTTTTTCCCTACAATCAATTCGAATGGAAGAAAGTCTCCTTGGAGTGACTCCTTCTCTTGCTGCTCCGAAAGTGTATGAGATCCCTAATATCTCACCTCCTCACATGGCTGATCCAGAAGAATATATTCAACTCTCTGTTTGTGAAGAAAAACACTCTTCCTATTCTTTGCAAAAATTCTTCAGTAATTCTTTAAATTTTGTTCATAGTTTACCGGTCACTGTTTAAGAAACGGTAGAGGAATTTGATTTCTCTATCTATAATGATGTTGCTGGTGTGAATATCAGTAATACCACTGATATTCTAGAAATAATATCAGATTATAAGAGTTATCCATTCACTCTCATTAATCTAGAGCTTCCAGTTTTTCCTACAGGATTACATGCACCGAAAATCAGAATTTTGAAGAAGGAAAAAATCATGCATCTACCGTCTCGGCAGAGCAAATTTTTGGATCTGATATGAATATTTTTGGATCTAATTTATTTTCTAATATAATAATATATGATCCAGGTTTCAATATTCAAGATCTTTTAGTATTTCTTATAACTGGTATCACCAATTTTGGTGTGACAAATCAAGCACCACAAGTCTCTTTCAATTTTGTTGTTGAGGATTTGATGTTAGTTCTTTCTTATGAATTTTCTGATATCAAATTTTGTGAAATATTGGATATTTCTGAAGCTATATCATATTATTGAGCTCAAGCATTCACTCTCCATAGTCATATGGATTCTCTACCTTTGGTCACATGCTCATCTCCTCACAAAACTAGTAAAGAGGGAGACATTCTGCATCTGCCTAGACACTTGCTCCTAGCACTTGGGGCTGATTTTACCACTCATGGTTTGCTATTCAAGGGTGACATATATCAGGTTCTTGGGTGTTCCTCACATGGTTTGAATTCTCAAGAAATTTTACTCTCTCTTCAATTGATTTCAGCTGCTCTACATGGGTCCAGTTTTCACCGTGCAGTTGTTTATATTTCTGATTCAGTTGGGTACATTGTTCTTCTTCCAAAGATAAGATTCCTCCAGACATAAGCATGTTGTTTGGATTCATGGGTTCACTTGCACAGAAGAACCAATATACTGCTGCTGCATAGTAGCAGCAAAAATTTTCACAAGTTTTTTCAAAATTTGTATTTCTGTTTTTTTTTGGGGGGGGGGCGGGGGGGGTTCCCATGAGGTTTTCCCGTGTTTCCTCGTTTGTATTAAGCAGCATATTTTTTACTATATTTTATATTGTATTTGGGTGATGTATGGTCTTGTTTCCAGGGCCCACAGTTGTCCAAGTTAGGATTTAAGGGGGGTGTTAGGATTATTAATCCTCCCTTGACCATACTGTCTATTAGATTAATTTTGCTTAACTTAGGAACCTTAATTAATTAATTGGGTCCACTAATACAATTGGGTCCACTTGGAATAATGGGGCCACATGTACCAGTCACTGGAGTGTGGGGAAAACTACTAGAGGTTAACTGCCACTTACTACATGTGCATGCATCAGTTTGGGCGCCTCCTAGACCAATCCCTACATTTTAGGAGCCACTGGGAGTACCGGCACCAACCTACTTCAGTTAGTTGGATTTAGTACTAGTTACTCTCAGTTAGCCCCCAGTTACTTTCAGTTAGTTCACAAACAGTTAGCTAGCGCATTTCTTGCATGGATAATGCATGGATGCATGTGGAGTAGGTGCCTTTGCCCACCTACCACACTCGGTTGCATTGATTTAACTAGTTGTCACCTTTTTTTTGAGTTGTTAGACATTTTGGAGTTGATCTGTTGGAATCCGTTATTGATTGAGAGACCATGAGTTATAGATACAGTCATTTCCACTTGGGAGATTCGAATTCATACCCCATGCATTCAAATTATTTCCTATGTAAACTATTGTAACACCGGATATTATGAATTGTGAATGATACTATAAATTCCTGAGCAATACTTGTCCATTTCCTGTGTGGTTTGTTTTTTTTGGTTTGTATCTTCATTCTCCATTATTTTGCTGCAAACATTATTAGAACTATCTGCTTGAAGATCTAAATGGAATTCAAATTATAATATTGTGTGCATGGGAGAAACCCATTTCTGATATATATGTTTCTAATGGATATGTTTCTGGTTTACCTTCTAATATATCATAATCTGAAGCCTCTGTCCCTTCCTTAGAATAATCCCCAACCAGTTCACCGAAGCTTCCTCAGAAACTAGTTATTTTTCGCTAGTTTTTTATGTGCCTTCTGAAAGCTCTTTCCCAAACCAATAAGATCTTTCCCATTCTGATTCTGAAGGTGATACATAGGATGATATACAGCCTGTGACAGTCGTAGACTCATTTCCCCAACCATTTCATGACCAAAAGACCCGACAACCCTCAATTTCACTAGTTGGAAAATCTCCAAATTTCCTAGTTTCCAATGATATGTCACTTGTATATGTTGCTTTTATGTCTTGTATGTATTTCATTGGTTGGAAATCCATATCATTGGCCTTAATGGGACTGTTGTTCCATATGTATGGACTTTCTTTTACCACCCATGGTTCAAATCTCAAGTCTCCATACCCTTCAGGTTCGCTCAACTGTCAATGTGATTTAGTTGCTCACTCTTCTCTCTTTATGGACCCATTCTCTCATGGATACACCATATCTCTGATATTTTCTGTTGTATATGACATATATTCTAATATTTCAGAGCCTCATGAGCTTTGTTATAGAGTTATGAAGGTGCTTCATCAAATTGGGAAGAATATTCATAGTTTTATTCATGATATGGAATCTACACATGAGGCAAATTTTGTTGAATCTTTTGATGTTATTTGGGAAAGAGTTTGCAGAGATATATTTTCCATGATTGATTATGCTTCTAGATCAGAGTATGATTGCATAAAAATACATTCTTATGATTCTCCTCCATCATCAAATTATAACCATCAAAGGGCCTCTCCATTTGATCTTTATCTACAGCACTTTGATGCATTAATGCATGATCTTGGCATCCACAACATCTTGACCAAGTCCATCACCAATAAGTTGTTGTTTCAGCTCATTCAAGTGAAGAAGAGGACATGTTGAAGACACTTTTTATCATCTCTGTTGTGTCCATTTTTTAGCGGAGGTTTTGTCCCATGAGTTTTTCCTCCTTACCTCGGCTACATGGACTAATAAAATTTTGTTGTAAAAGGCGACTTGTGCCTTAGTTGCCAAGGTCTTAATAAATAATTTTGTATAAGTTGTACTAAGTTAGGCTTAAGGGGGGGTGTTAGAGCATTAATATACCTTAGAACCATGGTCATCTACCTAGGATACATTTTCATTTTCCTTGTGCTTATGTTGTATGGTATAACTTAGGCTATACTAGTCAATATTGGTCTAATAGGTGATTTATAGCTCATTAATTGACAATTGAGGTGCTCCAATTCGATCATTCTGTCATCCAAACACCTGCATTAATTGCAAACCACTTATTTCTTTGAATAGGGTGCTAGTGTGTGAATGTAGTTGTTTTGTGGTATTCTTGGTCATTTATTGGATCCTAGAAACTCTTCCACTCCCCGATGCACTCTTCGATGCTTAGCCTTCCCTCATTTATGACCCAAGCATGCTCCATCCATGTTCACACTAGAATTTGTGATTTTTTGGTATGGTTTGGATTCCTATTGGTAAACCTAAAGGGGTTTAAGGGTCAAATCCTAGCCTAGCACTTTATGCATTCCCATGGCCTCCAATGGCTAATGAATTTTCCCCAATGTATAATAAATATGCATTATACTCATATACAAGATGTACTGTAATATAATGATCAGTGATTAGCACCATTAACATGTGTTATTTCAGTCTATTTTGTTGTTCTCTTGCATTTTTTGTCAAATACTCTGATTGTGAATATTGCTCTAGCTCCTAGATCTCACTGTGAAGCAATTCTCACATGGTATCAGAGATAGTTGGAGATGCAAACAAATCTAGAGAGTTTTGTTGTTGTTAAGGGAATATTTCCATAAAAGCTAAGTGTTTTTCATTGCAGGTTCTACAACGCTTTTGTCAAACAATGCGCAAGAAGGATGGAAAAAACTTGGCTATTGCTTAAACCATTCAAATATTTTGAATGGAAGGCTGAAATAGTGATCCAGCTAAGGTCGAAAGTCCTGTATATAGTCACCATGGGGACTGAATTCAAACCAAATTCTACAGTAGAAAAAGATAAGTACTTCAATTGACTTGATGAAGCTTTTGGAAAGCTTTTCCTTAACATTTAGAGGGATCTCCTCTTTCATGTAGACAGTCTTGGCACGCCAAATGAAGTTTGTCTCAATATTGAGTCACTATTTGGGAAGACTAATGAGATGAGAGGCCATCATATTTAGAATGAGCTAATATCCCTGAACCCAGCTCACTATGAGACAATCCAAGACTTCTTTACCAAGTTCAAAGTGCTAGTGCTTCAGCTAAAACAGTGTGGCATAGAGAAGAAAGAATATCAGATTATACTGTCCATCCTTTCTAAGCTAGGGCCTAAGTATTCTTTGTTTGTTTCGATATTCCACTCAAGAAAGCTTACAACTAGAAATTGGAGGATGCCTGCACTAGAAGAATTCATGGTCTATGACTGAGGAGCAGGACAAGCTAGTACAAATGGATACCATAAAATCCACCAAGTATCAATCCCTTGATACTAGTGTATCAAATCAAGCCAAAGGCAAGAATAAATATTTGAAGCAAAGAGAGAAAGAGAAGAAGCATATAAGTACAAAAAGCTCCAGTTCTACTGATGGGAGTTTGAGATCCAAGAGGAGAAAGAACAAGAGAGAGAGACCCAGATGTGTTTATTCCAGAGTTTCACATCTTGAAATATCTTTATTTATAAATAATATGGACATCATGACAAATCTCCTTGAAGAGAACCATATTGATCTTCCATAATTTACAAGAGGGTGGGAGTGCAAGTAAGGAAGTGGTAAGCCTGCGCATGCTTTGTCTGCATGGGAGAAACCCATTTCTGATATCTATATTTATGATGGATATGTTTCTTATTTACATTCTGATATATCAGAATATGAAGCCTCCATCCTTCCTTAGAGGAAACCCCAAACAATTCACGGAAGCTTCCTCCAGAAACAAGTCATTTTTCACAAGTTTTTTATGTGCCTTCTGAAAGCTCTTTCCCAAACCAATCAGAAATTTTTCATTCTGATTTTGAAGGTGATATATAGGATGATATACAGCATATGAATTTCATAGACTCATTTACCCAACCATTTCATGACCAAAATACCCGACAACCCTCAAGTTCACTAGTTGGAAAATCTCAAAATTGCCTAGTTTCCAATGCTATGTCACTTGTATTTGTTGCTTTTATGTCTTGTATGTATTTCATTGGTTGGACATATATATCATTGGCCTTCATGGGACTATTTTTCCATATGTATGGACTTTCTTTTACCATCCATGGTTCAAATCTCAAGTCTCCAGACCCTCCAGGTTCGCTCAACTATCAATGTGATCTAGTTGCTCACTCTTCCCTCTCTATGGACCCATTCGCTCATGGAGACACCATACCTTTAATATTTTTTGTTGTATATGAAATATATTCTGATATTCCAGAGCCTCGTGAGCTATGTTACAGAGTTATGAAGATGCTTCATCAAATTTGGAAGAAGATTCATGGTTTTATTCATGATATGGAAACTACACGAGGCAGATTTTGTTGAATATTTTGATGTTATTTGGGAAAGAGTTTTAAGAGATATCTTTTCCATGGTTGATTGTGCTTATAGATCAGAGTATGCTTGCAGAAAAATATATTCTTATGATGCTCCTCCATCATCAAATGATGACCATCAAAGGGCCTCTCCACATGATATTTTGCTGCAGCACTTTGATGCATTGATGAATGATATAGGCATCCACAACATATTCACCAAGTCCATCACCAAGAAGTTGTTCTTTCAGCTCATTCATGTGAAGAAGACGACCCGTTGTAGACATTTTTTTATCATATCTATTATTTCCATTTTTCAGGGGAGGTTTTGTCCCATGAGGTTTTCCTCCTTACCTCGGTTACATGGACTAATAAAATTATTTGGTAAAAGGTCACTTGTGCCTTAGTTTCCAATGCCTTAAAAAACTAATTTTGTATAAGTTGTACAAAGTTAGGGTTAATGGGGGTTGTTAGAGAATTAATATACCTTAGTACCATGGTCATCTACCTAGGAGACATTTTTGTTTTCCTTGTGCTTATGTTGTATGGTCTAACTTAGGCTATATTGGTCAATATTGGTCTAATAGGTGATTTCTGGCTCATTAATTGACAGTTGAGGTGCTCCACTTTGATCATTCTATCATCCATGCACCTGCATTAATTGCAAACCACTTCTTTCTTTGACTAGGGGCGCTAGTGTGTTAATGTGGTTGTTTTGTGGCCTTCTTGGGCATTTATTGGCTCCTAAAGACTCTTCTACTCACCCATGCGCTCTCCCATGCTTAGCATTCCCTCATTTATGACCCAAGCATGCTCCATCCATGTTCACACTAGCATTCGTGACTGTTTGGTATGGTTTTGAATCCTATTGGTTAACCTAGGGGGGTTTAGGGATCAAATCCTATCTTGACACTTGTATGCATTTAAATGGCATCCAAGGGCTGACAAATTCTCTCCAATGTCTTATAAACATGTACTATACTCATATACAAGATGCACTGTAATATAATGATCAGTTATTAGCACCATTCACATGTGTTATTTCAGTCTCTTTTGTTGTTCTCTTGCATATTTTTTCGAATACTTTGATTGTGAATATTTCTCTAGTTCCTATATCTCACTGTGAAGCAATTCTCACATGGTATCAGAGCTAGTTGGACCTGCAAACAAATATATAGAGGTTTGAGTTGTTGTTTATGGCATATTTCCAAAAAATCTGAGTGTTTTTCATTGCAAGTTGTATAGATTTTTTGTCACACACTGCGCAAGCAGGATGGAAAAGAATCAACTATTGATTACACCATTCAACTATTTTGAATGGAAGGTCAAAATGGTGATCCAGATGAGGTCGAAAGGCCTGTATATAGTCACCATCGGTACTGAAGTCAAACCCAATTCTGCAGTAGAAAAAGATAAGTACTTCGATCGAATTGATGAATCTTTTGGAAAGATTTGCCTAAACATTTAGAGGGATATCCTCTTTCATGTATATAGTCTTGGCACACCCAATGAAGTTTGGATCAAGCTTAAGTCACTATTTGGGAAGACTGATGAGATGAGAGGCCATCAACTTGAGGATGAGCTAATCTCCCTGAGCCCAGCTCACTATGAGACCATCCAATACTTATTTACCAAGTTCAAAGCATTAGTGCTTCAACTAAAATAGTGTGGCATAAAGAAGAAATAATATCAACTTATCTTGTCCATCCTTTCTAAGCTAGGGCCTAAGTATTCTATGTTTGTTTCGGCATTCCACTCAAGCAAGCTTATAGCTAGAAATTGGAGGATGCCTACGCTAGCAGACTTCATGGATTCTTTGACTCAGGAACGGGACAAGATAGTACAAATGGGTGCCATCAAATACACCAAGGATCAATCCCTTGTTGTTGGTCTATCAAATCAAACCAAAGGCAAGAAGAAATATTTGAAGCAAATAGAGAAAGAGAAGAAGCAGTCAAGTACATAAAGCTCTAGTTCTGTTGATGGGAGTTCGAGATCCAGGAGGAGGAGGAACAAGAGAGAGATACCCACATGTTTTTATTTCAGAGGTTCACATATTGAAATATCTTTCTCCAGAAAGAAGATGGAAATCATGACCAAGCTGCTTGAGGAGAAACATATTGATCTTCCAGAATTTGCAAGAGGATGGGAGCGCAAGCAAGGAAGTGGTAAGCCTGCACATGATTTGTGTGCATGGGAGAAACCCATTTCTGATATTTCTGTTTCTTATGGATATATTTCTGATTTAGCTTTTGATATATCAGAATCTGAAGCCTCCATCCCTTCCTTAGAAGAAACCCCAACTAGTTCACTAAAGATTCCTCCAGGTGACTAGTCATTTTTCACTAGTTTTTTATGTGCCTTCTAAAAGCTCTTTCCCAAACCAATAATATCTTTCCCATTCTGATTTTTAAGGTGATATACATGATGATATACATCCTATTATAGTCCTAGACTCATTTCTCCAACCATTTCATGACCAAAAGACCCGACAATCCTCAAGTTCACTAGTTGAAAAATCTCAAAATTGCCTAGTTTCCAATGCTATGTCACTTGTATATGTTGCTTTTATGTCTTGTATGTATTTCATTGGTTGTACAGCCATATCGTTGGCCTTCATGGGACTATTTTTCCATATGTATGGACTTTATTTTACCACCCATGGTTCAAATCTCAAGTCTTCAGACCCTCCAAGTTCACTTAACTATCAATGTGATCTAGTTGCTCACTCTTCTCTCTCTATGAACCCAGTCTCTCATGGAGACACCATACCTCTGATATTTTTTGTTGTATATGACATATATTCTTATATTTTAGAGCCTCATGAGCTTTGTTACAGATTTATGAAGGTGCTCCATACAATTGGGAAGAAAATTCATGGTTTTATTCATGATATGGCAACTACACATGAGGCAGATTTTGTTGAATATTTTGATGTTATTTGGGAAAGAGTTTGCAAAGATATCTTTTCCATGACTGATTATGCTTCTAGATCAGAGTATGATTGCAAAAAAATACATTCTTATGATTCCCCTCCATCATCAAATGATGACCATCAAAGGGCATATCCGCATGATCTTTGTCTACAGCGCTTTGATGCATTGATGCATGATCTTTGCATCCACAACATCTTTACCCAATTCCATCACCAAGAAGTTGTCCTTTTAGCTCATTCAAGTGAACAAGAGGACCTGTTTAAGACTGTTTTTATCATCTCTGTCATGTCCATTTTTTAGTGGAGGTTTTGTCCCATGAGGTTTTTCTCCTTACCTCGGTTACATGGACTAATAAAATTATGTTGTAAAAGGTGAATTGTGTCTTTGTTTCCAAGGCCTTAATAGATATTTTGTATAAGTTCTATTAATTTAGGCTTAAGGGGGGTGTTAGAGCATTAATCTACCTTAGTACCATGGTCATCTACCTAGGAGACATTTTCATTTTTCTTGTGCTTATGTTGTATGGTCTAACTTAGGCTATACTGGTCAATATTGGTCTAATAAGTGATTTCTAGCTCATTAATGAGGCACTCCACTTTGATCATTATGTCATCTAGGCACTTGCATTAGATGCAAACCACTTCCTGCTTTGTCCAGGGGTGCTAGTGTGTGAATGTGGTTGTTTTGTTCTTCTAGGGAATTTATTGGCTCGTAGAGACTCTCTCACTCACCCATGCGCTCTCCCATGCTTATCCTTCCCTCATTTATGTCTAAAGCGTGCTCCAACCATGTTCACGCTAGCATTCATGATTGTTTGGTATGGTTTGGAATCCTATTGGTCAATCGAGGGGGGTTTAGGGTTCAAATCCTAGCCTAACACTTGTGTGCATTCACATGGCTTCCAAGGGCTCACAAATTTTTCCCAATGTATTATAAATATGTACTATACTCATCTACAAGATGTACTGTAATATAATGATCAATTATTAGCACCATTCACATGTTCTATTTCGGTCTCTTTTGTTGTTCTCTTGCATATTTTGTCAAATACTTTGATTGTGAATATTGCTTTACCTCCTAGATGTCACTATGAAGAAATTCTCACAATTTAAAAATAATTACCCAAAGTACAAGACCATATTTAGGTGCAGTATTCAGGTACTGGATTACAATGAAGTTTTATGGGTTAGCACTGCTGGAATGTCAAAAAGGACAAAAATTCAAATTTTGTGGGCAATCAAGTTATTATGAAAAGATATGGTATTTAGGAGATGGATTCTTCATTATGTATATCTAAGGAACCTGCTCATAATTTGAATTGATGTGACACCACTACAGCTATTTGTTGGAATCATCCACATTTAATGATTTATCTAATGTCAATATCTCATCCTGATTGCATGCATTTTTTATGACATTTGGAATTGATATTTGTGCTAATATCTATGTTGATTTTCAATCTGAACCGAGCAGGTTTTTTTTAATTATTACTTTCCATAATGAAGAAAACAAGTGTCGTACTCCACCAGTTAGAACCTATTGATACTCTCTAGGCCGAAGAACACCCTCATTGTGCAAAGATGTTGATAGGCCCGGGGTGGTTCACTTTCTTCGAAAGAATCAGGAGTTACAATGTTGAAGTCTCACAACAATTTGCACGAAATTTCATATGAACAAAAGTAAATTTTGCTCGTCTGATTTTTGAAGTTTCAGAAGCCTTAATCAAAGAAGCAACAGGGTTATCTACCGAGGGCGATCACTGGTTCAAGAAGTTTCCTTTTGAAGTTGATTTGAATTAGTTTCTCCTATCAAGGCATGAAAAATTATATTGGAGCAAAGGAATTCATCGAAATTCGTTAAAAGGGGAATGGAGAGAAGTCTTAAGCATTGTCCAATGCTATGTTACTTGTGAGGGTGTATTTGTCACAGTTTACAAGTATCATCTTCAGTTCCTTATTCATGTTGCAGGTGTATCAAAGCTCAATTTTCCTTTTTATCTGTTAAAGAGTTTATCAAAAATGGAGACACAATTTAGGATCATCAAAATCATACTTATCATAGTATTTTTCATCGTGGATTAATAAAGCTATTAATACTCAATGAATTGAGGAATAAAACCTGGACCTGGATGCATTTTCTCTTTTGGTCAAGATCTGAAGTGGAAAAACCAGAGACTCTAGAGGAGCAAACTATTGGGAGGTTAAAGAAGGAAAATCACCTTCAACGCAAAAGAAAGCGGTTTCTAGCTCTGAAAATCAGAGTCATGATCATTTTGGGACTGCCAAACAACATAGGAGCTATAAAAGGAAATATGAAGGGGAAGCGCAGCATAAATTTGAGGAATCATATCCAAAACCAGACCCTAGTACAAAGAAAGTGGAAAAAGGTGATGAAAACAAACAGGTTGCTGAAGATGAAGAAGACTTGTAACAACTCCCAAGACTTTGTGTCATCTAGAATAAGAGTCGGTGGAAAAATCATCAAACAAGGTATGTTTGATTCAACATCCTCGAAACCAAAAACATTTACACGATTTCTCGAAAATCAAAAATTGTCAAGTGGCGACCAAAAACTAGGGCTTCCAACAAGTTTTAATTGAACATGAAAAGCATTTAAAATTCTGATTTGAAGGATTAAATTATGATTGATGTTGAGTAATCTATGAGTGAAGAAGACACCAAGTGTAAAGAGATGGAGGAAATATTGATTGAAGGCCTGGGAAATATTAAGGAAGGTATAAAACACTTTTCTGAGCTGCCAATAGAATGATATGTGGATAAGGGAAAGAATATCATTCGAGATTTTAAAGAGGGAACCAGTTCAAAACCTGCAATTATTGAACAAGAGGCAGAGTGTGTAGATACCCAAGTTTTGAAGCAAAATCCTAAAAATAGAGAGGTTCATGTTGGAGAAAAACTCACTAGGGATGAATTGAATCAATGTTTAGACACCCCTGAATATGGATTACATGCAGAGGAAGGGACAAAAATTAATATTCTCAAGAAGGAACTGCATCACTATAAGGCACAAATTCACTTTTGAATCATTTCAACGACCAGTTGGTGAAAGCAAATTGTATATTGAGAGAAGATTTAGAGGAGATTAATATAAATTATGTTAATCTAGTCCAAGAGAAGAGGATACGAGAAGAATAAAGTTATCACAAGAAAATAATGAAAAAATCAGTAGGAAGAGTCAATAGCTTAAAGGAAAATTACAGTCTATGGAGAAAGAATACCCACGACTGCAAAGGATATCCCAAGCGCTAGATGGTTTGACCATGTTGGCTTAAGTAGCTCACAACGTCTAACATAGTCGGAGAATAATTCTTGTCATCCACGTGGCATTCAATGTTTTGAAGTGGTCCAAATTTCCTCCTTTAATCGAATTGAACAAATGGCTAAAATATTATTAGCTAGTAGATATTCATAAGTGTTAGTTTAAGTCTAGACCGTGATTATTGAATGCAAATCTCTCATTTATATTTTGACTCTATTCAATCCTTAAATTTTGGATCTAAAATTGTTCTCAGACTCCTATCTAGATATAAATGTAAAAACCAACATGGTAGAAAGGGTTGTTGATTGAGAGGGTTGAGAGAGTGAATTTTGGGTCTACGGCAAAGTAACTTTCAAATACTGTAAGCATGACTTTAAAACTATTTTGAAGATGAATTATCTATATATGAGCCATCTTAACTTTTAATAAATTGTAAATGCATTTCAAATGTGCTTGATCTATCTCTATTTATGAATTCATGTGATGAATTTTTTATCATCCATGCACATATTCAATCTATATATTTTCTTATCCTTTACTCATAAATTATTTCTGTTTAAAATTCTCTAAAACCTTATATATAAATACAGTCTGTGTTGTATATATTTGATGTTAACTTGGTTCAATGTGTATACTTGCTTCATATTTTATGGTCTTTTTAATTATCTCAAGTTTGTTGTAATATTCCTTTCATAATTATTGGGCTCTTGACCCATCTATATGGTTCCAAACCTAAAACCAAATGCATAGAATATTTAAATTCCAAATTCCAACTTTGAGATTCTTGGGCTTTGTACCTTTGTAGTCTAGTGCAAACTTCAATATAAACATCTTCCGGTGTCGTTGTCATGGAAAAGAGGAATGAAAGTGAATTATTTCCCTAGGTATTTACATATTTTGGTATGATTTTGATGATGAACAAGATCAGTTCAATTTTGTAGACTACATCTTTCACCTGTATTTCAGAAATAAATTGTGGCTCCCAAGAAGATAGGGACTAGAGAACATTCTTCTTCTCCTTTGCATTCTTGGATTTCAAATCCAAACCATATTTTGAGGGAGGAAAAAAAAAATTTCAGTTCCACATCATCGGGTATATTTTAGTATTCCTCAATTCCAGTAATACAAGGTGAGTTGGATCAAAGGTCTCCTTCTTTAGATTTTTCATCTTTTGAAGAAGAATAAAGGAAGCATGTTTTTTCTATCACTATTCTCGAGTTTCAAGTCTTAAATAATACCATTAAAGCTAATAATTTTAAGGTATATACTAATCCTTTGTCATATGAAAAGGTATAAGAATAAATCTTAAACTTTGGACAGTTTGACTTCCTAAAACATCAATTAACGCCCTATATGTTGGAATTTGTGCAACTTCAGAAGTTATTCTTATTGTACTTGTATTGTATTTCCGTGTGCCTCCTACGGGAGATTAAACTGATGTAATCACTCATGTAAACCCTACGAAGAATCAATGTAAACCCTGGGGAAAGAATACACAAGAAAATAATTAAAAATTATAATTTTGCATTTCTCCGAGGTAGGTCGAACCAGTCAAAATGTCAAGTCGGCCCCAGTAATTTTTCACTTAGAAAATTAGTATAAATAGGAGGTGCCCCTCCTCGTTGATTTACCCACTCACATCAAGTTCGCTCTAGCTGAAAATATGCACTAATGTAGTCAAGGAGAGTGTTTTCTAGGGTTGTATATTAGAGAGATATTTTCTCTCTTTCTTCTTCTCTATGCTCTCCGCAGGTATCATCTCTATACGAAAGTTTGTTGGGTTTTTCCAAATTGGGTTTCCCAAGATAAATTCATATGTTCTTTGTTTCTAATATTTGTCTTTATTCTATAGGTCCTGTTGTTTATTTGCAAAGAATTTATACTGCTATAATCTTGTAAAAAATAACATGGTATCAAATTAGTTCTAAAAGAAGCCATTACCAGAAGCTAGGGTTTTACCTTCCAAGGCCTTCCCTCATCTCTTCAGTAAAAAAAGGGTTGTGGAAAATTCACTCTAGGGAGGCGCATATTTTGGTGAAAGAAAAAACAAATTCCGAGGAGTTTCATTTTTGACCAAACTATGTTGCTACCAAAACTAAGGTTTCAAGTTTTGCACTAATCAGACCATTGTTTTGGCTCGACCTCATCCTCCCTCAACTCACCTTGATAGGGTGCATCTATCTAGAGGTTAGTTTCCTAAAATTAAAAAATTTATTTTTATCTAACTCCTACTAGGATTTCTGGTCCAAATTTGTAGACAAGATGATTGGAATGAAGGTTGAATATCATCTTGATAGGGATACAAACTTCATATCTTGGAATCCAAGGGTTCTTCTCATCCTAGAATAAAATGATCTCTTGAATTTTGTCAATGAAAAAGTTCCAAAACCAAAAATGGAAGAAAGTACGTCCCAGTGGAGGAAGTGTGATGTGAAATCAAGAAACATTCTAGTGGACTCAATCAAAGATCACTTGGTTCCACAAATCTCAAAAAGGAATAAAGTTGGTAATATGTTTAATACCTTGAAAAAATTATTTAAACATAGTAGCATCAATGTAACCCTCACACTGAGGAACCAACTGTCAAATATGAAGATGATTAAATATGAATCAATTGTCTCATATTTCATGAGGATCACTGAACTCCGGGACAAGCTAAGGTCCAGTGGAGATAAAATTG
Organism: Pseudotsuga menziesii; assembly: GCA_001517045.1. Lineage (NCBI taxonomy): Eukaryota > Viridiplantae > Streptophyta > Pinopsida > Pinales > Pinaceae > Pseudotsuga > Pseudotsuga menziesii. The sequence continues at coordinate 383,686 of LPNX010210530.1, forward strand.
AAGAAATGAAGATTGTCATGACCACTCTAAATGGTTTTACACCATAATGGGAATCCTTCATCCAAACCATGAGTGTTCGAACCAAGCTCCATAAATTTGACAAGCTATGGGAGGACTATACTCAGGAAGAGACCATGATTGCAACAAGACAACGACTCTATGGTCCTCGAGTTGACGAGAATCAAACCTTCACCACTCATGCCAAGAAAGGAAAGGGAAAAGGAAGGAAGTTTTGAAACCATAAGTACCAGGCTAGGAGACCAATTTCTTCTCCAGATCAAAGGGAAAAGAAGGACCTATCACACATACAATGTTATAAGTGTAATAAATATGGTCACAATGAAAGCAAGTGTTTTAGTTCAAATAAGAGGAATCATGAAGCTTCAACAACTGGTGTGGAAGATGTTCATCATCACAATCAACAAATAAATGAATATTGTATATAATTATTCTTCATATCATCATTATCAGGTACTATTCCCACCACTATTGATACATGGCTTATAGGTAGTGGTGCTTCGAAGCATATGATTCGTTATAAAGGAAACCTTTCAGAAGTTATTGAGAAGTTATTCTTATTGTACTTGTATTGTATTTCCTTGTACCACCTACAGGAGATTATAATAATGTATGCACTCATGTAAACCCTAGAAATAATCAATGTAAACCCTATGGAAAGAATACACAAGAAAATAATAAAAATAAAATTATTTTGTATTTCCCCAAGGTAGGTCATCCTCAGTCAAATTGTCAAGCTGGCCCCAATAATTTTTCACTTGGAAAATTAGTATAAATAGGAGGCACCCCTCCTCATACTTTGATCCACTCATAGCAAGTTCTCTCTAGCTCAAAAGGTGCACTACTACATTCAAGGAAAGTGTTTTATGGGATTGTATATTAGTGAGACATTTTCTCTCTCTTTCTTTTTATCTCCGCTCTCTAAAGCTATCATCTTTATACGAAGGTTTGCTGGTTTTTTCTCGATTGGGTTTCCAAGGATAAATTCTTGTGTTCTTTGTTTATGTGCTTTGTCTTTCTTCTATATATCCTATTGTTTATTTGAAATTAAGTTATATTGTTATAATCTTGTAAAAACTAACATGATATCAGAGCAGTTCTAGAAGAGACCATTATCGAAAGTTATGGTTTGACCTTCCAAGGCATTCCCTCGTCTCTTCAGCAGAAAAGGGGTTGTAGAAACTTCACTCTAGGGGAGGTTCATCTTTTGGTGAAAGAAGAAACAAATTTAGAGGAGTTTCATTTTTTACCTAATTTCCTTGCTACAGAAACTAGGGTTTCAATTTTTTCACTGATCATGACATTTGTCTCGACATCATCCTCCCTCAACTCACCTCGATAAGTCACATCTATCTATGATTTTAGTTTCCTTAAATTCAAAAGTTTATTTTTATCCAACTCCGACTAGGGTTTCTAGTTCAGATATGCAGATAAGATGATTGGAATGAAGGTTGAATATCGTATTGATGGGGCTACAAAATTCATCTCTTGGAGTCCTAGAGTTCTTCTCTTCTTAGAATAAAATGATCTATTGAATTTTGTTAATGAGAAAGTTCCAAAACCAGAGAGGGAAGAAAACAAGTCTTAGTGGAGGAAGTATGATACAAAATCAAGAAGGATTCTGATGGACTCAGTCAAAGATCACTTGGTTCCGCAAATCTCAGAAAATAAAATAGATAGGAAGATTTTCAAGACCTTGAAAAAGTTATTTGAACACGGTAGCATTATTGTGACCCTCACATTGAGGAACCAACTGTCAAATATGAATATGATTAATTCTAAATCAATTGCCCCATATTTCATGAGGATCACTGAACTCCAGGACGAGCTATGGTTCAGTGGAGATAACATTGAAGAAAAGAATATTGTCATGACCACTATAAATGGTTTTTCATCATCTTGGGAGTCCTTCATCCAAACCATAAGTGGTCGAACCAAGCAGCCCAAATTTGACAAGCTATGGGAAGACTATACTCAGGAAGAGATGAGGATTGCAGCAAGACAAAGACTACATGGTCCTCAAGTTGAGGAGAATAAATCCTTCATCACTCATGCTAAAAAATTCAAGGGAAAAGGAATGAATTTTCACAACCATAAGCACCATTACAGAAGACCAGGTTATTTTCCGAATCGAAGGGAAAAGAAGAAGGACCTATCACACATACAATTCTATAAGTGTAATAAATATGGCCACTATGCAAGCAAGTGTTTTAGTTCAAACAAGAGGAAGCATGAAGCTTCAACAACTGATGTGGAAGATCTTCATCATCACAAGAAACAAATAAATGATGACCGTACAGATTTCTTCTTCATATTAGTATTATCAGGTATTGTTCCCACCACTAGTGATTCACGGCTCATAGATAGTGGTGCTTCTAAGCATATGACTGGTTATAAAATAACCTTTCAGAAGTTGTTGAGAAGCCATCTTCGTGTTGTACTTGGAGATGATTCCAACTACACTATGAAAGTATTTGGATCTACCTATCTTCAGTTGGAATCCAAGGAATTACTACATCTTAATTATGTGTTGTATGTACCTGGTTTGAAAAGAAACCTTGTCTCCATCTCATCCTTAGAAGACAAGGGATATAGATTTACATTTGCAAATGGAAATGTGCTTGCATGGCACAAAAATTGTAGAATGGACACAGCAAAAGTGATTGGTGTAAGGAAGGAAATCTTGTATCATCTGACCACTCTACCAAATCAAGCTCTAGTCCATGATTCCACTAACATCAATGAGCTACGGCATAGAAGACTAGCTCATTTAAACTATCATTCTCTCCCAGCATTAAGGAACATGTTGAAAAGTCTATAAATTCTTCATGTATACCATGATGGTGTATGTAGAGGATGTGCACTTGGTAAGAATACCAAGGGTTCCTTTCCTAAAAGTGAAAGCAAATCCAAGGGAATATTGGATCTAGTCCAATCTAGCTTGTGCGGACCCATGACGGTTACTTCACTGGGTGGTTACAACTACTATGTAACATTTATTGATGAACACTCACGAAATACGTGGATCATACTTCATTAAGACCAAGGAACCTAAGGAAGTACTCAAAAAATTCAAGGAATTCAAATCACATTGAAAATATGCCAGGAAGAAGAAATAAGATCTTGAGATCAGACAATGGTGGAGAATATACCTCTACATAATTCAATGATTTATGAAAGGAAGTCGGAATTAAGAGGGAGCTCACAATTCCCTACAACCCTCAACAAAATGGGGTTGCTGAAAGGAAGAACCGAACAATTGTGGAGGCATCTAAAACCATGATACATGACCAGAGTCTACGGATGTTCTTATGGGCAGAAGCATCCAAAACAACTGTTTATGTAAAAAGTAGATTCCCTCGTAAAATATTAAAGAACATGACCCCATAACAAGCCTTCGCAAGTATGTAAACCCCATAAAGAATCAATGTAAACCCAGTGGAAATAATGCACAATAAAATAATAAAAATAAATTTATTTTGTATTTCCCCAAGGTAGGTCTGCCCCAGTCAAACTATGAAGTCAAACCTAGTAATTTTCACTTGGAAAATTATTATAAATAGGAGGCACCCCTCCTCATACTTTTCTCCACTCAAAGCAAGTTCGCTCTAACTGAAAAGGTGCACTGCTGCCGTCAAGGGGTGTGTTTTCTGGGGTATCTTAGTGAGACATTTTCTCTCTTTCTTCTTATCTCTGCTCTCATGATCTATCATCTCTATACAAAGGTTTGTTGGGTTTTTCCCGATTTGTTTTCCCAGGATAAATTCATGTGTTCTTTGTCTATGTGATTTCTCTTTCTTCTAGATATCCTATTGTTTATTTGCAATTAAGTTATAATGTTATAATCTTCTAAAAACTAACATGATATCAAAGTAGTTCTAGAAGAGGCCATTATCGAAATCTAAGGTTTGACCTTCCAGGCCTTCCCTAATCTCTTAAGCAAAAAAAGGGTTGTGGAAACTTCACTCTGGGGGAGGCGAATCTTTTTGTGAAAGAAAAAAAAATTCCAAGGATTTTCATTTTTTACCTAATTTCCTTGTTGCAGAAACTAGGGTTTCAATTTTTGCACTGATCATGCCACTATTTTGGATCAACCTCATCCTCCCTCAACTCGCCTCGATAAGGCGCATCTATCTGTGAGGTTAGTTTCTTTAAATTCAAAAGTTTCTTTTTATCTAACTCTCGCTAGGGTTTATTTTTATCTAAGTTTATTTTTATCGAACTCCATTATCAGGTATTGTTCCCACCACTAGTGATACATGGCTCACAGATAGTGGTGCTTCTTTGTTTTGTACTTGGGATGATTCCAAATACTCTATGAAAGTACTTGGATCTGCCTCTCTTTAGTTGGAATCGAATGACTTACTACATCTGAATGATGTGTTGTATGTACCTGGTATGAAAAGAAACCTTGTCTCCATATCAGCTTTGGAAGACAAGGGATTTAGAGTTACATTTGCAGATGGAAACGTGCTTGCATGGAACAAGAATTATAGCATGGACACAGCAAAAAGGATTGGTGTAAGGGAGGAAATCTTGTATTGTCAGAGCACTCTACCAACTCAAGCTCTAGTCCATGATTCCACTAATATCAATGAGCTATGGCACATAAGACTAGCTCATCTAAACTATCAAGCTCTCCCAGCATTAAGGACAATGGTGACAAGTCTACCAATGCTTCATGTATACCATGATGGTGTATGTAGAGGATGTGCACTTATTTCCAAAAACTGAAAGTAGATCCAAGGGAATATGGGATCTAGTCCACTCTGACTTGTGCAGACCCATGACGGTTACTTCATTGGGTGGTTACAACTACTATGTAAAATTTATTGATGACCGCTCACGAAAGACGTGGATATAATTCCTCAAGGCCAAGGAATCTGAGGAAGAGCTCAACAAATTCAAGGAATTCAAAGCACAAGTTGAAAATCTGTCGGGAAGAAGAATTAAGATCCTAAGATCAAATAATGGTGGAGAATATACCTCTATAGAATTCAATTATTTCTGCAAGGAAGCTGGAATTAAGAGGGATCATATAGTTCCCTACAACTCTCAAAAAAATGGAGTTGCAGAAAGGAAGAATCGAACAATTGCGGATGTATCCAAATTTATGATACATGACCAAAGTCTATCGATGTTCTTATGGGAAGAAGCATCCAAAACCACTTTTTATGTACAAAGTAGATGCCCTCATAAAATATTGAGGAACATGACTCCAGAATAAGCCTTCACAAGAGTGTATCCAAAAGTGGACAACCTTTGTATCTTTTGTTTCCCAGTCTACATTCATGTGCCCAAGGATAAAAGGATGAAACTAGAACCTTCAAGAAAGAAGGGAACATTCGTGAGATACAGTGAGTCTTCAAAGGCTTACATAATATACATCCCAGGGTCGAGCCAGAGTGAAGTCAGTAGGGATGTGACGTTTAAAGAATTTATGGATATACAAAAAGGAAGGGGATATTATATGTAGATCAATGATGATGAAGAGATGAGATCATCTCTCCCTCCATAAATTAAGAGGGAGTCTGAAGAAAATAATGAACTGTTCAATCCCATTGATCTAGTTGAGGCATTTGATCCTGCATTTGATCCTCCTATAGATATGGAAGTAATCAGGAAAAGACCTATATTGGCACAATAGACATTGCAGGATGTAGAGGGGCATGATGATCCACATGAAATCCATCATGAAAGAAAAACACCTCAGAGGTTCTAGAGTTATGTAGAATTGATGAGTCACATTTTAATACCCTGGTTTTGACCCCATGGTATTGAAATTGTACATGATGTATATAATATATTTGGATCATGGAAAGGAACTCAATGCCAAGGCACTGCCATCGATTGGGTGTTTTGTGTATAGGTGATCAAGGTTGATGCCTATGGTTATGGTGTTGAGTCGGACACTGTATATTTTGATGTATCATGTAACTATGCAATTAATAAAATACCACAACTAGCTATGGGACTGCAACATGAAAGAAATGTCGGCATGATTTCAAAAGGAATAGGGAGGGGATTTAGTTAAACTCCTAAGCCAATAGGGTGATACCAGATGTCAATGTGGGAACCCATGAACCCTCAACTATATTTTTGTCCTCTTCCCTCAATCATTCATTTCTTCTAGAAGTTTATTGAGGCAGTTAATTCCTTGGGCAAAGCAAGGCATGGCAGTCTGACTGTGTGTCTGAGTAAACCTGCAAATCTGTAGTCTGGGAAACCACATTCTTGCTTCTGAAGCAAGCAATCGTGGCGATGCGTTCCTGTTCCATAATCCTCAGTCACGATGAACGTTTTGATTATTATCCCATCCCATGGATTCATTTTGGGGGGGTTCATTCACAACTATGCATTGTTCATCATCCAAAGTCGCAAAGCGTTTTTGGGTTTTAGCAGAGTGTTGCTACGTGTTTCTGAAAGTATTTTCCTTTGCCGAACCCTGGTTGTGGGATTACAGTTTTATTCTGAATAACAAAGTGGTATGAGACCCTAACACAGAGAGTGTGTTACAGAGTGAAGCCTGTGTTGTTGAGTTTCCTTGTGGGTTTTTGTGGTGTGCATCCATGTTTTAATCTGAGAGACTTAGGAGTGGAAGAGGCCCAGAATTAGCTGATAAACCTAGTGAAGAGAGGAACCTCACAGACATATCAAGAGGGGTTGGAAAATATTTTATGCACACCCCGAAGAGCACTGGAAGGGAAGGCATAGCCCGAGGGACTGTGGAGCAGAGAAGGGGATGCTTCCTTGTGTTGGGTGTGTAGGAATTGTGGAATGCCAAGCTAGATAGATCTGGTGTATGTGTCCATAGATCTGTGGTTGAGCTCAAGAGCTTAGCAATTCTACATTTCCATTTCCTTAGCAGTCTGAGAAACCCATTGTAGGTTGGTTTAACTGTATTGTGATGTGTGTTGACTATGTGTGAGCCTGTTGTTCCCTAGTTCCTTGTGAAATTCATTCCCAGCTTGGGGGTGGCATTGGTGTTGAGAGATTAAGGAACACACTGGACTATGGTTGGGTGGAATGTTGCAGCGACATAGCTAGTTGCAGGACAGCTTCATCATTCAAAATAAGTATCTATGCTATTCATGTTTATGCTATGTATTTTCTTATGAATGAATTGAATATGATGATGAATGCTTGTTAATGATTCAGTAGAGTTACTGTTGATTATATGTTTCTGCATTTGCATTTTATTATGCCTTGTATGCTCAATGCATTTTGCTTATGATCATGGAGGCTAGAATCCTGATTAACAGAGTCAGAATGCATCTGACTAAGTGTTTCCGCACCCTGGAATCCGCCTGCAAAAGGCGAAAGGCGGGAGGCGGAAGAGAGAAAATGAAACAAGGAAGAATGTTGGTTTTCCACACCCCGGAATCTACCTGGAGAAGGGAGAAAGGCGGGAAGGAGAAAAATGGTCGAAAGTTCCAAGGAATAGTTGGAATTCCAATTTCCGAGGTTGGAAAGTCAGAAGTCAGGAATCGGAAGAGCAGAAAAAGTCCAAGGTAAAAAGTTGATTTTCTGATTTCCGAGTTCCGAGCGGAAGGCGAAAAAGCGGAATTCGAAAGTACAGAGAAAGGTTAAGATCGAAAGTTGAGTTTCCGACTTTCGAGTTCTAGGCGGAAGGCAGAAAATTGGTCCAACAATTTCATCGTGGTTTGAGTTTTCGGCTTCTGAGTTTTGGGCCGAAGGCGGAAAGGCGAAAAGTGATTAACAATTCCGTCGTGGTTTAAGTTTCCAGTTTCTGAGTTCTGGGAGGAAAGGCAGAAAGGTGAAAAGTGATTGACTATTTCGACGGGTTCAGTACGGAAAAGGTGTTTCCGGTCACAGAAGGGATCTGTCAAGGACAGAACGACTATTACAGTGGTTTCTAAGCCTAAGAATGAATGTTGAAGAGTGTTTTCGTGGCCATGCCCTGTGTTGAAAATATGAAAAGAATTCTTAAGGGAAAATTTGTAATTCTACATGATAGTTGGGGTATAGGTACATGACATTGTGGTATTAGAGTTGCGAGTTGCAACATTGGGCTTGAATGGGCCAACATGAGCAATTGATAATACCCTCTAATACCAACATTGTAGTACACTACACTGTGGTATCAGAGCTGCGGGTTGTAGCATTAGGCCTGGATGGGCCAATAGAATAGCTTTCAACGCTATTGGTTGAAACATTGCAACTCGCAGTGTATCTAAATTCTGAAATGTTTATGCACCTAACAATGATGTCTATTAACACATTTTGCAGATTCATAGTGCAGTTTGGAAAAGTAATTTTTTGGCTCAGTCATGAGAACCTACAGCATGAATGATGCATAGGATCCATATGGGAATGAAGCAGATGCTATGGGGGAAAATGTCCGAGTTGGAAATGCTAAGACAGAATACAACGGAAGGAGATTTCAAGATATTCCCCCATATTTCGCAGCCACCATGAGAAGCCTAAGGGTGGAGATGCAAAGCTACAGAGAAAGTAATGAGAGAATAATTAAATCTCAGGAAGAGCAGAATAAGTTGAATGAAGCCATGTTGTAGAATTTGAAAGACATCCAGAGGTGGATGAACTCTGAGCATTGGGTAGTAAATTCGGAAGGAAGTAGGAGCGGTGCTCGAAGAAGAAAAAAATATTCTAGTGGATCATCTGACTCTTAACGATCCACTAGGGGTTCAAGTTCTTATTCTCACAGGAATAAGAAAAAGAGGCGATACCAGAGAAGTTCACGTGATGAATTTAAGAAAGCTAAGCCTCCTGTGTTTGATGGTGAGGTAAAGAATGGTCAAGAAGCTGAAGCTTAGCCTCTTGGGATGATAAAATATTTCCAAGCCCAATACTACTCTGGAAATATGAAAGCTAGGGTATCCATATTCAATTTGACTAGAAGAGAATCCATATGGTGGGATCACTAAAAGCAAGTGAAGAAGATCAGTGAAAGAAAGATTGTGTGGAAACAGTTCCAGAAGTATTTCAAGCAGAACTGTTTCTCTGATATGTACTATGATGATAAGATTAAAGAATTCCATGAGCTAAGATTGGGACAGTTGACCATGGAAGAATATGCAAATAAATTCTTGGATTTGTTGGGGTATGTCAGGTACATCAAGGATGACAAAGTGAAAATCCAGTGTTTTTTGAGTGGAATACCTCAGTCATACAAAGACAAAATTGAATTTGATGAACCTCAAACTCTAGAAGAGGTTATAAGAAAGGCCAAGTATTGTTATGATCATAACAAAGGAAAACCTGATATCGACAAGGCATGGAAGGATAAGAAGAATGAAAAGTTTGATCAGAGGAAGAAAGGTTTCAAACCTTCTCACTTCCGAAATCAGCAGACGTAGCCATCACAAGCTGTGACTCAACCAGCTAGAGTGATGGGAGAGAGGCCAAGATATCCAAAAGAAATCAGAGAACCACTCCAATGTTGGGGATGTGGAGGACCCCATCTGCGTAGGAACTTTCCGCATCGAAACGGGAATGTGAGTCGAGCTCACAACATTTAAGAAGCAGAAATTGTGGGTCAAGTGGCAAGGATTGTCCCTAGGATTTATGCAACGGTGGAGGACCTCCAAGAAGATCATCAGTAAACTGGGGTTGAAGTTGCAAGTAAGATTGTCGAGAAATCTGTTTCTGTTTTGATTGACCTTGTATCTACTCATGGTTATATTACTCCTAGAGTTGTTGAGATTTGTGCTTTTAAGAAGTTAAAGCATAGAAAATCATGGTTAGTTCAGCTAGCCACTGGGACAAAGAGAAATTTTAGTGAAGTGGTAGAGAAATGTCCATTGATTATGGATGGATTGGTCTCTTATGCGGATCTGAATGTTCTACCACATGGTTCCTATGATGTTCTCATTGGAATGGATTGGTTGGAAGCACATGGAGTTAAGCTCGATTGTGACAATAAGACTTTTGAATGCATGGATGAAAAAAGAAACCTAAGGGCTGTAAGAGGCATTCCAAAGGTGATCTCTGTTAAGAATATTTCATCAATGCAGTTAAAGAAGTTATGTAGGAAAGGTTTCCAATTGTATGCATCTCATGTCTTGGAGGCAACAGAGAATGAAACTCCTAGGTTGGATGACTCTCATGTGTTGCAAGAATTCAAGGATGTTTTTCCTGATGAAGTTCCAGGAATTCCTCCAAAGAAGGACATTGATTTTACAATTAACCTTGTTCCAGGAGCAGCACCAATGTCCAAGACACCCTATAGGATGAGTACACCAGAATTGCTAGAGCTGAAGATGCAGCTACAAGAGTTGTTGGAGAAGAAGTATATCATGCCAAGTGTGTCCCCTTAGGGAGCACCAGTGTTGTTCGTGAAAAAGAAATATGGTACACTTGGGTTGTGTATTGATTACAGACAGGTGAACAAAGTCACTATGAAGAATAAATACCCTTTACCTCGAATTGATGACATATTTGATTAAATGAGAGGAGAAAAGGTATTTTTCAAGATTGACTTGAGGTCTGGATACCATCAGGTAAGAATCAAGGATGAAGATATTCATAAGACGGCCTTTAGAACAAGGTATGGACACCATGAGTTTGTAGTGGTACCATTTGGTCTCACAAATGCACTAGCTACATTTATGTGTCTCATGAATAGTGTTTTCAGCAAGTATTTGGACAAGTTTGTTCTTGTTTTCCTTGATGACATTCTTATTTATTCTAAGAATGAGGAATAACCTGAATAACATCTCAGATTGACATTGAAATTGCTAAGGGAGCATAATGTGTATGCAAAGTTGAGCAAGTGTGACTTTTATAAAGATAGGATTCATTATTTGGATCACATTATCTCAGATGAAGGAATATCTGTGGACCATGAAAAGATTGAAGCCAATATGAATTGGCCTACTCCAAGAAATGTGACAGATTTGAGGTCTTTTATGGGACTTGCTAGATACTACAAGAGGTTCATTGAGGGATTCTCCAAGGTTGCACCTGCAATCACTTCTTTGTAAAATAAGGGGATAAAGTTTGAATGGACACCAATGTGTGAAGAAAACTTTTAGCAGTTGAAGAATATTCTTATAAGCGTGCCAGTTTTGAAAATTGCAAACATAGAAAAAGATTTTGTGGTGTGAACTAATGCATGTAACCAAGGACTTGGAGGAGTTCTTCTACAAGACAACCACGTGGTATGCTATGAGTCAAGAAAATTGAAGGATCGTGAGAAGAACTATGCCACTCATGATTTAGAAGTTCCGGGCATAGTACATGCTCTCAAGATGTGGAGGCATTACTTAATGGGCATGAAATTTGAGCTAAGGCCAGACCATTGTGGTCTGAAATACTTGTTTGATCAACCAACTCTAAATTCTAGGAAAGCTAGATGGTTTGAGTTTTTGTGAGTTTTATTTCGAAATCAAACACATAAAAGGAAAAGAAAATAAAGTGGTGGATGGACTCAACAGGAAGGTGCATGAAATACATGCAGCGTCTCTTAGCATTTTCCAATCAGATTTGAGACAGCATATTGTTGATCATATTGCTAAGGAGGAAATGTATGTACAAGTCAAGGACAAGTTGCAACAGCAAATCCTTGAAAATAAGTATGAGGGATATAAATTTGAAGAAGATGGACTTCTTACTTATAAGAACAGAATTTATATTCCAAATGTAGCCGACAGGAGGAGAATTGTTATGGATGAAATCCATCAAGCTCCATATTCTAGTCACCTAGGATATCAGAAGACAGTTGCTATAGCCAAAAAGAAGTACTTCTAGCCAGGAATGAAAAAGGGCATTGCTGAATATATTTCTAAGTGCATGAAATGTCAGCAAGTGAAGGTTGAGCATCAACACCCAGCAGGTTTGTTGCAGCCTTTGTCAGTTCCAGAATGGAAATGGGAAGTTGTTTCCATGGATTTTATTACAGGATTTCCAATGACTTGGAGAAAACATGATTCCATCATGGTTGCGGTAGACAAGTTAATAAAGGCGGCACATTTTATACTGATTAATTCCGCGTATAAGACTGATGCCATTGCAAAAATATTCATGAAGGATATTTTCAGATTGCATGGATTGCCTAAGGCAATAGTATCTGACAGATATCCTTTACTTCCAATTTTTGGAAGGGTCTGTTAACATATTTGGGTACAAGGTTGAACTTCAGCACTGCCTACCATCCTCAGACTAATGGTCAGACAAACAGAGTGAATCAGATGCTTGAAGATATGCTTCGCATCTATGTGATGGACAAACCAACCAAGTGGGAGGATTATCTACACTTGGTAGAATTTGCATATAATAATGGACAGCAAGCATCCTTGGGAATGAGTCCATATGAAGATTTGTATGGAAGAAGGTGTAGGACACCAGTGAATTGGGATAATCCAATCAACAGGATTGTGCTTGGTCTAGAATTGTTCAAGGAAATGGAGCAAGAGGTTGCAAAGATCAAGCAGAACTTGAAAGCAGCCCTGTTGCAGCTACAACTTTTCTCCCCAAATTTCTTAAATTCGGGACCCCTCCTCATGATTTTGCTTTAATATTTGAATCCTTGGAGTTGTTGGCATGTGTTTCAATATTTAAGTGATTACAAAGCTTAACTCTTGACCAAGGTCTAGTTTTTGATTGCGCTAAAGTTTATGGTGAGCCCTAGCTGTTAAGATTGTTTTGTTTATTGATCAAACCAATTGTCTCTACTGAGGTCGCCATTGTTGGATGTTTGAAGTTGACTGAAGCACTTAGTTTTTTCATTGTTTTGATCGGAAGTTCGAACCGTTTTCCATCTGCCGTTGCGGCTCCTAAAGCAATTTAGCTTCCGAAGTGTGAAAGCGCCGATGGCCGACGCGTTTTAGCCTGTTTAGTCGCATGCATGAAGTCGTTTCTCATCCGCCGTTACGGATGGAAAAGCATTTTTTCTTCCAAAACTTAAATCCGTCTGACGTCCGACTTGCATCACATGGATTTAGTTTTCTCTTTTCCGCCGTTGCGGCTCTCCAAGTCTTTTGGCTTCCGAAGTTCAAATCCTTCCGACTTCCGATTAAAGCCTCTCTTGCACACGTGTCGCTTGTCCGTGATTTGGGTTTCTTCCGCCGTTGCGGCTGGGAAAGCCCCTTGGCCTTTGATGTTATTTCCTTCCGATTGTTGATTTAATTTTTCCCGCCAGTGTGTTTCCTGTTGAGTGCCGTAGGCTAGGTTTGTCAGGCCCGTAGATGGTGCGCCTCGCCATTTCCTTGTGGAATAGTCGTTTAATTGATAATATTTGTTGTTTTGAATGATGTTGGTCGATTGATGGCAGGCGGTTTTGAGGAGATTAAGTACTCTACCGTGGTGCTGAGAAAGACGGACCGTTTGGAAAGAATATAACTGAAACCAGAGGGATTGCCAGGAGAACCAGGGGAGTAGAAGACAAAACCTGGAGCTATAACAGCGCGAGCCCAAGAAGTCATCAGTTACCAAGTGGTCCATGATTACATACAGACAAGGAATGTGAAGCGTTTCAGGAAATGAAAGATCATGCGTCTGGGGAAAACGAAACGCTCTGTAATTATAGTTTAAATATTTGAAAGTAGGAATGAGAGAGGGCTTTTTCCATGAAAATTTTGTAAACTCTTTTGCTTGTAAGAGGAACTATTTCGTTTTACAGTCAGAAAGTGCAACTTTTGCCGCTGGAGAGAGCGAAATGTGGAATGTATCAATGCAACTAAATGAATAATGTTGAAGAGGAACTATTTCATTTTCAGCTATGTTTCATTTACTGTGAGAGTATTTAACTTCCTGGACCTATGTTCTTGTTGAGTGTTCTTCAGTATTTTTTGGGATGTCTTCCACTGTGAGTAATAAATGTTGTTCATAAAATAATCGGCTATCTAGTTGTTTAAATATCTGTAATTGTTCATGTGTATTGAATGAAGTATCAGCTATCTGTAACTCTTCATAATGCACATACAAAATGTATTACTCACCAATGAATGATAACTCTGCTCCCTAGGGATAGTTTAAATTGTTAGTTTATTTTGTGTTATGTTGTATGTGTTTTAGGTGCTTGTGAACCTTAAAACGAGAGGTAAGAACCTGCGCATCACATTGTGACGGCTCCTTGCATTCTGATCACCTTGCATTTAGTTAGGCACTTGCATTTCATTTTTAAGTCAAAATACAAAAACTCGGTGAACCGGGCCGCAACCGATAAAACTTTGTTTTTTTGTTACCTTGACCTACGGTAGCCGGACCACAAACCGGACGGATTCCCTACACCAAACAGTCAACGGGCTAGTTGGGAACGTTGATTGGGGAGAATCCCTTACTGTTGTCCCCTGCGAAGTTCGGGGCCCCAACAAGCCCAAGATAGACAAAAAAGCTATGCAAACAAGCATAGAGTGCATAGAGAGTTCAGTGTTGGGGACCATGTTTACCTCAGAGTGAGGGAAAGGAAGAGTTCCTTGAAGCTTAAAAGTTGTGCCAAGCTGTCACCTAGATACTGTGGGACGTTTGAAGTGCTTGAAAGAATAGGTCCAGTTGCATATAGAATTGCATTTCCTGCTAGCACTAGATATCATAATGTTTTTCATGTCTCTTTGCTTAAGAAATATGTACATGATCATAACCATGTGATAAATTGGGATGTGATTCAGGTGGAACCCGAGGGAGAGTTCCAAACCGATCCATTGTGCATCCTCGATAGGAAGGTCACAGTGCTCTGGAATCAAGTCGTTGGACAAGTGAAGGTGTAGTGGGAGCACTACAGTCTTAAAGAGGCTATGTGGGAGCTAGAGGATGCCATGCGATTGGCACATCCTTTTTTATTCAATTTTGTAAAGCACAGAGGACAATGTTATTGTAAGGAGGGGGGGAGGAATATAATACCCTGGTTTTGACCCCATGGTATTGAAATTGTACATGATGTATATATTATACTTGAATTATGGAAAGGAGCTCAAGGCCAAGGACCTGCCATCGATTGGGTGTTTTGTGTATAGGTGTTCAAGTTCGATTCCTATTGTTATGGTGCTTAGTCAGACACTGTATATTTTAATGTATCATGTAACTATGCAATTAATAAAATACCACAGGTAGTTATGGGACTGCAACATGAAAGAGATGGGGGCATGATTTCACAAGGAATAGGGAGGGGATTTATTCAAACTCCTGATCCAATAGGGTGAAACCAAATTTCAATGAGGGGACCCATGAACCCTCAGCTACATTTTTGTCCTCTCCCCTCAATCATTCATTTCTTCCAAAAGTTGGTTGGGGAAGTAATGCCTTAGGTAGAGTAAGGCATGGCAGTATGATTGTGTGTCTGAGTAAACCCGCAAGTCTGTAGTCTGGGAAGCCACGTTCTTGCTTCTGAAGCAAGAAATCGCGAAGATGCATGCGCGTTCCATCATCCCTAATCGCGTTGAACGTTTTGCTTATTATTTCATCCTGTGGATTCATTTTAGGGGGGGGGCATTCACGATTATGCACTGTTCATCATCCAGAGTCACAGAGCATTTTTTGGTTTTAGCAGAGTGTTCCTATGCATTTCTGCAAGTATTTTCCTTTGTCGAACCCTGGTTGTGGGATTACAGTGTTATTCTGAATTACAGAGTGGTATGAGACCCTGATTTCTGTTTGTTACAGAGTGAAGACTGTGTTGCTGAGTTTCCTTGTGGGTTATTCTAATGTGCATCCCTGTTTTGGTCTAAGAGACTTAGGAGTGGAAGAGGCCCAAAATTGGCTGATAAACCTAGTGAAGAGAAATAACCTCACAGAATATCAAGAGGGGCTGGCAAACCTCTTATGCACACCCTAAAGAGCACTCGAAGAGAAGGCATAGGCCGAGGGACTCTGGAGAAGAGAAGGGGATGATTCCTTGTGTTGGGTGTGTAAGAATTCTGGAATGACAAGATGGATAGGTCCGGTGTAGGTGTCCATAGCTCTGTGGTTGAGCTCACTAGCTTAGCAATTCTACATTTTCATTGCCTTAGCAGTATGAGAAACCCATTGTAGGTTGGTTTTACTATGTTGTGATGTGTGCTAGCTATGAGTGAGCCTGTTGTTCCCTAGTTCCTTGTAGAAATCATGCCCAGCTCGGGGGTAGAGGTGGTGTTGAGAGATTAAGGAACAAATTGTTAGACACTGAGAGGGGGGGGTGAATCAATGTAAAGCCTATTTTATAACTTTTCTTAACTTGTCATAATTAACTATCAATTCATCATTCTACCAATCTCATAATCATTTCATAAACATCTTTCACTTCATCATTCACATAGCATAAGCATTTGAATCATCAAGAACCATAACACA
>LPNX010210530.1:400007-459781 GCA_001517045.1 Pseudotsuga menziesii
TGTAATCGTTTTGTATTAGTTTTGGTCCGGCTACAACCATTAGGTAAAATCAGCACCTACTGATACAAAGAGCACCTACTCTGCATCCAGGACCCTGCCTGGTTTTCTTAGACCCTGCTAAGAAGGGTTTCAGGTATCCTAACCTCATAAGCAATACAAGCTTGATTTTACAATTAAAGCTCACTGTCACATCAACATCATCCGTTTCTTCAATCTGTTCTGTCGTTGGTCAGTACTGTTGATCATCTGCTCATCACTCTCATTAACACTGTTGCAACACAATTCTCAATCTTTTCTGTTCATCAACACCTACTCTTCAATACTGCCAAGACATCAAGGTCTGCCCAAGGTTCATGTCAAGCACAAGGGTCTGTCACTATCATTTGTCATATCATATCAAACTGCTGTCACTGTCATATTAACTGGGTTGTCACTATCTTGTCAAGTCAATGTATGTCACTGTCAAGCTGATCATCATGGCTTGCATCATAATAAGGTATTGTAATCTTCACCAAGGCTGTAGCAGCCTTATTCACCAACGAGGGTAGCTTATCAAAAGCTTTTGATATACACACACTACTGTTCAATCCAACCTATCATTGTATTCACTTCATAAACATCATATCAATCTGCTCTGCTGCTTGTCAACATCATCAACAATTATGTCAGTCTGCATGCATCATCACATCATAGCATGTCTCATATTCACCAACTCTGTCATGTTAGTCTATTGTAGTTGTATTGTTTATGCACCACAAGAAATATGTTGTGTCAATACTGCTCCTGTCCAGTAATTAAGAGATCTGTTGTCCACACGTCCTGCTCAGGTTAATTATCAAAGTCTATCCATGTTCTTTGCTGACAGTAGCATCATAACATTGCACTACCCATATTCCTATCACCAAACAGCCCTTACTGTTGTTCAGACTTCAACGATAAAAACAGTGTGTATGTCTATCTTCTTTTTACTGTTCATGTCCTCATCAAACAGCTCTCCATACGCTAGTATTTAATGCTTCCTTTGACAGTCCTCTCACATAATTCCCGAGGTAATTCTGTAACAAGAACGCAACATTTTGGCTACTGAAATTTAGCGGCATTCAACAGGACTCCACCTGATACCCTTCCAAATGAAACTCTTAAAGACTTCAAATTCTCTGCAGATTGCTGTGATTCTTGGGCATTAATGCACAAACCCTCTAATCCTACATTCAAAAATCACAGACAGATCTGACAATCCTTTCCAAGGGTGTTCATGACTGTGCTCCAGCAAGGATATTCAACAACACGTGATTCTTGAAATCTTTGCTTTCACCAATTGGATTTGGCAGCTCTAACACTTTAGATCGTGCATTATCAAAAAAATATCAGTAGATTGCCCAGCCTGAGGATTTTTGGTACAGTCAATGCAGGCATCTAAAAGCAGTGGTGACTAAGGACCATGACAATAGTTCAATTCCCTCTCAACAAGCAGAGAAATCACAACGCTCAACGCCAGTGATTCTTGGCAATGCCAAATCACCTTGACTCTGTAATTGACGACCAATTCTCTACTACGAACCTTTTCCTTTTCAGAAGCTTAGGTAAGACAACAGAGACCATGTCTCTTTTGGCAGCTTTAATATCTTTTTAAGACATAGTAGCACCAGCAACTTCTTTTACGTAATCTTCAACCTAATTGTTTCAACACACAACAGAATTTTTGGATCCCTATCTATGCACAGGATCTTAGCTAGATATCACGCAGATTTACATCAGGCTCATGCTGGCATCCATACTTTTCTTTAATGCAAACCAACAGGAGCAGCACAATTTTCTATAGATCTTGCACACAGTAAATTCACCCAAAATGAAACAATCAGCAATTTCTTCACTGTGACGCAAGTAATCCCACCTGTATGTAGCGCATCTCCTCCATGGTTCTCATGTCCCAACACGGCTTCTTTCTCAAATTAGAACGCACATCATTTTGTAGCAGCAAATTCTCACGTCGTCCTCATAGCAACTCCAGCTGCACGACTGCTAACTCTCCTTCACGCTGGTGAATGGTGACTCTACACCCTCAACATCACGATTGAACCCGCGGGCAATGCTGGAATTTGAATTGCAATTGTCGTAGATAGTCTACAACTACGCTCTGTCCCCTGCCGTGTTACTTTCCACCAACTCTGTTCACCGCAGCATTTCGGAATCCATATCAAAACAATAGAAGAAAAAAAAAACTTATCAGAGAAGGGTCACTCCGTTCTAGGTGCTTAAATTTCTACCTTGACAAGTCTTCCTAGAAGTATACACAACATCCAGTGGAACTTCTATGTATTAGAAGGATGGGATTGCTTCCCGACCACGTCTTCTTCACTTCCTGCCGGACAAAACCACTACCGACATACGCCTGAATTCTTCATATCAACGGATGCCTCAGACAGTTACATACCTAAAAATTTCAGAGATAAAACTCGGACTTTCAAAAAAAAATACCAGTCTTTAAACAAACTAATGTCTGCTGCTGCGTTCCTCTTCAGTGGACGTCCTCCCAAGCATCCACGCAGCAGAATCTTCAATCTTCATGTGCCTCGCGGGCCCTCTCTATGCACTTTTTACTACTGTCATACTTGAATATGCCATGACTGCGAAGACGATCAGAAAATGCCTCCGTGACCAGCGTTTGCTTGCCTGCCGTTGTGTATTTTTTATGGGTTGGTTCGGTTCACCAAGGAAGCTGTCACAACTGTCTTCTTCTTTTTTTAGATGTATGAGTATGTGTTTAAATACACATTGAGATGTTTCATATCCGCAATCTAAGGGCCGATTTCTAATGGTAAGAATTTGTTTTATTGTATTTAATTTAAAAAGTATTTGGACTTTACCTCTTCTTATGTATTTTTTTTATTGTAAAAATGTATTTTGACTTTACCACTTCTTGTGTATTTTTATTATTATTAATTTCTTTTATCACCTTAAGAGTCAACCTTATGTATTTTATTTTAATCCATCCTTCAAAATTTCCACTGTCATAGAGTTGCATCAAGCCATCAGGGCTTTTAATGGCAAATCATACATAGAGTGCCGTTGTAGTCTTCAAGCATGTCACCAAACGGTACAATGACACCATCAGAGCATGAATGACCACAGAATGGGTCATTAATGCTTCTCCAACCCATCTAGGGCTTCTCCAACTTCTGTAAGGTCCTCAAGACCATCTCCAAGGTATTCAACGCCATCAGCAGGGTCTTCAACATCTTCAGCAAGGTGGTGGCATCAAGATCCTGTCTTGTGGGTACAAGGTGCTTCAAGGCACAAACCCACTCTATAAGGGATCCAAGGCACTGCAGGAGGGACTTGGTGGCATCAATGACATCCTGTGGGGCCACTGCAAGTCCATGTTGGCATCAATGACAATTTCATCAACAATCTCCCCCTTTGTCATTAATGACAACAACTCATGCTCCCCCTATGAGCATGCTCCCCTTTTATCTGCATCTCTCCCTTTGTCTTCATCTCTCCCCCTTTGGAATCAATGGTAAAGGGTGTCCACATACCTGTGTCTGAAATCTCTAATCACTATTCACTACTCCCCCTGTCAATATGCACGATCCTAGGACCTATCTGTATACCTGGAGTAACCATCCTTTCTCCGTTGAGTTCATCCTCCAGCCTTATGAACTCAAGGTGTGCTAAGGTCTTTGAGAGACCTTACACTTGGCTTGCCGTATGGCAACCATCCTCCCTGCTCTGATCAACCTCTCCTATCTGCAACTGCTCAGTCTTCCTCATCGATACTTGCTTCTTGGCATCTGTCCTTTGAGCATTTGTTCTTTCATTTGTACTGGCTTTCCTTGATGAGTTGTTTAGGTAACTTCCCAAAGATTGTTTTCGTGTACTCCAACAATCTTGAGCTTTGTGCCCAAGGCCACTGCAGCTATAACACCTCATCATACGACAATGTGCAGCAATGTGACCAACATTATTGCATGTCCAACATCTGACTGAGCTGTTGGAACTTCCAACACTTCTTTGATCAACTTCATTTCTCCATGCTTGAGAGTGTCCCTGACTGTAGGCATTTGATTTCTGATCTTCAAATCTTCTTGCTGATGTATATGAAGGACTCCTTCTTGGTTGACTTCTTTGACTTGCACATTCTTGGGCTTTGTGGCCAAACCCACTGCAGGTGTAGCATCTCAATGTGTGACATGTGGCAGCAACATGTTCAACTTGATTACATGTCCAGCATCTGATTGAGTCATTAGGGCTTCCACCACTTCTTCTTCTGTAGAGTCTACAATCCACAGCTTTATGACCAAAGTTAGAACAAAAATAGCAATAACCATTGAAGCCACTTTCATACCTGGGTCTTGGAGTTGTTTCTTTTATGAAGTTGCTTTGAGGAATAGACCTAACTCCTTATTTCATCTTTGAACTTCCAAAGTCCTTGTTGTCATGTGCAGGTGCATGGGGAGCAGCTTTGGACGTTGATGGACCTGCTTCTGGAGTCTTCAAAGACCAAGTGTCATCTTTAGATTTTTATTTGTTCTTCTTATAACTAAGACCAGTTTTATCGAGTGGAGATCTTTGGCAATCTAAGATCTTATCTAGGACAATTGAACGGTCCTGGAACTTGACCAAGGTTTCGTTCTTCTTACCTTTCTTCCTGAGACCAACTACCTCCATTTCCAACTTTTGTACTGTCTCCTCCTTTTCTTCCAACTGACTCTTCAGGATTTCTTCTATCCTCTTGGCTTCCTCCAGCTGAGTCTTCAGATCATGATTGACCTCTCTAGTTTCTTCAAGCTCTTGAGCAGGCTTTTCTGATTCTTCCTTTTGACTGATCAATTCAATCTTTAATTGTTCAACTTCAGCATTCTTGTCTTTCATTTGATCCCACAACTCTTTGTCCTTGTCTTTGAGCTTTACAAGTAACACTTTCATTGACATGGTCTCCTGCTGATATTCATTCAAGGAGTCCAAGATTTTCTTTTGAACTTCGTGAAATCACTCTAGTTCAGATTTACTGTGTTTAGGAACCAATTGGCTCTTAAATCAATATTTAGCAACGTGAGATGTATCTCATGTGCAGTCTTTGATAGCCCTTCATCATCTTCTGCAAGAACCTTCTCAATTTCATCACACAAGCTATCATTATAATCACAATAGTTCATACATTTACTAGAGTCCTCTTCTGGGGGCTTGTCTTCTGATTTCTTATCTGTCTTTTCAGGTTCTGGTATTGCCTTCTGATACTCACTCTCCAACTTGAACCATAGGTCTTTTTCCGAAGTGTACTCTCCTACACTTTCCTTCACTAAGCTGGGAAGTCCATCCATGAGGAAATTCAAGGCTGCAGTGTTTTCATTCTTTGCTTCCTTCTATGCAGCTGATTTTTCTTTCTTGTTTGATGGAGCGGGTGGATTGATAACAATTTCCCAAATACCAAACTTCTTCAGATAAGCCTTTATTTTGCTCCTCCAACTGAAATAATCTGTAATATCAAGTACAGGCACGTCATTGCTTGATGACTCTTTCTTTTCCTCCATTGTGTCTAAGGATCTCCTTCAAGCTTGCTAGGCTTGTGACGAAGGTCGGCTCTGATACCAATTGCTAGACACTGAGAGGGGGGGTGAATCAGTGTAAAGCCTATTTTATAATTTTTCTTAACTTGTCACAATTAACTATCAATTCATAATTCTACCAATCTCATAATAATTTCATAAACATCTTTCACTTCATCATTCACATAGCATAAGCATTTGAATCATCAAGAACCATAACACAAAAGAACACAACATCATATAATTTTGTAATATTTTTGTATTAGTTTTGGTCCGACTACAACCGTTAGGTAAAATCATCACCTACTGATACAAAGAGCACCTACTCTGCATCCAGGGCCCTGCCTGGTTTTCTTAGACCCTGCTAAGAAGGGTTTCAGGTATCCTAACCTCAGAAGCAAGACAAGCTTGCTTTTACAATTAAAGCTCACTGTCACATCAACATCATCTGTTTCTTCAATTTGTTCTATCGTTGGTCAGTACTATTGATCATCTGCTCATCACTCTCATTAACACTGTTGCAACACACTTCTCAATCTTCTCTGTTCATCAACACCTGCTCTTCAATACTGCCAAGACATCAAGGTCTGCTCAAGGTTCATGTCAAGCACAAGGGTCTGTCACTATCATTTGTCATATCATATCAAACTGCTATCACTGTCATATTAATGGCTGACACTATCTTGTCAAGTCAATGTATGTCATTGTCAAGCTGATCATCATGGCTTGCATCATAATAAGGTATTGTATTTTTCACCAACGCTGTAGCAGCCTTTTTCACCAACGAGGGTAGCTTATCAAAAGATTATCAATATACTCACACTACTGTTCAAGCAAACCTATCATTGTATTCACTTCATAAACATCATATCAATCTGCTCTGCTGCTTGTCAACATCATCAACAATTATGTCAGTCTGCATGCATCATCACATCATAGCATGTCTCATATTCACCAACTCTGTCATGTCAGTATACTATAGTTGTATTGTTTATGCACCACAAGAAATCTGTTGTGTCGATACTGGTCCTATCCAGTAATTAAGAGATCTGCTGTCCACATGTCCTGCTCAGGTTAATTATCAAAGTCTATTCATGTTCTCTGCTGACAGTAGCATCATAACATTGCACTGCCCATATGCCTATCACCGAACTGCCCTTACTGCTGTTCAGAATTCAACGATAAAAACAGTGTTTATGTCTATCTTCTTTTTATTGTTCATGTCCTCATCAAACAGCTCTCCATACGCTAATCTTTAATGCTTCCTTTGACAGTCCTCTCACATAATTCCCGAGGCACTTCTGTAACAAGAACGCAACATTTTGGCTGTTGAAAGTTAGCGGCATTCAACAGAACTCCACCTGATACCCTTCCAAATGAAACTCTTAAAGACTTCAAACTCTCTACAGATTGCTGCGACTCTTGGGCATTAATGCACAAACCCTATGATCCTGCATTCAGAAACCACGGACAGATCTGACAGTCCTTTCCAAGGGTGTTCATGACTGTGCTCCAGCAAGGATATTCAACAGCATTTGACTCTTGAAATCTCTGCTTTCACCAATTGGATTTGGCAGCTCTAACACTTTAGATCGTGCATTATCAAAACAATATTGGTAGATTGCCCAGCCTGAGGATTTTTGGTACAGTCAATTCAGGCATCTAAAAGCAGTGGCGACTAGCGACCATGACAATAGTTCAATTCCCTCTCAACAAGCAGAGAAATCACAATGCTCAACGCCAGTGATTCCTGGCAATGCCAAATCACCTTAACTCTGTAATTGACGACCAATTCTCTTCTACGAACCTTTTCCTTTTCAAAAACTTAGGTAAGACAACAGAGACCATGTCTCTTTTGGCAGCTTTAATATCTTTTTAAGACATAGTAGCACCAGCAACTTCTTTTACGTAATATTCAACCTAACTGTTTCAACACACAACAGAATTTTCGAATCCCTATCTATGCATAGGATCTTAGCAAGATATCACGCAGATTTACATCAGGCTCATGCTGGCATCAATACTTTTCTTCAATGCAGACCAACAGGAGCAGCACAATTTTCTATAGATCTTGCACACAGTAAATTCACCCAAAATGAAACAATCAGCAATTTCTTCACTGTGACGCAAGTAAGCCCACCTGTATGTAGCGCATCTCCTCCATGGTTCTCATGTCCCAGCACGGCTTCTTTTTCTAATTAGAACACACATCGTTTTGTAGCAGCAAATTCTCATGTCGTCCTCATAGCAACTCTAGCTGCACGACTACTAACTCTCCTTCACGCTGGTGAATGGTGACTCTACACCCTCAACATCACGATTGAACCCGCGGGCAATGCTGGAATTCGAATTGCAATTGCCGCAGATAGTCTACGACTACGCTCTGTCCCCTGCCGTGCTGCTTTCCACCTACTTTGTTCGCCGCAGCATTTCGAAAGCTAGATCAAAACAATGGGAAAAAAAACTTATCAGAGAAGGGTCACTCCGTTCCGGGTGCTCAAATTTCTACCATGACAAGTCTTCCTGGAAGTATCCACAACATCCAGTGGAACTTCTATGTATTAGAAGGATGGGATTGCTTCCCGACCACGTCTTCTTCACTTCCTGCCAGACAAAACCACTACTGACATATGCCTGAATTCATATCAACGGATGCCTCAGACAGTTACATACCTAAAAATTTCAGAGATAAAACTCAGACTTTTAAAAAAAATTACCAGTCTTTAAACAAAATCATGTCTGCTGTTGCATTCCTCTTCAGTGGGCGTCCTCCCAAGCATCCACGTAGCAGAATCTTCAATCTTCATGTGCCTCACGGGCCCTCTCTACGCACTTTTTACTACTGTCAGACTTGAATATGCCATGACTGCGGAGACGATCAGAAAATGCCTCCGTGACCAGCGTTTGCTTGCCTGTCGTTGTGTATTTGTGATGGGTTGGTTCGGTTCACCAAGGAAGTTCTCACAGCTGTCTTCTTTTTTTTTTAGATGTATGAGTATGTGTTTAAATACACATTGAGATGTTTCATATCCACAATCTGAGGGCCGATTTCTAATGGTAAGAGTTTGTTTTATTGTATTTAATTTAAAAAGTATTTTGACTTTACCTCTTCTTATGTATTTTTTTTATTGTAAAAAAAAATAGGGGCCGATTTCTAATGGTAAGAGTTTGTTTTATTGTATTTAATTTAAAAAGTATTTTGACTTTACCTCTTCTTATGTATTCTTTTTATTGTAATTTTGACTTTACCACTTCTTATGTATTTTTATTATTATTAATTTCTTTTATCACCTTAAGAGTCAACCTTATGTATTTTATTTTAAGCCATCCTTCAAAATTTCCACTGTCATAGAGTTGCATCAAGCCATCAGGGCTTTCAATGGAAAATCATACGTAGAGTGCCATTGTAGTCTTCAAGCATGTCACCAAACGGTACAATGACACCATCAAAGCATGAATGACCACAGAATGGGTCATTAATGCTTCTCCAACATCTGTAAGGTCCTCAGGACCATCTCCAAGGTCTTCAACACCATCAACAGGGTCTTCAACATCTTCAGCAAGGTGGTGGCATCAAGATCCAGTCTTATGGGTACAGGGACCTTGTCAACAGGGTACAAGGTGCTTCAAGGCACAAACCCACTCTGTAAGGGATCCAAGGCACTGCAGGAGGGACTTGGTGGCATCAATGACATCTTGTGGGGCCACTGCAAGTCCATGTTGGCATCAATGACAATTTCATCAACACAAACTAACCTATGATTGGGTGAAACGTTGCAGCGACATAGCTAGTTGCAGGACGACTTCATCATTCAAGATAAGTATCTTTGTTATTCATGTTTATGTTATATATTTGCCTATGAATGAATTGAATATGATGATAAATGCTTGTTAATGATTCGGTAGAGTTATTGTTGATTATATGTTTCTACATTTGAATTTGTTTATGCCTTGTATGCTCAATGCATTTTGCTTATGATCATGAAGGCTAGAATCTTGGTTAACAGAGTCAAAATGCATCTAACTATGTGTTTTCGCACCCTGGAATCCTCCTGTGAAAGGAAGAAGGCGGGAGGCAGAAGAGAGAAAATGAAACAAGGTAGAATGTTGGTTTTCCGCACCCCAGAATTCGACTACACAAGGGCAGAAGGCAGGAAGCAGAAAAATGGCCAAAAGTTCCAAGGAAGAGTTGGACTTCCGATTTCTGAGGTCGAAAAGTCAAAAGTCGAGAATCGATAGAGCAGAAAAAGTCCAAGGTAAAAAGTTGATTTTTCGATTTCTGAGTTCTAGGCGGAAGGCAAAAAAATGGAAGTTGGAAGTACAGAGAAAGGTTAAGGTCAAAAGTTGAGTTTCCAACTTCCAAGTTCAGTGCGGAAGGTGGAAGGTGAAAAATTGGTCCAACAATTCTGTCGTGGTTTGAGTGTACGGTTTCCGAGTTCCGAGCGGAAGGCAGGAAGGCGGAAAGGTGGAAAGTGATTAACAATTACGTCATGTTTTGAGTTTCTGGTTTTCGAGTTCCAGGAGGAAGGTGGACAGTGATTAACGATTCCGACATGTTTTTGGTTTCCGGTTCCCGAATTCCGAATGGCAGAAGGCAGAAGGCAAAAAGGACAGGTTCAGTGCAAAAAGGTGTTTCCAGTTGCAGAAGGGATCTGTCAAGGGCGGAACGAATGTTACAGTGGTTTCTAACCCTGAGAATGAATGTTGAAGAGTGTTTTCATGGCCATGCCCTATGTTGAAAGGATGAACAAGAGTTCTTAAGGGGAAATTTTTAATTTCGCATGATAGTTGGGGAATGGGTACGTGACACACATCATTGACTCAAAGCCTACCACGTACAAAGAGGCATCCAACACCAAGTTTGGAAGGATTCCATGATGGAAGAGTTCCATTCCATAATGAAGAATGACATATGGGAGGTTGTACCGAGACTTGAGGAGAAGTCAATAGTGACCTCCAAATGGATTTTCAAGAGTAAACACAGAACAGATGGTAGCATGGAAAAACACAAGGCTAGATTTGTTGCCAAAGGATTCTCTCAGAAAGAGGGAATTGACTATGATGAAACATTTGTTCTTGTGGCTCAATATACTTCCATCATAACCATCATTGTTATTGCTTTAGCTATGGGATGGAAGTTGCATCAAATGGATGTAAAGACCGCCTTACTCAATGGTATTATCAAGGAAGAAGTTTACATTGAACAACCAAAAGGGTTTATTTCCATAAGAAAGATTCTCATGTTTGTAAACTAAAAAAGGCATTATATGGACTGAAGCAAGCACCTCGTGCTTGGTATGGATGAATAAAAAGATACCTGGTAAACTTGGGATTCACCAAGAGTGATGTAGATCATATTATCTACTACAAGATTATGGATGATGAGCCACTGATTTTGGTCCTATATGTGGATGACTTGTTTCTCTCAGGAAATGAGAAACTAATTGGATGGTGTAAGAAGAAGCATGCCTATGAGTTTGAAATGAAGGACCTCAGATTGATGCATTATTTCTTGGGATTAGAAGTATGGTAGAGGCAAAAGGAAATATTCGTAAGTCAAGGAAAATAAACCATTGATATTTTGAAGAGATTCAAGATGTTGGACTGCAAGTCCATGGCTACCCCGATGGATGCAAATTTCAAGAAGATGAAGGAGTCTACTTCAAATTTTGATAGGATTGATCCCACCATGTATCGCTAGTTGTATGCTCTTTGATGTATCTGACAAACACCCGACCGGATATATGTTTTACTGTGAATACTCTTCGCTAGTTTATGACTGATCTAAGGAATATGCGCTAACTTTCTACAAAACATGTTCTCAGATACTTACGTGGAACCGTGGGATATGGTATAAAATATGCTTCAGGATGCGATATGATATTGCAAGGATTTTTTGACGCATATTGGGTAGGGTGTTTTGCAAATAGGAAGATTACTTCTGGATGTTACTTTAGTTTGGGCTCTGTAGTGATTTCTTGGTGTAGCAAGAAGTAGACCTCAGTAGAACTTAGCCGTAATCATTCTCTGTCAATTATCAATCATACTCTAAGATTGTTTGTTGGGTTTTTTATCCTCCGAATCAGTGGAGGGTTTTTTTCAGAATTCTAAAGCCTTCAATAAACAAGTTAAGGATATAGGTACACAATTAACCTCACAAAGAATTGCATAGAATTAACATAAGGAGATAAGAAGAGGAATCATGAACACACATTAGGAATGATCAATGAATGATAATTGATATTATTACATAGGTAATACAACCTTATAAAGGAAAATAGAGTTGCTAGGAGAAAACTCATGCTAGCTCATAAAGCAGGATTACTAAATATGATAAACCCCCATAGTTGAATAAAGTAGTTTTCTAATTAGACCAAGAGCTCACGAATTAGCTGAGGCATGAGGGTGAAAACGTGAAGGTGCTATACAATTTTTTGAGAATCAGTCACACTGAAAATTCAAATTCATCACAATGACAACAAAAGAAAAAATGTAAAAACTCACAGGGATGTTCCTTGCACTGACCTCTTCAAAAGGGTAGTTTTAGTTTGTATGATAGGAGTCACATTTGAAAGAAAATGGGAGGACACAAACATGTGTCAATAAGGCACGATTTTTTAAACATGTGTTAAATTTTTAAAAATAATAAAAAATAGTGTTTAGGTCTGAAAATATTCAACATATAGTCCATAGCAAAGTACAACCTGTGTAGATTATGAACGTACATTTGGTTTCCATAAAATTAATAACCATCTCTAAAAAAATGAAGGGCACACGATTCATTCATTATCCAAACCTAAAAACTTAAACTATATGTCACTGGTTCCCGTCAAATTTTTCCTACTATATGTTCATAAAATAATTTCAAAAAAATATGAATACGAAGCTAATAGAATTATCTAAACCTCTTTTGTTTACGTCAAAGTGAAATCCCTAAGGAGGATATGGGTTTGAAAGGGTTTAAGTTGAAAAACATAAAATTTTGCAGTTTTTTGTCTAAAAACAATTACCAACTTCGTGTTTTCACCCATGAGTGAGTGATAATGTGTAAAGGAAAAAATTGATAATCATCGAATATGGAGAGGAAATCATGGAGGATGAGTTGGCCACAAAAGATAGCAATTGCCTACTTGACTAGATTTACCTTATCCACTGAAAAAGCGGGAATAAAGCAGTCTAAAGGCAGAATCTGCAGGAAGACCCAGTTGCTAATTTTGGGAATCAATAAAGTTGGAAGAATCAAACCAGAGTCAGGATAAAAGCATTCATAAGGTATATATGGCAAGTGTTGACCATGTGGTGCAAGTGGATGCCAATTATCTAGGCTGGTTGGTAGGAAATTAATCAAATAATGATTAATATATTATCATAAGTATTAAGTGGGTTTATTATATCCCGACACCCCCCCCCCTTAAGTCTGACCTTTATGATGCTATCTCTAAAATAATCAGAAACATAGATCCATATATGAAGAAATTTCAGCGTTTTACTCTTTGCTGGTTTATGTCAACATTTCGTGGTTTTCACTTGCAGCCGGTGTTGCATTGGCTGTAAGTTACTTAAGAAAATTTACTGAACAATTAAACACACAGTAAAAACACTAACAGACTGAAAAACACATTTAACAGTCACACCATAAAATGATAGACTCAGGAATTTTTGGCCAAATCAAGCCCTGGAAAAACCCCCAAATCAAGCCCTGGAAAAACCCCCACGGGGAAAACCAATCAGAGAGAGAGAGAGATTTTATTATCTTCAGCAAAAATCAGAACAGAAATATAGTGAAAAATTTAACTTATCTCCACCCAAGATTTCATCTCAAAACCTTGAAAAACGTGCCCAGCAATTAATGCAGTCGTACACCCTCGATTTATGTGCAGATCGTACCAGCAATTAATGCAGGCCGTACACCTCGATTTCTGTGCAGACCGTACCAGTAATTAATGCAGTCATACCCTGTCTCGATTTCTGTGCCAGTTCGTACCAGGATTAAATGCAGACAGTACCCTTGATTTCTGTGCATACCGTACAGCAATAAACAGGCTGTACTGTCTCGATTTCTGTGCAGGTCGTACAGCAATAAATGCAGGCCGTACTTTCCTTGAAATCTGATCCTGCAATAAATGCAGCCATACACTCCTCGGGTTCTATGCAAAACAATAAAGGCAGCCTCGAAATTCGTGCCCACCAAAATCTATTTAGCAGGGTGTCTTGAAAATCTTGCCCACTCTCTTTCTTCAGCTCTCTTCTCTTCTTCTCCTCTCAAAAATGAAAAGTGAAGTGAAATGCCTCCCTCAACCCTTTTTGTCTAAACCCTAAGTGGGAATCTAATCCAACGGTGAAGAAAGATCCAATCCAATGACTAAGATTCAATGAGAGTAAAAATCACATTTATTTAAATCACTTAAATAAATTTACTCACCCACTTAAATTTATCAAAAAGTGACTTTAACTTTATAAAGTCTCTTTAAGTAGCTTTTAATGTGAGGGTCACATTTTTCCCTTTTCTAAGTGACTTAGGCAAAAAGTCACTTAGGGAACAAATTCCTAGGTACGAAAACTAACACTCCCTCTTACCGAGAAAGGTGTTCTGCACCACTCCCAACTTATCTCTGAAGAAGACAAACTCCCCCCTCCCTAAAGGCTTCGTCAGAATGTCTGTTACCTGCTCATCAGTGGATATATACTGTAGCTCAACTGCGCCTCTCTGAACATAATCACGGATGAAATGGTATCTGATCTCAATGTGCTTCGACCTGTCATGAAACACTGGATTTTCAGAGAACTGAATGCAACTCTGATTGTCACAATAGATCACCGTAGGCCTAAGCTGCTGATCAAATAAATCTACCAATAACTTGCAAAGCCACAGTGCTTCACAAGTAGCCTGACTGGCTGCCATATACTCAGCCTCAGCAGAACTCAGTGCAACGGACTTCTGTTTCCGACTGAACCACGACACTGCTGCCGAGCCCAAACTGAAACAACAACCGGAAGTGCTCTTTCGATCCCTCACACAACCTGCCCAGTCTAAATCTGTAAACCCAACCAAGCTGACTCCATCTGAACCCCTGTAGTCCAGACCATAATCCACCGTACCTGCAAGATATCTCAGTATGTGCTTTGCGGCAGTCCAATGCACACTCCTAGGCTGAATCATGAATTGACTAAGAGTGTTAACTGCAAAACACAAGTCTAGCCTGGTATTGACCAGATACATCAATGACCCAATGAGCTGACGATATAAAGTGGGATCCACCAACTTACCCTCGGAAGCATGAAGTTGCTCCAGTTGGTGATCATATGCGTACACATCGGCCTGCAGTCCTCCATCCGAAATCTCTTCAGAATATCAACTGCATACTTCCCCTGTCCAAGGAAAATATGTCCAGGCTCCTGCCAAACCTCCATCCCCAGATAGTAATGCATCAGTCCAATGTCTGTCATCTCGTACTCCGATGCTAGATCTCTCTTGCAATGTGCAATGAGACGCTCATCACCAGTGATAAATAGATCATCAACATATACCAGAAGAATGAGCGGATCTCCTCCAACCACAATGAAGTATAGGTTGGGATCAGCCTCACTCTTCTGGAATCCCATCGATGTCAAGTAAGTATCAATCCTGGAGTACCAAGCTCTAGGAGCTTGCTTCAGTCCGTACAAGGCTTTCCTCAGCCTGCACACATGAGAATCTCTCCCATGGATCTCAAATCCCTGTGGCTGCTCTAAATATACCTCCTCCTGCAAAAGACCATTGAGAAATGCAGTCTTCACATCCATCTGGTGGATCTTCCAACCCATCTCTGCTGCTATAGATATAACTGCCCTGATAGAAGAATACCGAGCAACTGGAGCAAATGTCTCATCATAGTCAACTCCCTCAACCTGTGAGAACCCCCGCGCCACGAACTGAGCCTTGTACTTCTCCACACTGCCATCCGCAGCATGCTTTATCTTGTAAAGCCACTTGGAAGTCACAACTGACTTCCCCTCAGGTCTCGGCACTATCTCCCAAGCATCATTCTTCATGATGGAATGGTACTCTTCCATCATGGCATCTATCCATACCTAATGCTGGGAAGCCTCCTCAAATGTGGATGGATCAGAGTCATGAAGACTCACAACAAGGGCCATATCATCCCTATCTGGCACCACACCATACCTGTCTGGCTCCACCACTGTTCTGATCTGCTCCTGGGGCCTACCAAATGCCTCTGCTTCCTTCAAGGTATCCTGAAGCCACTTAGGCTTCCTCTTCCTTGAATACTGCTCCTCCCAAACTAGTCTTGGGCTCTCCTCATCTGAGGAATTCCCAGTACCTGAAGGTCCAACACCCCGAGGACCAGTACCTGATGAACCTGTGCCTGACGAACCTGTGATCTGAGGACTCAACCCTGAACCTGTACCTGAAACTGTCCCTGAAGTGCTAGCCACCTGAATCACTGAACCTGTAGAAGTTGTGCATATACCCTGTGATCCAGTCACTCCAGAAACCTGTGGACCTGATAGCTGCATCGAAGAATCCTATACCAACTGAGGTGTGGGAGCTGGTGTCTCCCCCTGCTCTAACTCCCTAGACTTCCTGAAGGCTCTCTCCTCATCAAACTTCACTTCCCGCCGGACAACAACTCTCCTCGAGCTAGGTAAGTAAAGCCGATAGGCCTTCGAAGTCTCGTCATATCCCACAAATATGCCTCTCTCTGCGGTGGGATCAAACTTCATCCTCTTCTCAGAGGGGACGTGAGAGTAAGTCAACGAGCCAAATATGCGAAAGTGGCCCACCTCAGGCTTCTTTCCTGAATACATCTCCTCAGGAGTCTTACTCCCCACTGCCCTGTGAGGACTCCTGTTCTGCAGATAAACTGCAGTGCTACATGCCTCTGCCCATAGAAAGAAAGGTAACCCCTGATCATGAAGCATCGCTCTAGCTGCCCCCACAATCGACCTGTTCTTTCTCTCTGCTACTCCATTCTGCTCAGGAGTGTAAGGAACTGTCAACTGTCTCTGAATGCCCTCATGTCTGCAGAATGCATCGAACTCCTTGGAGGTATACTCACCCCCATTGTCCGATCTCAACATCCGAATCTTCCTCCCCGTCTGCTTCTCCACAAGGGCTTTGAACCCTTGGAAGACTCTCAACACAAGTGAGGACTTCTTGCTCGTCAAGAAGTAGATCCAGGTCTTCCTGGAGTAGTCATCAATGGAGCTAATGTAGTACTCAAAACCTGTCAAAGACAATGATGACATAGGACCGCATATGTCAGAATGGATAAGATCTAGCACCCCTGCAGCTCTCGTGTCACTGCTGGGAAAAACAGTCTTGGTGTACTTTCCCAAAGCACACCCCCTGCACACATCACTCTGCTCAATGTTGAACTCCGGTAATCCTGTAACCATGCTCCTCAACAATCTTAGATCTAGGTGATGTAGGTGGGCCACCCTCCGATGCCAAAGCTCACATAACTCACTGCTGCTGCTATGTGCTAGAGCACACTGTGGCTGAAACAAGAGCTTGTACAGCTTTCCACATCTGACTCCAATGTCCATGGCACTATACATACCTATAGCCCTGGGATACACCTGCACTCTCCCATCTGAAAAGCACACCCCAAGACCCCTGTCCTCAATGGTGGAAACTGACACAAGGTTCTTCTTTAGCCCAGGGACATACAACACATCCCTCAGAGTCATGAGACTCATCGACTCCCTCAGAAATGTAATGGTCCCCCGACCAATAGCTCTAACAATGGTGTTGTCTCCAAGGACAACCTCCACATCTCTACCTGTCTCAGATAGCTCCGAGAACATCTCTCGAGCTCCAGTCATGTGGCTTGAGGCTCCGCTGTCAATATACCAAGTAGTGGAGGTGGATGGACCCCCCTGATGACCTGCCAACAATGAATGCTCACAATCCATATCCATATCTGTGCTGGTGGCTAAAGAGACTCTCTCTCTCTCCATCTGTCCAGCATACAGGGAAAACTCCCTCTGAAATGCATCACCAAACTCATCAACCTCTGCTGAGGCTGTTGTCTGTTGTCCCTTCTTCTTCTTCTTGCTTGGACACTGTGAAGCATAGTGCCCAAATGCCTGACATGCATAACACTTGATTTTACTCAAGTCTTTCTTCTGCCCACTCTGCTGGTGCTGCTTGGCCCCACCCTTCTTGGGACCCTTCTTCTTCTTGCCCTTAGCTTCCAAAGCCACTTTCTCGTCATCAACCCCACTGTGAGATGTACTGCCCTGTACAAGACCTCTCCTAGTCTCCTCCTGCACAAAGTCATCCCAAAGTCTGTCCCAGGTAGATAGGTTCTCTCTACCCACTAGAGCTTGCACAAAAGCACCCCAGGGCTTTGAAGCCCCATTCACTGTTGTGCGTACTAGCTCTGTAGGTTCTACCACCTCCCCAACCGCTGGAAGTTCATCCCGAACTGCAGAAATCTTGGTAAGATATGCTATGACTCCCTCACCCCCATTCATCTTTATACTTTTGAGTTTCTCTTTGAGAACCATCTTTCTGTTCTCATTGGAACTCTCATACAAACTGAGCAAGGCTAACCACATCAAGTGTGCCCTAGTCTTTCCAGAAATGTGAGGGATTACGTGGTCTTTAACTGCATCTAGAATGATCCTCCTAGCTTTACAGTCCTACTTGTTGAAAGCTGATAGAGCTGCTGCATCTGTTGATGCGGGAATGACAATCGGGTCAGCTGTAGTGTTCCTAACTACATCCAGCCATAACTCATTCTCCTCCAGTATCAGTAAAATTCTGGCCTTCCACGGCACAAAATTTCCTATCCCATCCAGCCTATCCTCCAATCTAAGCCTGTAGCCATCTCTATACCAACCCAACAAAGTGCTGCTCACTGACAGAAGGTAAAATACTAACAATTTCTGAGTTCTGAAAATTTCTGTGTGTCTGCAAACTATCACTGTTTTCTGCCCCCAAGCTCTGATACCATGAAGAAATTCCAGCGTTTTACTGTTCGCTGGTTTATGTCAACATTTCGTGGTTTTCACTTGCAGCCGGTTTTGCATTGGCTATAAGTTACTTAAGAAAATTTACTGAACAATTAAACACACAGTAAAAACACTAACAGGCTGAAAAACACATTTAACAGTCACACCATAAAATGATAGACTCAGGAATTTTTGGCCAAATCAAGCCCTGGAAAAACCCCCACGGGGAAAACCAGTCAGAGAGAGAGAGAGATTTTATTATCTTCAGCAAAAATCAGAACAGAAATACAGTGAAAAATTTAACTTATCTCCACCCAATATTTCATCTCAAAACCTTGAAAAATGTGCCTAGCAATTAATGCAGTCGTACACCCTCAATTTTTGTGCAGACCGTACCAGCAATTAATGCAGACCGTACCAATAATTAATGCAGCCGTACCTTGTCTCGATTTCTGTGTCAGTCCGTACCAGCATTAAATGCAGACAGTACCCTCGATTTCTGTGCAGATCGTACAGCAATAAATAGGTCGTACTGTCTCGATTTCTGTGTAGGCCGTACAGCAATAAATGCAGGCCGTACTTTCCTTGAAATCTGAGCCTGCAATAAATGCAGCCGTACACTCCTCGGGTTCTGTGCAAAACAATAAAGGCAGCCTCGAAATTCATGCCCACCAAAATCTCTTTAGTAGGGTGTCTTGAAAATCGTGCCCACTCTCCTCCTTCAGCTCTCTTCTCTTCTTCTCCTCTCAAAAATGAAAAGTGAAGTGAAATGCCTCCCTCAACCCTTTTTGTCTAAACCCTAAGTGGGAATCTAATCCAACGGTGGAGAAAGATCCAATCCAATGGCTAAGATTCAATGAGAGTAAAAATCACATTTATTTAAATCACTTAAATAAATTTACTCACCCACTTAAATTTATCAAAAAGTGACTTTAACTTTATAAAGTCTCATTAAGTAGCTTTTAATGTGAGGGTCACATTTTTCCCTTTTCTAAGTGACTTAGGCAAAAAGTCACTTAGGGAACAAATTCTTAGGTACAAAAACTAACAATATAAGGCTCAACAACAAGGCTATGGTTACCCTTCTACAATTTATCTTTCCAAAAAACTAAGGAAAGAGGCAAAACCACATGGGTAAAATCCTTTCTAAAGCAAGGACATGAAAGGAAAACCAAAAATGTTGACATGTTGGTGTTGCTTTTGCTCCAAACTAAATTCTTATGTCTGGAGAAGTCTTCTTCTTGGGAAAAAGCAAAATCTGCTCACCTGGATCAAAAACATAAACAACTACAGGATGGAAACTGGGACCATGTAGAACAACTGAGATCCAATGATGTGTAAGCAAAACTAAAGGTTCTTGAGAGTTGTAATCAGCTCCAAGATGATATGATGACTTGAACTTCTAACCAGTAGAGATGAAATCAGCACCAGATAGGTGAAATAAGTGTCCAAGCAAATGCATAAGATCTTCAACTTCATTTACATCGAGAGGAGGTGTGCAAGTGATCACGTAGGAAAAAGGAGAAGGCTTAGGATCGGGGATTGTGAATGCAGAAACTCCATAGATTGATGTAGCTTCCAAGGTATCCAAAGGAACACATACCAGCACATCAATTGACTCATGAGAAGAAAATAGATCGTCTTCTAGAGCATAAACTAATAAAGAATCCTCTATGTTAGAAGTATGTAAGGAGGAAACATAGTGATCTCAAAATATTTAAGGAAGCTCTGAGAATGAGTGCTAAGAACAAAGGAGGAGTTGCAGAAGCGCGTAGGACCAAGTATGGTGAGTAGTATGACACAAATAGGAATTGATCTAGCTAAGAAAGCATCCAGGAAGACATTGAGTTATGCACCATCAAGAAAAGAGGTATGCAAAAAGTGTGAAGGATCTCGCATATGGATCTCATAATCCATTATAGAAGACATAGAGAACATTGGATGTGTGAGAGAATCACCAACAATGGCAATAGCAGCTCCATTAGTCACTTCTTCTTCATTATTAGCATCATAAGAAGATGAACCAAGATCTTCAACTTCAAGAGATACAAAAAAAGATGGCTCTTCAATATTTGCTTCTTGATAGAAAGATGAAGCATTCGAATCAAAAAGAATGGTAGCAAAAAAAACTGTACAAGACTTCTTCATCATGAACAAATTCATCAGAGACTGTAGAGGCTGAGAAATCTTGAGAGAGAGCAATCATTAAGGAGCTATAGGCGCTCTCAAAATTGCTAGAAGAATCCTCATTGTGCCTTCCCAAAACTCTATCCAATGGTGTCCGAAGATCCTTTGGGTGTTGAATTTTATACCTTGGATTGTCCCCCTAAGTGACATTTGCCTAAGTCACTAGGAAAATGGGTTAAGTCACTTGGACTTTATATTAATGAATTGAGATTATCATTAAATGCAATTTAGAGAATAAAGCGTACTTTAAATAAAAATTTAAAAAGTGGG
This sequence comes from Pseudotsuga menziesii, assembly GCA_001517045.1. Taxonomy (NCBI): domain Eukaryota; kingdom Viridiplantae; phylum Streptophyta; class Pinopsida; order Pinales; family Pinaceae; genus Pseudotsuga; species Pseudotsuga menziesii. Next base: position 420,977 of record LPNX010210530.1, read on the forward strand.
TGAATTAATTTTTAATTTGTGGAGAAAAGTGATTTTATCACAACAACTCATCTAATCTAATCTGGGACCTTGGATTAGATGGTTTTTCACTCACCCTAATTGTTTTTACCTAAAAGAAAAAATTTCCAAGTGAAGAGGCACTTTGCATTTTTGAGAGAGAGAGAGATTTTCTTCTAAGAAAGAAAGAGAAATAGCAACAGGAGCAATTTTTCCTTTGGGACACAAATCGAGGAGGTAAGTACAACAGCTTGGTATAAAAATCGAGAAAGCAGCAAGTGCATTTATTGTTGTTGTATCGTACTGTTTGTACAATATGGATTTCGTGCATGGAATGGATCTCAAGGCAAAAGGTCGGGCACGAGTTTCGAGGCAAAGATATCAAAAACGGATTCAAGGCATGAGTTTGGGCACAAATCTCGAGGCAAACATAGCTGGCATGTTTTTCGAGGCAGTACCGTACAAACAGGTCGTACAACAGTCATACAGTCTATACAACAGAAAACAAGGAGGGTGCAAACAGAAAATTTCTGAGTTTGGTTTTTGTTGCCACCTTTCACACACCTAGGTCACGTGGCAGAAATCTTCAAGCCACTCGGTGTGTCCTTGGGGGCAAGTCTCGAGTCAAGGTTGTCACCTTGTTCTTGACTCCTCCGTTTAGGCTCAACTCTTAACGAAGCCAAGGGGGGTAGACCCTATTAAGTTACTAAGGCTAATTACTTAGTAAGGTGATGTTAAACTGAATGAATTACTTAGGAGTTTGAAATTTAACCATAAACAACCATAGATGACAAGATACAAAATGAGCACACGAAAGCACAATGCTGAGACACAATATATATATATAGCAAGAAAATAACTAGTGCCTTAAAATAGAGTCAAAAGAAAATCAATGTACTTGCATGTGCTTGGAGTGAATGTTTTGCGATTGCCTCTTGGCACGTTTTAAGTTAATGTGAAATATGAGTTGATTAAAATTAGGCGAAGGGGTGGACTCCAGATATACCCGAGAGTACTTTGGAGTATGTCCAAAACTAAACCTTCACGGCCACCTGCAAGGAATATGTGGGCTAAATGGAGTCTCTGGGGCTATTGTTCATAACGCACCCGTTAGGGTGTGACAAAGATCGACGCCCCAAGGTCACTTTTCAAAAGTTCTCGCTTCCTTTAGGTATTTTGCCACCGTAATGGTTTGATCTAGGTGTTGGATTTTCACCTGATGGTTTGTCAATTTGGGAAAGTGAATCATAATTACACTAGTCACTCAAGTGCTTTTGATACAGCTTGACTGATTAGACGAACCGCAGCCAAGTGCAGAGCATACACACCGGAGTCTTGTCAATTTTAGTAAATTTTGAGATGGATGTTCTTGTTAAAAATAAAACCCTCCAGGAAGCTCTTTCGGTCTAAGTGGACCTCAATCGGGGAATCAAGGAGGGATTCATTTTATTATGGTTACTGAAACAAATGATGATAGCAAATGAAACATAAAAATATAAGCAAACCACAATTTTCTAATTAGACTACCACGAACCTTTCTTCACCTTTCGGCTCAAAAGGAGGCTCATGGAGTGAGTATTAAAGTTACTTTGAAACCAATAGAAATGGAATATGGAATTGATTTTAAATCAAAGTATACTAACCTGCAGATTAGTACTACGCTAGATTGAAAAAAGATGAACGAAAAGCAAAAAATGACACGAACGTAAATCCTCCCAAGGGGGATGGGAAATGGGCTCGAAAGAGCCTATTCAAAATTATTTTTATTGCCAGCGGTTACAATATCAGCAAACTGATATGATGCCTCTTGATTCTTATATAAAATGAAACCAAGAGCTTACAAAGTGCAAAAATTAAATATTTCAGTCAAAAAAGGAGACCCCTGGGGGATTCGGAAGGCCCTAAAGTCACTTTCGAACAGCAACTCCTCATCTTTTCTGTTATACCTGCTAAAAATCGGCAAACTTATTAGACTGAAATATGCCCAAAAGCACTCTGAAAGTACCTTTGGGTCAGCTTACTTTTAACCCAAAAAAAGCTAAGTTGAAACTAGTTAAAAAAGGTAAAAAGGGAACCAAGGAAAGCTTTCCTTGGGATCTTGGCTTGCCTTTTAGGCAGCCAATATGATGTGCACTGATTGCTAGATTTATCTTTTATAACAAAAAACAGAAATCTAATGCATGCAACCTACAAATTCTCTTTAAAATTCCATGCAAAAAGGACGATTTCCCTAAAGCTAGATCTAGAATGCTTATGAAACCTTTTAAGAACAAGATCTAGATTATGAGCTTTGAGAAGATAGATCTATGTTAAATTTAATTTAAGATAATAGATCTAAACACTATCAAAGCTGTGAACAAAGCAACCGAGTGAAAGAATTGATTTTGAAGGAGGAAGAGGAGGAGAGAAATGTTGGTAGGCTTGAAGATCCACCGTGGAGCTTTCAGGTGGAATGTCGAGGGACTATGCCTTTGGAAGGTTTTGGAGAAAGTGAAGAAGCAAACTAGATCAGCATCCTCTCCAATCTAGAAACCTATAGCTCACCTGAAATCAAAAAAACTTGCCGAAATACTTGTGAGATCCAATTAGTACATACACAGAGATTCAGAATAACATGCATATAAACATATAGAACATGCTGAATCTAGATCTCTAAACATGCATCAAAGGAAAGAGATGGACAATAAACTTATTGAAAAGCACATTTCCTATCAAGATTATAATAAGCTTATTATCAATCTTAGCAATGAATCCACAAGCAATCAGCAAATTATGAACATAGATACAGGTTACCTCAGTAAAAAATGGCAGTGATCATCCACACATACAATGGCATAACACCGTCTTGCCTCCAAAGCTTCTATTTATTTCAAATGAACAATAACAACAGTACAATAGCAGCAGCACCTCAATCCCAGTTCTAACTAGCTTGGAAGAGGCTACTTGTGCTTGATTTATACAAAAACCAGGAGATCCAGCCCAAGGGGGGCGCAAATCCCGAGGAGACAGATCAAATCAGCTGATGGAGAGTCAATCAATGCAGATCTGAAGCTGAACTGAGCCTACTTGTGAACCGAGGGGCTGATTGAGCTAACACATCAACCCATAAACCGACACATCAGTCCACAGAGCATCCAGGAGAGTCCACACGTGTGGAGGAGAGAGAGAGGGCGCAATTCCCCAGAAAGACTGTTGAAGATCAACTCTAGATCTGATTTGATCACCTCCTTCAGTCAAGGATTTGTCAGATCCAATCAATCTGGTTCAGATCTGACTGATTTCAATCAAATCGGCTGAGAATCCAGTGATCTATGATTTTGGATTTGCTCCATTATTCATCAATTTATTAATTAAAATAATCAATAAATGAATTTTTGGGGCATTCTGACTTGAGTGATGGAAAATCACTCAAAACTAAGAAATAGCGGGTCCATGGGTTTACATGGTGCTCTTAGCTTGAAAATGAGCACCTACATGACTGAAACTGATTATTTGGTCCACTTTCGTTACAAAATCAATTTTTCCAATTAAAGTATTAAAAAATAGCCTAAGTTTTGGAAAAATTAAATTTTAATAAAAAACACTGAAAAAACTAAAAAATTGAAAAATTGAAAAACCTAGGGAGACTTAGACTTGTTCATATGACTTGACCATGATGTCTAGCATGTTTATACATTGACACATAGACTCTAATAACCTCAATAGGCCTAAATGACAAACCAACCACCCCAACTTTGGAGGTATGGAGTGAAAAACTCAGAAATTATCAGTCGTTTATTCAACAACCAATAACAACCAAGGGAAAAAACACCCTGGGCTGATCAGATTGACAAATAAAATCTAAGAGACCGAATCTTTTACACACACTATCATGCTAGAACATCTATTACAATTCCCCCATGGGGTATGAACATGTGATATAGTACAACAAACACTTCCCAAAAGTACTTCCAAAGGTCTTCTGAAGTCCGAACAAGTTATCATTGTCCGATTCACTAGGCTCACTTGATAAAAAACCACTAAGTACAACTTAGGTGGTAACAATTTTTTCGAGTTTGGCACAAAATTCGAGGAAGAATTTTTATCTTCTGGTTGAGATAAGTTGGGACTGATTTTTTGCCTACTGATGTATTTTTCAAAGATAAATAAAGATTTTCTCTCTCACAGGTTTTCCTCGAAGGTTGGGGTTTTTCCTAGGTCATTGGACCAAAAAAAATTGTGTCTGAATATTTATGTGTAAATGTGTTTTATTTGTTGCTCATAAAAAGTTGTAGAAATTCTTCTTGTGTTTCAGTCCTATATTGTTTATGAGAAAAATCTAATTTGCAGCAGATTGTTAAATTGGGTTGGGCATTAAACAATGTTTAAAACGGTGTTGGAAACCAGGTTCGGAGAGTGCTGAAAATTCTACATGGTATCAGAGCTTTAATAGAGAAAGGGCAAAATTTTACACAGTGAAAATTTTCAAACTTCACTTATTTATTTTGTCAGTAGCCAGCACCTTGTTGAAACTTGAACTTTGCAGAGAAAATGGCAACAGGACTTAGGTTGGAGGATAGGCTTGATGGGGTTGGGAATTTTATCCCATGGAAAGCTAGGCTAGTGCTGATATTGAAGGAAAATGAGATGTGAAATGAGGTGGTTCACAACACTACAGCGAATCTCATTGTGATACCTGCTTCCACCGATGCTCAAGCACGTTCTTCATTCAACAAGGACATAAAGGCTAGAAGAATTATCCTAGATGCAGTGAAAGACCATGTGATCCCACACATTTCGAGTAAAACCCGTGCATATCAAATGTGGGATGCTTTGACCAGCTTGTTTCAAAGCTCAAATGAGAATAGGAAAATGGTTTTGAGAGAGAAGTTGAAAAGTATCAAGATGGCCAAAGCTGAAGATGTGATTTCTTACCTTACTAGGATCTCTCAAGTGAGAGATGAGCTGGCAGCAGTGGGAGAGGTTTTTCTTGGTTCGAAGATAATGCAGACAGCTTTGAATGGGGTTTCAAAGCCTTGGGTTGTTTTGTGGAGGCTATAGTGGCCAGGGAGAACTTACCTTCTTGGGACAAGACTTGGGATGACTTTGTTCAGGAGGAGACCCGGAGAGGTCTTATACAAGACAGTGCTTCTACTAGCAAGGAGGATGAGGAGAATGTGGCATTGACTGCAAAGGGGAAAAAGAAGTTCAAGAAGGGTGGGGCTAAGGAGCAGGAGGGACAGAAGAAGGACTTGAGCACTGTAAAGTGCTTTGCATGTCAGAAGTTTGGGCACTATGTTGGATAGTGCCCACTGAAGAAGAAGAAGAAGCAGCAACAGACAGCAGCTTCTGTAGAGGTGGAGGAGTTTACAGTTAGATTCGAGAGAGAGTTCTCTCTGTACTAGGCATGTTGATAGAGAGAGAGAGCATCCATCATCACCAGTGCAAATATTGATAGTTAGAGGGAGTATTCCTTGTTGACTGACCATTCTTTGAGTGCATCCACCACCAGCACGTGGTATATTGATAGTGGAGCTTCGATCCACATGATAGGTGCTCGAGAAATGTTCTCTGAGCTTTCACAGGCATGGATTGATGTGGAGGTAGTGTTGGGTGATAACACAGTGGTCAGAGATGTTGGGTTTGGGACCAGTACTTTTCAGAGAGAGTCCATGAGTCCCATTATTTTGAGGGATGTATTGTTTGTACCTAGGCTGAAGAAGAACTTGATCTTAGTTTCCATGATCGAGGATAGGGGTCTTAGGGTTTATTCCTGGATGGACATGTGTGTGTTTTTCCCAAGACTGCGGGATCATCTGCTTCCTACACAATTGGAGTTAGATGTGGGAAACTGTACAAGCTCTTGTTTTAGCCCCAGCATGCTTTGGCACATAGCAGCAGTAGCAAGCTTTGTGAGTTATGGCACAGGAGGATGGATCATCTGCATCATCCAACTTTGAGGATGTTAAAGTATATGGTTACAATTTTTCCAGAGTTCAGCACTGAACACAATGATGTATGTAGGGAGGGTGCTTTGGGAAAGTACACCAAGAATGTTTTTACGAGCAGTGATAGCAAGTCAGCAAGAGTTCTTCATTTGATATATTCTGACTTGTGTGGTCCTACATCAATTGTTTCTCTGAGAGGGTTCGAGTATTATGTGACATTCATCGATGACCATTCCAGGAAGACCTGGATCTACTTCCTGAAGAGCAAGAAACCTGAGGAGGTCTTGCAAAGGTTCCAAGAGTTCAAATCTCTTGTGGAGAACCAAACTAGGAGGAAGATTCAAGAACTTGGATCAGATAACGAGGGTGAGTATACCTCCAAGGGGTTCGATGAGTATTGCATACAGGAGGGCATTCAAAGACAATTGACAGTACCATACACTCCTGAGAAGAATGGAGTGGCAGAGAGGAAGAACACGTCTATTGTAGGAGTTGCGAGAGCCATGTTACATGATCAATCACTTCCTTTCTTCCTTTGGGTGGAGGCATGTAGTACAGTCGTATACCTTCAAAATAGGAGTCCCCATCATGCCGTGGGGAACAAGACACCTGAGGAGAATTTCACAGGCAAGAAGCCTAAGGTGATTCATTTTTGTATATTTGGTTGCCTGACTTATTCACATGTCCCTTCTGAGAAGAAGACAAAGTTTGAGAGCACAACAAAGAGAGGCATTTTTGTGGGGTATGATGAGACTTCGAAGGCCTTCTACATTTATCTTCCTTCTCTCAACAAGGTTGTTGTAAGGAGGGAAGTGAGATTTGAGGAGAAGCGGGCCTTCAAGAATTCTAGAGAGTCATAGTAGAAAGAGCAGGGTCTTCGGGAACAGGTTTTGGTTCTCAGGTCACAGGCTCATCATATAGAGCTACAGGATCACAAGGTTCACCAATTGTTGGTTCACCAGCTCCTGGTACATAGGTTTCTGGGCCTTCTTCCTGTGGGAGTTCATCATATGAGGATAGAGAAATTTGGGAGCAACCTTCAAGGAAGAAGAAGCCTAAGTGGCTTCAGGAGACTCTGAAGGAAGCTCAGGAGTTTGGAATGCCAAAGGAGCCAGTGAGGGCTATACTGATGCCAGACAGATTGGGTATGGCATTGGTTGCTAGTCTTCATGATTTGGAGCCATCTACCTTTGAGGAGGCCTCTCGACATCATGTTTAAAGAGATGCCATGATGGATGAGTACCATTCCATCATGAAGAACGATGTTTGGGAGATTGTTCCGAAACCTGAGGGGAAGTCAATGGTGACTTCTCGATGACTTTACAAGCTAGATGATGTTGTAGATGGAAGTGTGGAGAAATACAAGGCTAGGTTTGTGGTGCAGGGGTTTTCACAGATAAAGGGAGTTGATTATGATGAGACATTTGCATTGATTGCTCCTTATACTTCTATCAGGTCATTGATTTCCATTGTTGCGGAAATGGGTTGGAAGATCCATCAAATGGATGTGAAGACCGCATTTCTCAATGGAATCATACAGGAGGAGGTTTATGTGGAGCAGCCACAGGGATTTGTGATTCATGGGAGAGAGTCTCATGTGTGCAGGCTAAAGAAATCCTTGTATGGGCTGAAGCAAGCTCCTCAAGCTTGGTATTCCAGGATAGACTCTTACTTACTGCGGATAGGTTTTCAAAAGAGTGAGGCAAATCTAAATCTCTATTGCATCATGGTTGGAGATGATCCACTCATTCTTCTATTGTATGTGGATGATTTGTTTATCACAGGGGGAGAGAGACCTATTGCAATTTGCAAATGAGATATTGCCTCAGGGTATGAGATGACGAACATTGGGTTGATGCACTATTTTTTGGGATTGGAGGTTTGGCAAGAGCCTGGTCATATTTTCCTGGGACAAAGAATGTATGTAGTTGATATTCTGAGGATATTCCAGATGGAGGATTGCAAGCTGATGTCTACACCTATGGTCACCAACTGGAAGAAGCTTCATGCTTCTGAGGGGTTAAGACACTTGGACTTTATATTAATGACTTCAGATGAGCATTAAATGCCTCTTAAAGAATAAAGTGTACTTTAAGTAAAAATTTAAAAAGTAAGTAAATTAATTTTTAATTTGTGGAGAAAAGTGATTTTATCACAACCTCTCATCTAATCTAATCTAGGCCCTTGGATTAGATGGCATTTCACTCACCCTAATTTTTTTACCTTAAAGGCAAATTTTCCAAGTGAAGAGGCACTTTGCATTTTTTAGAGAGAGTGTGAGTTTTTTTTTGAGAAAGAGGGCAAAACAGCAGCAGGAGCAATTTTTCCTTTAGCACACAAATCGAGGCAGCAAGTACAACAGCTTGGCACAAAAATCGAGGCAGCAACAAGTGCATTTATTGTTGTTGTATCGTATTGTCCGTACAATATGGATTCCATATAGGGCACGGATCCCGAGGCAAAATTCCAAGCACGAGTTTCAAGGCAATGATATCGAGCATGGATTTCAAGGCATGAGTTTGGGCATGAATCCCAAGGAAAACACCACCAACATGTTTTTCGGGGCAGTTCCATACATCATGTTTGTATAGTCCGTACAATAGCACAAAAAAAGAGGGTGCAAACAAAAAAATTCTAAGTTTGGCACAAAATTCGAGGCAAAATTTTTATCTTCCGGTTGAAATAAGTTGTGACTGATTTTTTGTCTACTGTTGTATTTTGCAAAGATAAATAAAGATTTTCTCTCACAGGTTTTCCCCGAAGGTTGGGGTTTTTCCTGGGTCATTGGACCAAAAAAAATTGTGTCTGAATATTTATGTGTGAATGTGTTTTATTTGCTACTCATAAAAAGTTGTAGAAATTATTCTTGTGTTTCAGTCCTATATTGTTTATGAGAAAAATATAATTTGCAATAGAATGTTAAATTGAGTTGGGCATTAAACAATGTTTAAAACGGAGTTGGAAACCAAGTTGGGAGAGTGCTGAAAATTCTACATTGGGTATTTAGCAAAATCAATAAGGTAGTGCATGCTTGGAGAAATAGTCAAACATATAGCTCCAAAAGCTCTATCACAATCATTTAAGCAGTCACTTAGCTCTTCATAACACTCTTCACCAGCTCCAATAGATATCTCATAGAGATTTTGTCTCTTTAGAGATGAAATCATCTTCAATTTCCACTCTGAATCGCTTGTGAATGGAGCAAGAAGAGGGACTGATACTCTTGAATCCATTTGAAGTTGTACATGCAAAATAAACCTGCAAATATGAAAATGAAGAGTAATTAATGAGATCTCAAAGCTCTGATGTCATGTAGAGCTTTGATATCCTAGGCTTTGATACCGTGTCAAAATTCTAAAGCCTTGATGGCAGCGAGAATTCAATAAATGAGCTAAGGATCTAGGAACACAATTAAACTCTCAAAGAAATGCAGAGAATTAGCACAAGGAGAGAAAAAGAGGAATCATGAACACACCTTAGGAATGATCAATGAATGATGATTGATTTATTACATAGGTAAATACATCCTTATAAAGGAAAATAGAGTTGGTAGGAGACAACTCATGCTAGCTCATAAAGCATGCTTACTAAAGATGATAAACCCCCATAGGTGAATAAAGCAGTTTTCTAATTAGACCAAGAGCTGACGAATTAGTTGAGGCATGAGTGAGTGATGATGTGTAAAGGAAAAGATTGATAATCATGGAATCTAGAGATAAAATCGTGGAGGATGAGTTGGCCACAAAATATAGCAATTGCCTAGTTGACTAGCTCTACCTTATCCACTGAAAAGCAAGAATAAAGCAGTCTAAAGGTAGAATCTATAAGAAGGCATAGTTGTTAATTCTGGCATTCAATAAAGTTGGCAGAATCAAAACCAAAATTAGGATAAAAGCGTTTATGGGGTATATATGGAAAGTGTTGACCATGTGGTGCAAATGGATGCCAACTATCTAGGGTGGTGGGTAGGAAATTAATCAAAGAGTAATAGTTTATCCTAAGCCCCTTTCACCTTCCAAGGCCTCATGAACAAGATCTTTAGACCCTTCCTATGCCTCTTTGTGTTGGTATTCTTTGGTAATATCTTACTATATATTGCAAATTCATAGGTACATGTGGAACATGTTGATAAAGTACTACGACTACTTGAGGACAATCAATTATTTGTCAAGAGGTTCAAATGCACTTTTGGCACTTCCAAGGTTGAATATTTGAGTCACATTGTTAATCAACATTGGATGCAAAGTGGATCCCATGAAGATTGAGGCTATCCAAGACTCGTCAAACCCAAATCATCAAAAGGATTACATGGCTACCTTAGGCTCACAAGTTAAGACAAAGTGTGTACAAAATTATGGGAAAATAGTTGCCCCATTTATAGCCTTGCTAAAATAGAACGCCTTTGTTTGGATAGAGTCTGCCAAGCAAGCCTTTATAGCTTTGAAAGTTGTGCACCACACCAATCTTAGTACCACCTAATTTCATAGACTTTTGTAAAATAAGGTGATGCATCTAGCCATACTCTAGGAGTCATACTCATGCAAGAAGGGCACCCCTTGACCTTCACTAGTAAACAATTGATTGATCGAAATTTGAGTAAATCTGCTTATGGGAAAGAATTGATAGCCATCCTTCATGAAATCAAAACTTGGCACCCTTGTCTCATTGGGGGGCATTTTCAAATCATCACAATTTGAAATATTTTTTGGAATAGAGATTGTAGTCTCCAAAGCAACACAAGTGGATCACAAAGATCCTTGGGTATGATTATGATATCATCTATAAAAAGGGATAAAACAATGTGGTGGCAAATGCCTTGTCTAAAAAATATGTTGAGGACATGTCTCTATTTGCTTTATCCTCAATAATACCAAAATGGTTAGTAGAAGCACGACAAGAGTAGTTGACCCATAATGAGGTGTATCAACTCATCAAACAACATCAAGAGGGCCCCAATCCTCTTAAAAGCTACACATGGCAACAACACCTTCAAACATAAATATCGTATTTTTCTCATACTCTATTCAACTTTTAAACAACAAATGCTCAAAGAGTTGCATCCATCTCCTTCCTATAATAAGTCATTCAAGATTTCATAAAACCTATGTATGCACTAAGTAATCGTTCTTTTGGGCGAGAATGAAAAAGGATATATGTACTTTTGTGACTAAATGTGACACGTCAAAAAATTAAGGGTAAGGCAATCTAGACACCAAGGACATTACAGCCATTGTCAATCCCAACAACTATTTGAACAAACATATCTATGAATTTTATAGTAGGTCTTCCAAAACCAGGAAACAAATCAATCATCATGTTTGTAGACATTGGACTTTCCAAATATCCTCACTTTTGTACCTTGCAACACTACTTTACTCGGGCAATTGTTGCCAAAAGTTTTTTTGGATCAAGTTTTCAAACTACATGGTATGCCCACTGCCAGAAACAAATTTTGGTAAGGGTTGTTCAAACTCCAAGGCACCCAAATGCAAATAAGCACATATTATCATCCCCAAACAAATGGCTAGACAAAAGCAATCAACAAGTGCTTATAAAACATTTTTGAGATGTTTTGCTTTGGAAAAGCAACACCAATGGGTGCAATGTTTACCTTTGGCTAAATGGTGGTATAATACCACTTATCATGATGCTACATAAATAACCCCACACTACACAATTTATGGCCAACAACCACCTTCAATAGTTTCATGTCTCAAGGACCTAAATGGTGCAAATATTGGATGGTATGCTTCACAATCACAAAGCCATTCTCCACACAGGGAAATTTTGGCTATGGCTCAAAATTGTATGAAATAGCAAGTCGACCAACATCACAAAAAATGTTCCTTTGAAATTGGGGATCATGCGTCCTTTTGTCTCCAATGTTATAAGCAAACATCTCTCAAAGCTAATGGTCATCAGAAATTAGCACCAAAATTTTACAGCTCGTATCAAATTATACAACACATTGGACAAGTGGCTTACAAATTAGCTCTTCCAACAAATTTTAAAATCCACCCAATATGTCGTGTTTATTTTTTAAAGAAGGTTATGGAATAGAAGTACCATGTTCAAACTAATTTACCAAAAATTGATGAAGGCTCCATTTCGCTCCATCCAAAGGCAGTTTTGACCACACAAAAGAAAGGCCTCCAACAACACATTATTCCAAGTTCTCATTCAATTGAAGGATATCCAGCCAAAAGATGCTACTCCATAAACATCACCCATTTTGCAATAGTTCCCATCCCCATCCTCGAGAACAAGGTTGCCTTTAGAAGGGTCATGCATGTTAGAGTCCTACCCTAACACATGTACTTTATTAAAGTGCAAGACCATCTCAATTAAATAAGTCCTACTAGATAAATAGTTGATAGTTACTCTATTTAAACAAGCTTTATTAATTAAGGCCCACTAGATGGTTGGCACTCCTTATTAGTGGGACCACAAGTAGTTAAGGTTTTTGATATTGATGCACTATATTCAAAGTAAAAGGTTGTGTGATGGAACAAGGCTTGTTATTGTATTTGAATCTCTTCTCATGTGAGGTTTGCCCCTTCGAAGCGTTAAGTAAAAACTACCTTTTTGGACATTACTAATATAAGCGTTCATATTCAAGTTCCATCTATTTCTCGTGTTTTATGATCAGCTCTAGTATTTTATTGCAATCTCTTATTTTGTTATGTAATTAAAAAGTTAAATACATAACATACTCCCTCCTCTTCTTTTGTTGAAAATACACTCCTTTCTACAGTTGCTCCATCTTAATTTCCTTCTACTTCCTATAGAAATCCTTATCATTAAACTAGCGACAATAACTACTCTTACTAAAGCCCAATTTTTTTGAATAAAGTCAAGGAGGTCATTTCTCAATCCCCTACCATTGCTTCATAATTGAAGTTGTCTTCTACCCATGTTGTTCAAACTCCTTCAAACGCATTGCCTTCTTTATTTATTGACCAAGCTAAGTGCCAATAGTTGAAGAGTGGAAATTTGTCCATTTTTTGTCGCGCCATGCTAAGGCCTCTACCTAATTGATACCCAATATGAGCTATGAAATGGATATGATGTCCTTCTCCACCCTCACTCCTAAGGTGGGCAAGAGAGAAAATGGTATGGCTTAATGATTTTGAGGTAGAGGAAATCACTTTTTACATGCTCGATAACAAAGTTCAAGATAGAATTACATGTGTTTAAGCTAAACAAGAATGTGTATAGATGATCCCTAAGGAATAAGAATTTGTAAAGAAAATGACTTTAAAAGACTAGAGCTAGATTCTCCTCGTCTCCACTAAAATAGGATCAACCCATCTTCCCAAGCACCTTCATGGCCTATAGAGATAATTCTGTGTACCCTTTGATTCTCTAATGTCCTGGACAATATAACTAGGTTGGCATGATGACATAGACAACTCACTTCAAGCCTTGTTGCTGACTTGACCTTGTGCCCTGAAGAATAAGATATACCTTGAATATCATCCTTGAAATAAAGATAAGTACCCTACGAATTGGCCACTGGAGAAACAAAAAAACTAATTCAATTTGGTTAACATCAATGAAAATCGTACCAATCTGAGTATGTAAAATCTTATACCAAAAAATTATTGAACTAAAATACTTAACCCAAACTTATAATGCTATTAAAGATAAAAGGAATCTTGAATATCATCCTTGATATAAAGATAAGTACCCTACGAATTGGCCACTAGAGAAACAAAAAAAACTAATTCAATTTGGTTAACATCATTGAAAATCGTACCAATCTGAGTATATAAAATCTTATACCAAAAAATTATTGAACTAAAAAACTTAACCCAGACTTATAATGCTATTAAACCTATTAAAGATAATAGGAATCTTTAGCTTTGGCTTGGAACTCGCTCCCTAAGTAGACTATCGTGCACAATAACTCGAGGCAAAAGGATCTCCATTGAATTTCCTTGTCAAATCCAACTGAACATGCAAGTCATACAAATGCCCTAAAATATCCTCCAACGAGACTTCCAATACCTTCGAACCATTTACGTAAATAAATTAATAATAATTAATTACGTGGGTCAATCAGTTTGTCCAACTTAAATTGGAAAAATAAATTATGTATATATTAAACATTTTCCTTGAAAAGAGCAAAAAGTATAAAACGTGAAAAGCACAAAAATTCACGACAAAGTCCTAAATATCATTGTTTAGAGCAAATTCCCTCTCAAAGATGCCCATGTGGAGGGACCACGAGAGTCGAAGCTATTTTACGGCATTGAAAACCCAGAGACAAACACAGATAATATTAAAAAAAATATCCAAAACAAAGCTACTTTCCATGCATGAAATATTGTACAAGCACAAACACAAACATAGCTAGGTAGTTACGCTAAAGTGGAACACAAACATAACTAGGTAGTTACGCTAAAGTGGAGTGGAGTGTGTGTATATACAAGTATCGTAGAGGGGCTTGCACAGCGGTGGTGTTTCATACTATTCACAAAATATATTGCGAAACTTAACCACAGTATTTATATTCTGTGCTTGCAAGATTACAGCTAATGGGCAATTGAAAAAAAGGTCATAAACTTGGGACTAGCAAACGCCCATTTAAAGACGGCAACTATTTAAAGATATTCCTTCACCTATATATCATATGCACATTTTTGAATTTTCTGTACCAAAGATCTGGCAACCTTCATATAAAGCTGGAATAAAAATTTATAATAAGACAGAGAAATGAAAATATAAACATTTCCTGGACATCTCAGTGCATAAAAGAAATGCAAAGGGCAATGGCAATAATTACTAGTGCTGCTAATTTACCTTTCGAATAATTAGAAAACATAATTGCCATGGCTATCAAGTCCAGTGCGAAATAAAAGCTTGCTGAGATTCATAAACATTGCCAGTCATATTTTCAAGTATAATAAGTTAGCCCAGATTTAACTGTCAAGACCATATCAAAGCATCCCACCAGTCTGATAAAGCATAGACTAGATTTCATCCTCATTGTCTGAGACTCTAAAGTTACTAGGTAACCTTTTAAATTACTGTCTAAAGTTGCTACTTAACCTTTCAAATTACTGTGGCCATCAAACATAAATGAAAATAGACATACTGAAACTCAAACATCAAGTGACAATTGCTTGGTCCAAATTTGAGCCTGTCAAGACCATCTCAAAGCATCCCGCCAGTCTGGTGAAGCATGGCATCAATTTCATCCCCCTCCTCCATCTCAAGCTGTTGCCATCAATAACATGAATCAAAATATAAGCTTTACAAATAAAATGTATCAAGAGCCAATTTTTTATACCACAAATATTACATTGAGAAGGCAAATAAATTGTAGAAAAGCCAAGAAGCATACCTCATCAGGAGTTTGCTCTCCTCGCAGACGTCGTCCATCGAACAGAAATGCTATGGAATTGAAATCAATGGATTGCCTGTCACAATAGGCATTCATAAGTTTGCGCAATTGAGTACTCCGCTTAATCCGGAAAAATACTTCATTCCCATCCTGCAGATGCCAGAGAATCTCAAGGTAAGAAGGATTTCAATATAATCCAAATATATATCATTTGTGAAAATATTTTAACATCAAAACATAGAGAAAAATGAAAAAAAGTTTCAGAATTTGGAAAAGCATACTAGAAAGGAAATTAAAAAATTAGCTTGAATAACCATAACAAGGCAAAGAGCAACCACTGAGTACACTCTCCTTCAGAGTAAAGAAATGAAAAGGAAAGCCGCCTTGGAAAACATGTACAAAGGAAAAGTCAAAGACATACAGTACGCTTAAACTTAGGTCTTACTGAGAGTTTTACAATCGATCTCAAATGTTTGAAGATTTATATATCAAGTCTTGGTATTTCACTAAACCCATCAAAATATCCACTCAAAACAAAACATGGTCATTTTTTGGTAGGTAAATGGGATTGAAAACTACTAGCTACAGTAGTTGACTAATATATTCAAACATTTTACACATTACAGGTCTTAAGAAAATAGACAAAAAAAGAGATGGAATAAAATAAGTAAAAATGTATTCTTTGTTATTGGACCAGAATAGATTTATCTTAAACCCGGATCTAATTAAGCATTGGGGATCCAATTTCTTGAGGTGCTAATTTTTTTATCTTAATTTTTTTACACAGAAAATTTACACCTCAAGAAATTGGATCCTTGTGAGTGCTTAATAGTTCTGGATTTAAGATGGATCTATGCTAGTTTTAATTTTTTATTTTATCATTCAATATGAATTTTTTTAATTACTTTTTAATTTTGACAAGTTATTAGCCAACATGGGAACATTACGTTACATAACGTGTCAAATGCAACAACATCTTCCCCATACCAGGTTGTAAGCACCTCACTACTCTTGGTGCAATTAAGGATTAATAATGTTGATTTTAACGATGCAAGAAGTAAAGGAGATCTGAAAGATATAAAGATTTCAGACTCGGTTTCTGTTTTGCATTTATTGTTTGTAGAGGACATCATGCTCGTTGGGCATGGCTCAGTAAAAGAACTGGAAAAATCATGGATCTGTTAGAACTTTATTACAAAGTAGCAGATATGGTAATAAAATAAACACAAATAAATCCACAATTCTGATTAATCAACTGTCAGAAGAGGTCCAATTTCAGGCTGAAGCGCTTTATCCCATGAACCATCGTGATCTGGAACAACGTGTAAAATATCTTGGTTTCATATTAAACCCAAATGGCGATCATTATGAACACTGGACTTGGTTATAAAAAATGGCGATCATTATAAACACTGGACTTAGTTATAAAAAAGGTAGATGCTAGAATTTCTGTTGAGGAGGTTGCTTGGTATTACTATTAATAGTCCTGGAAAATATTCCTGTGTATTGGATGTCAATAGTAAAGATCCCCAAGTGCATTTTCAATAAAATCAGAAAGACGATCTCTAGTTTCCTAAGGACTGGAAAAAAGGCCAAGACAACAGTTTCCTTGGACAAGACTTGGCCGCTAAATGTTTGTGGAGATTGGTATCTAATGAAGGTCTTTAGGAGAAAGTTTTAAGATCTAAGTATTTTGAAGGGATTGACCACAAAGAATTGGTATGGGATACAAAGAAAACATTGTCAGGGAGGCTCTATGGAGAACATTGCTATGCCTGTCCTTTAGTAGGAAACTCTACAGCTTCAGAAGTTGAGAATGGCAAGAAAGCAAGAATCAGAGAGGATCCTTGGATTGGAGCCAAGAGCAACTTGAAATTATCAGAGGCACTGCCATAAGCCCTTCGTGATCAGTGGATTTTCTTTTTAAGGGATGATGATTCTCAGATGAATAGAAATGCTTGGATGCAAAGCTGGGAGACTCCCAGCAAAGGGGCCTTGGCGGAAGCATAGGGACAGCATGTAAATGATCTCAAATAGTGCTATCAAATTATCAGAAGAAGATGACAAAATTGGTCCAGACGTTTGGTCACTGATGTTTATACAGACAAATTAGGGTATGCAGCATAGATACATCCTAAACCTGGATCTATCAAGCGCCGAGAGGGATCCAATTTCTTTAAGTGTTATTTTTTTAATGACATTTTATTTAGATTTACATATTTTATTAGTGAATATGAATTTTTTTAATTATTTTTTATCCGTTTTTCTTTTTTCATTTTATGAGCCGACGTAAATAAATTAATGAATTACTTTTTTTTTGATACATAATGTGAGTTCGTTATGTGCAATGTTACACATCTCCCCACTACTGGGTTGTAAGCACCTTGCTACTCTTTATGTTCGTTACATGTAACGTTACACATCTCGATTCTCCCCCATACTGGGTTGTAAGCACCTCGCTAATCTTGGTGCAACCATCAACCATTTGTTTGTGAATTGTTCTCTATAGAGAAGCATGGAAAGATGTCAGTAAAGGAACTGTCAGAAAGCCCAAATAGAATAAGGATTCTTTGAGGGGACTGTTTGTTGGATTGGCCTACATATAGGGCAGTAGATGCATATAAGGTTTTTCCTTGTCTTTTTGTTTATGGGATCTGGTGGTCTCTAAATCAAATGCTGTTTCAGGATCGAGTCTTATATGTTGCTCCAGTAGCCCATAAGATTAGATTGGCACTTCATGACAATAAAAGAGCTCCCAAGTGCTCCACTAGATATCGGTTGATGCTTTGCATTGATCATGAGACTCCTTGGAGCTTCTTTGATGGAGCAAGCCACAGAGTTCCTGGAACTTGTGGAGCAGGGGCAGAACTTTCTCTTGACTTTTCTCATTACTTTGTCCTGAAGCTCGCTGCTGGTGAAGGTTCAAATAATCGAGATGAATTGTATGCCCTTCGGGTTTTCTGTTTTTTTGCTGGTGGAAAAGGGTTAAAAAAGCTCCAAGTCTTTCGACACTCAAAGCTTGTAATAGACTGGGCAAATCACAGATGTAATATTGGTAATTTAGGTCTGGCACCTATTATGAAACAAGTTAAAGCGATAAGAATCTTTTAAGCTTATCTCTTTTACACATGTCTATTGTGAATTTAGTGACCAGGCAGACAGATTTTGTCGAAGGAAGCTTCTTATCCCATGTGGTAGAGATGTGTCACATGAGTGGGTAACACCAATAAACTAAAATGAAAAAATGATTGTGGTTTAACGTCTAATGCCAAAAAAAAAATTTTAAAAAACAGACCATTTGCAAATTCTACAATGTAAAAAATTAAAAACCAACTAGATTGGATCCCATCTTAACCCTGTATCTTTTAAGCAGCATAAGGTTTAAACCAAATTTTTAATAACTCTCAATGCTTAATAAGTTAATAGATCAGGATTAAGATGGATGACAGGTCCGTTCTAGTAGTTATTCTTAAACAACACAAGAAAAATATGGATTTTGGTATAACACACAATAAAAGATAGGCCACATACTAAAACTAATATCTGTCCAACAAACATTGAGAGTGAGAACATAAGCAAGAAAGAAACTTAGCAAAACGTCAAGTTCCCTCCTAAACCACTTAACCAACATTAAATACAAATATATCTTACTTAATGCATCATATGTGAAGAGAACAAGAGAATACATGATAAGAAAAATTAAGCTATGCCTATCATATATACCATATACAAGTAAAAATTCAAGAATGAAGAATAATATTTACTCAACACCCAAACTCTCTGCTCCCTGATGCAAGCATTCCTTATACCATTTTAGCAGGCCCGCATTTGAAGCACAGTAATGGCACCTTATTTTCCTATATAAAAAAATTTCATGCCACCTGCCTTGTTAACCAGCACAGATTACAAATTAAGAAACGAACTTAATTCATAGCTCTATTAGTTGGTAGAGAAACCCATTCCGGACACACCTGAACTTGCAGCAGTTTTATGTAATACTTAGATGTGCATGATAAGTGAGAAGTAGAACCTAGCTCTGTCTGGCTGGGACTAGTCACTAGAAAGCTCTGAGTGGTCTTTGCAAACCTTTAATTTCAAGTTAATTCACATCATCAGAATGTTCAAAGTTCAAACACACCACCATTATGCAGACATTGACGGCAGAATATACCTGAATGTGGGGATTGTAAGTTCCTAGCCAGATCACCTTCACAACCCAGGGTAAAACAATAGCACTCCAAGCTTATACAAACAAAACAACAGGTTGTGACTCATAATGTACAAAAAGTATAGCTGATAGGGTGGGATGCAAAAGACAATTTAATTGAAATGAGATAAACAAAAACAATAGAAACAAAATTACAAGTGGAATATTTCAAAAATATCATACTGGAACAGGACAATAAAACAGCCTAAAAACTGGTTGAATAAAAAATATATAAATAAATTAATAATCAAATCTTAATTAAAAACATGTATATACAAACCATTAGACACCAAATTTGCAAAGTATATATGTAGCACGTAACGGTGAAAATAGCAAAATAACTTTGAGAAATAAGTTCAGCAATACATATAATTGATGGCCATAATGATCACTAGCATGAGTATCGTTATGGACTGGAAACTGCACACTAGTCTTAATCTAGAATCTCCTCTATCACATGCACCTTATCTAAAAATTGCAACTCCCTCATCCCATCCACCCCCTGAAGCCATCCACCCTGTAAAGATAGTGCATGCATGCGCCTCAACCACTTGCTGTCGACTAAACTAGTGTTGCACGATCACTAACTGTGCCCTCTCAACAGCAACAATAAAACCTGCACAAGGCACAAGAACACCGGAATGGATGTGTTGTGCACCACCACTGAAGGAGAATCACCTTGGAGCAATCAGGTAAAACT
This sequence comes from Pseudotsuga menziesii, assembly GCA_001517045.1. Taxonomy (NCBI): domain Eukaryota; kingdom Viridiplantae; phylum Streptophyta; class Pinopsida; order Pinales; family Pinaceae; genus Pseudotsuga; species Pseudotsuga menziesii. Next base: position 441,157 of record LPNX010210530.1, read on the forward strand.
AACAAATTTAGCATAGAGTGACAACATCAAGAGGCAGAAGCACGGAAATAAGTGAGCATGGTTATGCAATCTACAAACTGACATGGTTTAGTATTAATGAATTAGTATCTAATGTTGAGCTAGCACAGTTCGATGACATGGGCAAATTTGATCATTCAGTTTGTTAGGTAGTACCCTGATTTCTTGGAGAAACAAGGAAGATCTGATCAAAGTTAAAACATATTGCAAAGTGTGTAGGAGAGATAAATGAGCCAAAATGCTATAAAAGAAATTATTGTGACACTAAGATATGTAAGCAGTGTTAAGTGGGCAAGTTGTGTAACAATGAGATCCTGTCATAAAAGCCATACATGTAATCTATGTAACTCTATTATACTACTGCAGTTACTGTTTTTATTTAATACAGTTAGCTTTTCCACAATCTACAAGTTCAGTGATTTCTATGTGAACTTTCTTATGCATGTAATGTTTATGTTAATCACTGTGATACAACCCTGTATGTTATAAGAAATAATCTCAGTTCAAAGTTAAGTAACTATTGATGTTGAAATTGCAACCAACAAAATTAGCAACAATGCAATGTTAACATCTAAGTACTGAACTAAATACCAGCATACATCCATCTTAAAACCGGATCTATCAAGCACTGAGAGGCATCCAATTTCTTGAGGTGTAATTTTTTATCTTAAATATTTTACACATCCAAAAAATATTACACCTAAGGAAATTTTATCCCTCTCCATGCTTGATAGATCCAGTTTTAAGATGGATCTATTTTTTTTTTATTAACCAACATAGATTTTTTAATGACTTCTTATTTAGTTTTTAATTTTTTTTTATGAGCTGATATGGATTTTTTTTTAAAATATGAGCCGACGCAAATTTTTTTAATTACTTTTTTATTTTTGGTACGTCACGTTATGCGTTACATTACATTATGTGACAACATCTTTCCATACTGGGCTGTAGCTAGAGCACCTCGCTACTCTCAGTGCAATCAAAACACATTTTACCATGGGTGTTGATCTACTGTAGCATTAATATACAGGGGCGACTCCCAAAATTTTCAAGTGGTATCAGAGCTACTAATTTGGTGTTGTAATGCATTCTCTGCAACGATGAAGTCATTGTCTGCTTCCTCCCCATTCATCTAGCTTAAGAATTCACCCAGGAATTCTCTAAAGTCATCAAAGATGCTAACCCCCTTAAATCAAACCTCCTTAAAGATGAATTTGCTGCTGTGGCACTCCTTAAGTCATTGTCTAGACTCTAAATGGCACTCCTGCCATTGCTATCCCTAAGGTTGACAAAGCCAATGACAGTCATTATGATCAATGAGGATTACAACTCCAAATGGCTTGACCTTGTTAGAATATGGGTGTACCTGTATACCCAATAATGAGGGATAAGTATCTAAACCCTTCTTGGGATGGAGCACCATTGATTTCATCAACTCCCTAATCCATGAGATGCTTGGGGTCTTATGAATAAACCCTCTTATTTATTGGTGAGACTCTAGCCTTGTTCAACACACACATTACATATGATGCATTAAACTATTTCAACACACATTACATTTGATGCATTACACTATTTGGGATCCTATAATCTTCATATGAAGAAGTGCTTCACAGTTTAATAGTGTTTCTGAACACCGCCATTCGAATTGGAGGCTTTGGGCTCATCACAAAGCCCTAAAATGGTATCAAAATAGGTGTAACTACCCTGTGCATGTGAAGGTACTGCAAGCCACTTGCATATGGATTGTTGTTGATGGATCTCCGATATTGTACGATCATGCATTCTCATTAAAGCATGGATATCTCAGTAGAGCATAATCAGATCTAATCTGATCAAGAATGGAAAGCAGATTAATCTGAGCAAATCTATAGTACATCAGTTATTGATGCATGGCAAATCTGATGCCTAGTGATGCTTTGATAGCTATGTATCTTGTGGATATGTAAATGAAGCTTGAGTGATTTGACACCACAACCAATTATTGCAGGAGGTATATGAGATCATTTTATTAATCTCTAACAAATGACCACAAATAGGTCAATGGGATGGCCAAGTAGAATGGTATCAATACACTATGGGATTGCAAAGGACCGCCCCTATATAAAACTAGGTGGAAGGAAGATATAATCTAAAATCTAGAAAAGGAAGCATTGATAGGAAACTCAAATAATACACAGACTGTGAAGGGCTACAATAAAAATGCCCTTGAGGGATGCCTCAAAGGAAGATGCAAGGGGAACAAAAGGCACCTCAATGCTCACTAGAGCTATCTCTTGAAAATAAGGAGAAAATAATATACTCCTATGGACTATCCACCTCCAAGTATGTGTCTGTCCTACCATCCAAGGACATGAAGAAACTCATGATAAAACATCTGAAGTACTAGAAGAAGAGTTGATCCACTATGTGTCTTGTCGTCTCAAGGGAGCAACCCACTACCTCAAAGGTTTGCATATTGGATGGGCAAGCCCTATCCCAAGATTTGTGCCAGCAACTCTACAAACATCAACAAGGGAAAAAGAGACCCCCTAGGATCTCACAAGTCTAGGCTCCATTAGAATGCTGTTGATCGCTACCAACCCCCTAGTATCCCTATCCATGGATAGTATTGAGGGAAAGGATGTAATCATCCAAGTGGTGTTTGATCAAGGGCGTGTCCTAAACATGGAAGAACAAAGACCAAACACCTCCCTCGTTAGCAAAGCAAAACACCATTGGTAGAGAGAGGATTCTAAGACTTGTTGAATAGGTTGTAGAAATCATCCTTGTATCCCATAGTATATACAGCACCAAAAACCAAAATATCTTGCCCTCATGGAATTCAATGCTTAGTATTGCCTCGAAGCCTATGTAAACTCACTCAAAATTGGCCCAAGGTGATCCTTAGCACATGCATCCAGTGTCATAAAGTGCAAGGGGATTAAACAATATGGTCATCCCTCAGCACCAAGAAGTGTTATGTATATAGCTTCATCTTGGGCTTCAATCCCACTAATGGGTTGAAAAAAGTGACCTAAACATTGTTGAAATAATGTAACTTCGAAAAATATTCTACTTGTACTTTACATTATTATTATTATTCCTCTTTCAGGAGATGTCATTAATATAAAATGTCATGTAAAATTCATGAAGTAAATCCTCCATTGTAAGTCGAGTCAATAGTACCTAGAAGAGTCTAATGTAGATATTATTTTGAGTTTTTCCTAGGTAGGTCGGCCCTGTCAGTTTGATAGATCGACCTAGTTAGGTAAAAAGGTCAAGTCAAAAGTTACATATTTAGACACACAACTCACTCAAGGATTGCGCTAGAGAGAGAAAAAGGAAAAAAAGCGAAGGGGAGAAAGAAGTGTTTTTCGTGTCTTTGGCTCTTATGTTAAGGTTTGGTCTCTCTCTCTTATCAAATCTTATTCTTTGGGCATTGTACTCTAGTAATCTATATTGTGGAAGTTTTGTTGGGTTTTCTTCCCCTAATGGGTTTCCCAAAATAAATTGTTGTGTACCTTATGATTGTGTTTCTTTCAGAGATCCTCTTTATATGTTGTTATTGTGAAAATGTATTAAATGTTGTTGTAACAACATATAAACTAAACATGGTATCAAAGCTACACTAAAAAGAGCAGCTTTCACTAGGTAAATCTCTCTCTCCTTCTCGTGACAAGAAAATTAGGATTTCCTAATGATGAGGAATTTTGGAGTGCAAGTGACATTAGGAAGTGCACCCCTCCTAGCCGCATCTTTTGGCTCCTAGATCGAAGTTTTTCAGTGGACAGATCCTCCAAAAAGTCAAACCTTAGTTTGACTTGTAACAAAAAAAAACCAAAAATCCAAATCCAAAACCAGAACTAGAAATTGCAATCCTGAATTTTACAAAAACTACAATCTAGAATTTCACAAATCTAGTTTCAAGGGTTAAAGTTTGCATTCTTCAAAACTGACTATACCAACAATACTCATACTCGCCTCAGTCAAGCACATCTTTTGGTAAGTCCAGTTTTCATTTCTGAGAAATTTCAATTATTGTCATTTTTCTATTCTCCAAGATAAGATGCCTCCAAGCACTAAGTTGGAAGACAAAGAAAATTTCCGTGCCTAGAAATACCGAATTGGACTCATTCTAAAAGAGAAGAAGAAGCTAGAGTAGCAAACCGAGAAGCACTACTTAGAGATGATGAACAAGCTCTAGCAACTCATGAGAAGAAAAGGAAAACCTCATTTCAAGAAGAAAACGCATAAGGAGTCTCGTCCTCTTAAGAAGTTTCAAAAGTATCGAAAGGGAAACTACAAACAATAAGGCTTCTCCTCTTATCAATGTTACCATTGTCATAAGATGGGACACATTGCCAAAAGTTGTCCAACAAGAAAAGAAGAATATAAGAGGGGGAATAACAAAAGACATTACGCTCATTTAGTCGAAGAAGAAGAAGAAGAAGAAACTCCCAATAAGTTGGAAAAGGAAGAAATGGAAGAATATATTTTATAGTTGGTGAAGTTCTTATGTGGCCTAGAGGAAAATCTCTAGAAGATGCAGTTGTTATTGGGACAAAAGAAGGTGCCCTGTATAAACTAAAAGGTCACTACAAAGCCTTACCACATGTGAGTACTGTAGTAACAGGTTTACCTGATCTAAAGATTGATCATGAAGGAGTATGTAAAGAATTTGTGAAAGGAAAGAACATACAAAATGGTGGAGGGTGTACTGCGGCCAAACAATGAGTCCATCTCTCATATCCAAATAATCCTCAGTATAGAAGGTCATCTTTAGGCATAACACGCTCTAAGGATTAATCCAAGCAGTTTAGAAAAACTACATGTAAATCCAAGTAGTCTGGTTTAACTCTTGCCTATTATGGAGAAGGTGGCCAAGAGCATTAAAGGAAATATCTGAACGGAGGGAACCAATACATATGAATGCCTACAGACTCCAAAAAATCGAGACCACTACAAACTAGTACCGAGTCCATCCTGGACGACTAGAAGAGGCAATATACCTTGAGGAGAAATAAGCCAAGTATGGATACCTATCACACCCTTTCCCAAGTCAACAAAGTTGCAAACCCAATGTAAAAAAGATACCAAGTTGAACACCATCTCAAGTCGAAGGGGTCAAGCACCAAACTATGCTATAAATAATGTGATGAGGGACTGACAGTTTACATCAGATGATATGCCAAAGAAGGATCTGGACCCTCTCAACTACGGCCCAATCAAACTCTAGCAAACAAGGCCCCCACACCTCTAAACCGTAAAGAACAATAGGTCGGATGAGAGAAATCAATGAGTCATCTTCGATAAGATATCCTTAAAATGGTGTCAAAAGCACTGTCTCTCAAGAAGAGTTAAGGATCTATAGCCCTTTTTGACCCAAGGCTAGAGAGGCTACCTTAAGCTACAATGGGGTCCTGAGAACTATGCTCACAAGTATGTGTAGGTGTTGGTGATCTCAATCTCTTCACCCCTAAAGAAGAAATGCAAGTCTAAGAGGGTCTATTTCATCCCATTGAAGATGATAACCTTGGTTTCACTAATGTAAACCGTCAACTGTCAAAGATCACAAAAAAGAGCAAGGGCATCCAATTGTCTATGCAACGCGTCTAGAGATGAGGCTAATAAGACCATGTCATCCGAAAAGAGTAGGAAAGACATCAAAACCTAGTGAAGGAGACGTCAATCGCTATACTAAATATGATCGTGGAGAAAATCCTCTAACTCATCAATATAGATCCCATATAATGTGGGCGATAGGGGGCAACCCTGTTTAACCCCAATGGTGCTCCGAATAAAATCTTATGCCATGTGGGTTGTGCATAGACAACCAAGGACCAAATTGTAAATACACATAATGGCAATCAAAAAGTTCTCAAATATGCCAATGTCTCTAACCTCTAAAATAGGAGCTCTTGGGGTACAGAATTGAAACATTTTCGAAAGTCTACAGAGCCATAGTAGAATTTGAAAGGGCAATGTCATGCCTCCTCAATGATAGCTCTAAGGGTGAAAATGTGATCAATGGTCTGATAATTGGGCATGATACATGCCTGCCCTCTAGCTCTAAGGCATCTCTCCTCAAGCTCTCCATTAAAGATTGATATGGAGGATCATCACATAAAGCATCGAGAACATGTGTCCTACCATGATTGTTCGATAGTTGTCGAGATCCATGCTAGGACCCAGTTTGTGAATCACATGAATGGTATGATGTGGCCATGTAGTTGGAAAACCTATGCAAACCACGTTGTTGAAGAGATCAACCAAGTAGTTATCCAAAACATGGAGACTATGCTTGAAAAACTCGGTCGAAAAGCCTTCCTTGTCTGCTACTTTACTAAAATTCATTACTCAAACAACCTCTTGGATATCTTGCATGAGAATAAAAAGCATGAAGGGGATAGGGAGGTCACTTGAATTTGGGATTGTCCAAGCATGTCATAGAGTGGAGATATGAGCAAACATGGATGAAGGGTCAAGATCAAATGGGAGGGGAGTGGCAAGGGAAAAGGATACACAAATTGTTTCAAAGAAAGGCCAAGGGAAGCACATACGTCACGCCCCCTATGTGAGATGAAGAGGTGTTTCTTGTGGCAAAGGAGGCAATAGTAAGAGGCTTTAAGGCAAAGGGTAGGGGGTAAGATCACGAGGGAAGGCATGCCAAATTGGGAAATGGAGTGCTTAATGATCCATGTCATACCAACAATTTTTGGGACAAGACTCGAATTATAGGGAAGACAAGATTGACAGAGTAACGTAGGTATAAGACTTGAGGGAGGCATCCCATAATTTACAAATAAGACTTGAGGGAGGCATCCCAAACAATGGATGAAAGACAAGCATACTTGGCAAAGATAGAGTACAAGGAAGAGAACCGGGATACAAATCAGAGCATCGCGCAAAGAAAAGATGAAAATGTATTACGGTCCCCTTCGTTGAAAAGGGCAATGGTGTGAGGTGGGCCCAAGCATGGTGTGATCAAGGGAGATGGGGGATCAGATCAAAGGGAGGATAGAAGGGCATGGTCAACTAAGGGGGTGGGGAGAAATCAAAGATTGATGCAAGTGAATCAAGTTTTTGGAAGTTGAAATTGAAGATGAAGAGAACTTAACAAAATTGAGGGATACTAAAAATCACTATGTCATTACTAATGAAGTTTTATCAATCAAAGAGTGTCTAGGAATTGAGTTCAAGAAACAATTCAATGAAAAGTCACATACATAGAGTCATTGGTGGTTGACAGTCCATTGATTACCATTTATGAAACATCACCACACTAGTGAATACAAAATTATCAAAGATAAATATGACGACATAAGTGAATCATGAAAGGAATAAACCAAAGCTTAGGAAGAATCAACTTATCTAGGTACTATATCAACACCCAAATTACAAAAATTGTGGCACAAAAAAATCAACATACCAAGCCAACATTATTCCTACGTATCAAAGCACACAAAAATCAATAGTTCCATTAGAGTCCCAAAAAGAAAAGAATCCACCTATGATGAATTAATCCCTTTTCAATGCGACAATATTGTTCAAGGCTTTGCAAATCATATCACCAACCTTATCAATTAGGAAAAAGTTACAAGACGATCAATCATTCTATTGAAAGCAGTGCTCTCTACTCATGCTTTTTTAGTATAAAGCATTTAAAGGGGGAGCACTTGTATTGTAACCAGGGTATATTAACACTATGTAATAATGTGTATACTGTAAACATTTACTGTAATAGTAGCCATGTAGGTCAATATTATATTAATGTTGTAATACTGATGTGTAATGCCTTTTTCCAAAGGACATGACTTATCACCCCCCATGTGTATTTATATGCATGTCAGTTGTACTCATTTCGTCAATCAATCCATATACTAGAGGTGTGTGTGTGTGTGTGTGTGTGTGTGTGTGTGTGTGAGAGAGAGAGAGAGAGAGAGAGAGAGATTTCTCTATGCATTCATGATAATTTCATGAAGTGAACCACCAAGTTTGCTTCACCTCCAATCTAGGTACTATCTTCCACAAATCATTCTTCATGGTCAAGTTTTACTCCTCCACCATGGCATCCTACCAAACTTGCTGACCTGCTACCTCCTCAAAACTAGAAGGCTCTACATCAATGACGGAAGGCATCAATGGAAATTAATTTGGATTTTTCTTGGGAGGATGACTTGCCCAAAATGAAGTCTTGGGAGCTCCAATGAGGTGACCAATTAAATATGATTCTCTCTAGCTAAGCATGTTAACTTGGCAACACAATCTTTGTATTTAACTAGTAGTAGGGGGTTGACTTGGTTCTTGTTTTGAGCATTGGCAAGGTTCCTTAGTAAGATGTGCATCATCTTTAAGTCTTTCGACCTATTTGTTGAAGGTGGACTATTGATGCTTCTTGGGTGCATAACTGACTTGCTTATGTTGTTGTATGCTTGTATGTGCTTCATGTGTTTTTTTTCCTTAGTGGTAATTCACCCTTCTTGAGAGTGGACCCTTCTGCACCATAAACTTTAACTGGCAAGGTCAACATTACAAATTTCCCCTTCTTCTCATGACACCAAGAGGCATAGTAGCCAAAATTATGGCACTAGAAAAACTTGATGTGGAGGATTCCAAACCCTTTCTTCCCTTTCTAACCCTTCCTAGGTCCTCTTTTCTTGTTGCCCTTCTTCATCTTGTTGAAGAGGGTAAGATTTGGTTCCTCCTCTATTCCTACATCACTCTTCAATCTTGTCTCCTCTTAGATAAAGTCCTCCCACACCTTCTCAAAGTTGGGAATATTTTCTCAAGCACAATCCCCTTGAACAAAATGTTGCCAAGGACAAGCAAACTCATTCAAGGTTATGCATAGTAGCACTTCACTCTTGACCTCTTCAACAATTGTTGCAAGTTGATAATGGAGTTCAATAATAGCAAAATCCTATTGATATTCTCACTCTAACATAGAGAAACTAGAGCATCAAGCATCTCCTTACCCCTTATCTCTATGGTAATGTGAAAGATCAAGTGATCCTTCACATGGTCAAGGATGACTTGCTTCGTCTTGACATCTATTCATGTTCTTCCAACAACACAAGACCAACAAACTATACACTCTTGTTCTCAACAAAGTCCCACAAATCATGCTCCTCCAACAACATTAATATCTGACACTTCCATAGGACAGAATTAGAGGAACCTTCCAATCTGTCTTCATATCTAGGACTGAATATAGTCATAGCATTGCTCCTATAACGCCCTGCTAGACAAATAGATCAGCACCTTAAAAACTACCTATCCCAATCCACAGTACTTTTCTTAAGCACAAATCGCAAGCATCTCGATTCTCACCGCTAAAACCTCCCAACAACTCCCTATCACAAGTAGCAGCCCTACTACCCATACACTGATTCTTGGAAGGCTTCAATAAATATGTTCTGATAACATGTCAAAAATCAGACCATGGTGAACTGATTCTGCACTCTAAAAACTAACTTAAAACTACAGATCACCAAAACTAAAAATGCCAATCAAAATTTCTGCTATTGAGTACTTTAAACTGCAAACACGTACTGCTGAAACTTAAAACAACATGAAAACCTGAACACTCAACAGCTTGACTTCTGTTTCTATTAAATCTGAAAACATAAGGCTAAAAGCTACAGTACAAATCTCAAACTCTCAAACCACAAAATGGTGCACCCTGCTTCTCTGTTATAGAAGTACAATGAATCTAGATGCATGCACAACAACTTAATTGGTAGTGTGCCTTGTGAAATAAAAACCCTTATTTACTAACAAACAAATATCCAACATTAGAAAGACAATAGACAGAAATCCATAAAGGACAAATACATAATTGAATAATGAATAGATAAAATAGAAAAGGATGATTGCAATGCCATGGGATGATATACTTATATACACATTGAAAAGTCACTATGGATGATAAGTCATCTCCAAAATAAAGTGCACCCTCCTAAAGTTATAAAGTTATATGCCATTAACTTGTCAAGAAATCCACATGCATGAGTAGCCCTACTAACTTTGGACACTGTGCCCTCTACTTGTGCATGCAAAACTAAATAAAGCAAAAATGGATTTAGCACTAAACTGCTAAATTTAAAAAAAATCCAAAACTAGAAATGGATTGAAGGTGGCGCATGCATGTGCCACCTGTCTATCTCTCCTTCATAAATATTAGAGGGTCTCAAAAGGAAATTTAAAGGCGTTTGTTTAAGGCTGTTAAAACTAGTTACTAAACTTTATTCGCTTGTGGTAGCTGCCACACAGCTGTAAGAATGCCAAATAATACACGGCTGATTTTACTAATAGTTAAAGTAAGCATTTAATAAAAAAAGAGAACCAAGTTTTCATTTTTATAACATCTATTCCACTTAAAATTCATGAAAATCCAAATCATTTCTTTAAATTCAAGGACGCTTGCTGCTGAGCGCAAAATTGCAGCAGCATGCTCTTCATTGTTAGATGGATATCGCTTACATTCTCTGAAATAAGTTTCTCGGTTCAATAGAAATTTCTGCTAGAGGAGACCAGTTCGAGTTCCATTGAGAAACAGGGAAAAGAAAAGCCAAGGCATTCAATGTCCATATGATTACTGAACAATGAAATTATCTTGTTGAGCACGGATCCGTTAGCAGATGAAAAAGAAAAATTATAGTCCACAAACTAGATGGCTGTCTGTAGTCAGCTTTAAGTCGATTTATCATTGTAAAAACAGAAATTAGACATTAATTTTATAAACAAAAGACAATAGAAGCTTGGTTACAGTAAAGTGGATATGCCCCACCAAGGTTCAAATCCCTCTTAGTCTTGAGTCATGTTTTCCCTTCCTGGGCCATCTCATTCACCTGTGCAGGTGCTCCATTTCAAGCGGCTAGGGCCAGATGCGAGTATCGAATGACTTTGCTAGAATAAATACCCCCAACTGCAGCTTTTTAACAAAAGGGATCATCCTTGAGTGTTGTGAGCACCCTAAACTGCATTGTAACCCCAACTGCAGCTTCTTAACCAAAGGAATCATCTTCAAATGTTGTAAGCAGCCTAAGCTGCATTGTGGTATTCCTAGAGTGGAGAAGGCATTCTTGCCACACAGCGATAATAGGAAGCATAATAAATAACTAACAATTGGGAGGAATCATGAACAAATAATTGAATAATATATGACTGTAACTTTGAAAGAATAACAGAAGAAAAGGGAAAGTACATATAAGCCGAAAGATGGGATCAAGCTTTGAATTTACGCGAGCAAACTAAAATACCAGCCTTCTATTATGCTGATCTCCTAAAACGTCTAAAAACCAATGAACAGAGAAAACAGGGTAAATATATACACGCAATTGTAATAGAAATTACGGTATTATTGGGGTTAAATCAACCAGAGTCATTCTTGAGGGCTATATAAGCAAGGTAGAACCCGGTTATAAAGATATTAAGCCGTTAGAATCAATGCCCATGATTTAGATAATAAATTAGAAACAGAAATCTGTACTGGCAAAGGGTTAGCAACAGACTTTTAACTTTGTCGGCTTATTACAACCTTCTCAGAACCTTGGACCAAAATATTAAAAACCCTGAAAGTACGATTAAATTTATTTACCAGCCAACAATCCTTGCCTGCTAATTTTTTTAAGTTATAATTCTAATACCTGGCCTTTGACCTTCAAATTGATGTGAGCTCCCTGATCCAAGGGCTTCTTCTCCTCCTCTTGCCCTGAAGCGGCGTTCCCTCTGTCATCCATACCAGCCTGCTTTGCCTTCTCACGAATTCTCCGCAGAATGAACAATCCTTAATCCAAGTCGTTCCTGCGAGCTGATATCGCGACCTCCGGGACAAGGAACTGCACCGAAAATACACAAGGGCTACCACAGTCGAGTTTCGAGTTCTACCCGAGGTGAGAAAACAAAGCGGGTAAAACCCTTATAAATACCACATGCGCTTAGCATTTAATATCCTTAATATGGGCGAAATATTCAACACTACCATCCGCCAATGGTAAGCAGGCCGCTTCAATGGTCTTTGTACCAATTGGAAGGGGTTCACCCAAACAATATTGGGGATCCACTTAGGTTTGAAACTCGTTTAACCCGTCTAGCGTGCTTGTCGGTGATGACATCGGGGTCAGGTTTATAGTGGCACTGGCAATGTCTAGTGATTTGAATCTAGTTTTTGGTGAAAGCCACCAAGATTTATCAATTTTCTTAATTAAAAAAATTAGAAGTATCATTTTTTTAAATAAAAAGAGGTAGAAATTTTATTAATATGAAAATGATGTTGAGAAACGTTTAAGAAGTGCAGGTGGTCCAAAATTTAGCGCTAAATCCTCAAAAATACCTTGTTGAAGGGTCACTAACACTATTAATAACAACATATTTTTTCATAGTATTTACAACTTTGATTTTCCTTGTATATAATTGGTAAAATACACTAAGTATAAAAACAAAAATGAAACATTTGTGAAAAAACTTCATTAATGGAAATGAATTGACACCATCGTCCTATGTCTGGTGTTGGGCCATTCAAGTCCAACCGAATTGGAGCTACTGTCGAAGAAGAGGTTGTGTTTGAGTACCCTGGAGCTTCCTTATCAACTAGTGATTCTATATTTTGTTGGGGTCAGCCTCAGACTTCTTCCAATTGTTGATAGAGGGTGGTACATTCATCTTGCAACTACAAAATTGATTGCTTTTGAGTCATTGATTCTTCCAACACTGCGAGCATTCGGGCTGAGAGTCCATTAAATTGGATTTGTAGAGAAAAAACGATGTTTTTAATGTCCTCTAATTCCTCCTCCTGTTGCTAATCTTTTGGGCCCATCGCACCAAATCACTGGCTACCATACCTTGTCGTGGAAACTTGAAATCACCAGTATGCATTAGGAGGAACTACACTTGGGTCAAAATTGCCAATGCAAAGGAGTATAATAGGTTTTCCTCACCCAATCAAGAGAGTCAAAATGAATAGAAGCCATATCTGGCATAAAAATCCCTCTGCACACAACCTGTGTTTCCATCTCCTGTTGTCCACCTTCTAAAACCATTCCTAGTGTTTACAGAAGATTTGTAGACACCCATGATTGCCTCACGTTACAAGGGAAACAAGTGTTGAAGCTAAAGAAAGGATTGATCTCATCAAGTGATTGTATATCGAGCTTGTGGGAACATATTCCAGGCACGCATTGATAGGCTTGAGTCGACAAGTTGACAGTTGCACGCATTGAATATAATCTTAGAATACATAGAAAACATAATCTTACATGTTAGTGAAATTCATGGCTTATGTAATCTTGTCATTAATTCAATTTCGCACGTGCAATAATACATAGATATTTACATAAAAATAAATATAATTCAAACATCGATTTCTACATAGGTATACAACATTTTTCTTTAGCCAAAGATAGTCCCAAAATCAGTCTACATACGAGTAATTTCTCAACCCACTGTAAGCATCAAGTGCATATACACCCCTAAGTTGGGCTATGAGGTTGCTAGGGGAAAGGAAGAAAGCTACATGGTTACAACTCACTCCACCTAATCTAATTGATCTCAAGGCTCGTTCAATCTACTCAGTGCATAACACTATAGACAACTAAACCAAGGATCAAACAAGCATGGCATGCTATTCCACTACACTACACTACACAAGGAAATATATTTCCTTTCTATGCTCAACAGTCCCTATGGAATCTTCTTCCCCTCCAGCGCTAACATAAGTAAAAAAAGTTCAATCTGTTGCTTGTCTACTAGGGATGGTATGCACGAGTATTTTCAGCTCTAAAGTAACAAATGAGAAATAATAACATGTGGGTGAAGGGTTCCTAACTTGTGCAACACCTATGTTCATCAACAACATATCTACCCCCCCATAGATGCTTTGCAAATTACTCATCACAACATTGATTTATGGACATGTTTAGATCTCGAATATCAATGATAGTAGTGAGAACACAATGTGCAAAAATTCAGTAGTGTTTGCACATGAGACAATGGTGAGAATGATAATCACCCCCCATACTGAAGGAAAGCATGAGTTCCCATTAGGATGGACGACAAATAACACTTATATTTTCCCATGATGGCATCCATGACTATGTGAGGTAAACATACCTCTCCAACTTCCATGTGCGTTCAAGGACTGGCTTCCTAAGTCAAAGGTAGTATATGAGCTTCATTTAAGGTGGGTGGTGGTAAATATGTAAACTCTTAGGTTTACAATTGGCAATAGATGACTACTTTCCTTGGGCCCCCTTTTCTCTTGCGCTCGCGTGGACTCATGGCTCCTCTCATGCTCTTTGCAACAATATTGGATAATTATATTATATTTCAACATCAATATTTACATAGCTTTCAACACATCATGGGAAGTCTACCACATGATTAGTAGAAGTATAATTACTACATCGACATGCCTAGTCATTCACTAGTCAAGCTTTGGCATTGAGATCCACACTAGGAATCCATATATACATATTTGTACATCATTTAGATTTGGAATTTTCTTTGTTTTGCAAAAACTACAAAGGCTTCTTGTTAGAATAAATAGTTGCCTCTCTATCTAAGGTGTAATGTTACCATTGCATGATACCATATATGATCACATAGAGCTCTTAGTGATATGCTAAATAATTATATAGTTAAAAGAGTGTTTATCGGTGGTTTGTACTCAAACAATCAACTGCATAATTGAAGGACATGTGCTTATGTAGGAAGGTCATCTACAAAATGAAACTATTGCAGGGAGGTCATCCACTTTAATAGGCATGCACTATGCAATTTGCTTTGTTTTTTGCACAAACTACGAAGTCTTATGCTTAGAGAGAATAATTGTCTACCTACCTAGGATGTAATGTTACCATTGTTTGAAAACATAAATAATCACATAGGACCCTTAGTCTCACATTGAAAATACTGTATGGCTTGAATATTTCAAAGTGATAAGTAGCTAGATGTCTATGTTGAAGAAGAACTTTGAGTGCATAGAGATTGGTATGAATCTCAAAGGGTTGGTGCAAGTTGTGTAGGCACAACACTAATGTTGAATGTAGTTTAGGGGTTCCTTGAATGCTTAGTGTAGTTTGTGGGTTCCTTGAATTTCTGATATTGTGTTGTATGCCATTGGAGCACAAGTTTCTTGGTATTCCTATGCAAGAGTTCATGAGGAGTTGGGAAACATGAGAGAATCATGCAAACAGTTCTCTATACAAATTATTGAAGATGAGGAAGCTTCCTAACTCATTGATGTTGATTGGGATATATGAATCGTGAACAACATACACCTTCTCTAAACACACATGCATTCTTGTCTCATCAACAATGAACCCAAGTTACCCAATATGCTCCCCATTAAATGCACATTTATCCATGTTGGTATAAATATAGTGGTTACACAAGGTCCTAAGAACTATGGTGATGTTTTGGAGGCATTCATCGCATGATTGTGGAGAATAATATCATCATTCAGATAGACAACAATAAATTCCCATATTTATTGTCACAAAGCATTATTAATAAGACACATAAAATTAGATGCATTAGTTAAGCTAAATGGCATCACCAACTAATCATACAACCCATAGCATGGAATGGCATTTTCTAAACATCATAAAGGGCAAGAAGAGTTTGATGATAACTAGATTTCAAATAAATTATGGGAAATAATTGTTCTCCCTTAAAGTGTGTCTAGTTGTTCATCAATGCAAGGATTAAGTTCCTATTTTTTATGATGATCTTGTTGAGGGCATGATAGTTAATGTAAATCCGCCAAGTGTTATACTTCGATGTGAGCACAATGGGATTTCCACAAGGAGAAATGATCAATTAGAAGTGTCCCTTTGATGAGATATTATGTATTTGTCACATAATTTATTCATTCTTCATCAAAAAAAAATTTACAGAAACAGTTGGTTTTTTTTTTATTATAAGAAAAAGATTGTGAACACAAAATGCAAGGTGGATTATCCCCTAATTGGGACATCATCCCTGTCTCCTTGGTCTTCCTTCTTTATCTTGAAACATGCTTGAGAATTGCTCCTCCAATGAGAGCTATACCTTTTAACAAATTGCCTGAGCAATACGATACAAAAACAATGCATAAAAACAAATCAGAATTTAGGGGATCCAAACATTTTCATTGATGATGCTACCCTTTTCCATAACCTCGCAATTTAGGCCAACCCCTTTATTTGCCATGCTATCTGCCTGATGATTCTGTCCTCTCAAAACATGCAAGAAAGTAATATTTTTAAATTCTTTGACTAAACAGAGCAGCATGTTATGCATCTTGGTGGAAGGAGTTTTCCAATTTTTGTAAATTTTTCTTGCTTCCCTGATGACAATTAGAGAGTCTCCGATGACATTGATTTCCTCCATTCCCATTTCTCTAGCCAGCTCCAAGCCTTTAATTAATGCATACCATTCTGCTCCATTGTTTGTTGTCCTTCCAATACCCCATGCATACTCTTGTTGCTTGGTCCCTTTGTGATCAAATATTACTCCACCTACACCAGCAATACCTGGATTGCCTTTCGAGGCACCATCAAAGAACAATGAACTAATTTTTGAATTATTCCTCCACTTACTCAAATCCTCTTCGCTCATCCTGTTCTGTCAGCACGAAAGGCCCGACTTCAATTTTGGATTGCTTCAAGGGGAGAGATTTTGAAGAATGCCAGTCGACCAAGCTCTTTCTTCCGCAGTAAGAGGTTCGTTTATTAATTTGTTCATTCCTCTTATGGCTAGAGAGTCCACCCACAAATTCTTTGTTGTGACAGAGACTTTTTTAAAACATGCTTATTTCCCTTCAAATATCTCCTTGTTCCTTGCATTCCATATTTTCCAGCAAACAAACCTTGGGAGAGCTTCCCAATCTCTGGCAAAGTCTGGCTTTTTATTCAATGAGCCTTGATAGTAATCCTTCCAGCTGAAAAAAAAAAAAAAAATCATACTAGTTTGTTGGCAACGTAATATTCATTTTAATATCTTTCAGTATCTCACTCCATACTTACCGAGTGAATTTACACTCTGTGAATACATGAATTAAGCTTTCCTCTTCCTATTTGCACAAGATGCATCGGAGCGGGCCTACAATCCCTCTTTTTCTAAGGTTCTCGGTTGTCAAAGCTTTCCAGTGAGCCAAGATCTAGTAAAAGAAATTTACCTTCGGCAGTCCATCTCTGTTCCAGATTTTGTTCCACTTGTAATTTTTTATAATCACGTTCTTCTTTTTGCAGACCATCCGACAGCCTTCTTTTACAGTGTATTTGCCAGACTTCCCCCATCCTTGTCTGTCAGCATCATTTATATGCGTTGGAGCATGCCCATGCATAAGCAAAAGAAGAGATTTGAAATCTACCTGCAGTTGTGCTGGAGTCTCTACGAATTTCCATCCAATCCACCTACCAGTTGTCGACCAAACTGATAAATCATACAGTGTTCTGTAATTGTTATGATCACAGCAAATTCTTAAATCCTTGAGCTCCTTGCAATTGTCTGTAGGTGAATTTGGGCCAATTTTATCATACCATATTCGAATTTTTTTATCATTCCCAATGATCCAATGCAGATTGTCTTTAATTAAAAAGTCTGACTTTTTATAGAGCTCCCATACTGACGATCCGACTCTGCTCGAGTTCAGCCTGTCCACGCATCTGCTTCTCTTCCCTGCCATGTATTTCTTATGCAAGGCCAATTTCCACCACGCTGGTTCTCTAGTGCAAATTCGCCACAAGATTTTTGCCCCAAGAGCAAAGTTCATATCATGAGGATCTCTGATTCCCACACCACCGAACTGTTTAGGGATGCACACCACGTCCCAGGAGATCAAGTTGATTTATTTGTTGTTGGCCGCCTTTCCTCCCTGCCACAGGAAATTCTGCATAAATCCATTGATTTCATGAATAATACTTCGAGGAGCTAGTGAAATGGAGCATAAATATATCGATTGAGCAGATAAAACAGTTCTAATGAGGACGATCTTGCCTGCTGGGTTGAGCCACTTGGATCCCCAGGAATTTATCTTTATTTTGATTTTCCCTATCAGTCCATGCCAATCAGCCTTCTTTTTTTTCCCTTGAAGATGGGGATGCCCAGGTAGCTGAAAGAATTCCAGGATGTAGTCCCTTCAAAACCAAGAATTCGCGCGATCCTTGCTATGACACCTGGTGGGCAGTTCCAGCCATATATTTTGAATTTGTTGACATTAAGCTTGTCATCCGTGGCATTTAAAAAGGTGGAGATCACATTTTTAAACTTTTTTGCAATGATTGTGGATGCACCACCCAGCAAGATTGTATCATCAGTGAATTGTGCATTATTTGTCGCTCTAACCTCTCTTGCAATTTTTAGACCCTTGAGCTCCCCCAGATCTTGTTGTTGCTGCAACTTCCTGTTGTTCAGGACAATACACCCTTGTAACCTAGGGTCTGGGGTTACCAACTTACTAATAGACTTGCAGACAATTAACTTTTACAGAGAATGAAATAGGAATAGGGAGAGAGTTTGGTTTACCCGGTTTATGATGGCTGATCTAAGCTTTGTCTTCTCCTGCTTTACTCTTCTCCAAAGCTTTTAGGGCTTCTCCTCTTCAACTACAAAGAGCCAATTCTTCAAGCAATATCTCATATAT
>LPNX010210530.1:459977-474318 GCA_001517045.1 Pseudotsuga menziesii
TCATCTAATTGTGTTTTATATGTTTTAATGTCGAATTAAGGTACACATGAGTATTGATATAAGCAAGACGTGTATGACACGCATGTTGCTCAAAGAAAACTCGCTTGTTCAATGTACACGCGAGTTGCAATGCAAAAAGGAGCGTGTGCAACACTAAACTCAGAATAAAAATATATCATATTGGTTTGGAGATCATGCATCAATGGTCATGCACATATATATTGTTTTGGCTACTTCAATCCTATTTGTCCTTTTGTGTATCGACATAATGGATGTCAGTACTCAGACAGAGAAGTGCCATTTTGGTTGACAACAGATGCCCCCTAATGTGTGAGGTCAGAGGGAAGCGATGGCCGAAATACATTACAATCTTTTATCTTGGAGAACTCAAGTGTCCAAGGCAGCAGAGGAAGTACCTGAAACAAATACATATCAATGTCATATACAAAATCATATCCGAGGATGCAATGTTCAATATACTAGAACACTAACTCCTTTACAATATTTGATTACATCATATGATACGGGTACAAGACCATGTATATTACAAAGGTGGATCGAAGCCACAATATACAATGATGAGTCTTCAAAATATGGAGGCTATGTCGCTGAACATAACACAAATCTTGCGCAACTTAGGTTATAAATATGAACCTAAGGTCTTCATCGAAATCCAAAGGTACCAGTACAATCCCTACCATGCGAATAGATGTGTAGAAGCCGAACATGGAAGGAATTCAACAGAGTATAAGTCATTGAGTATAATTGATAACTGAAGCAAAGGAGTTTACTGATAATGATAGTGAAATCCTAAGGTACCATCGTCAAAACTCTAGGTCTTCGTCTTCAGGAAGTGTTGATGAGAAACCATATTGTGATGAGGAAGGCAATAGATCCTCCAACGGATCACAAGAGTGACTAAGAACTAGATACGGGAAGGTAGACACGAGTGACTCAGATAGGATAATGCTAGAATCAGGATAATAATCAGATGAAGGGATAGATCCTTGAATAGTGAGCACGACACAAAGATGACTCAAGGCAGCTTTTGATTTGTAGATAGGACAACTAGACTTATCTGTCATGTAGGAGACATGATCGAATTCCCCATGTATAAAGGACAAGTGGAGGAGTAATAAAAACTCGAAGTAATAGTTGAGCTGAATGTGTAAATTGAGACATGAGTATCGAAAAGTTCCGAGAGTGCTATGTTCAAGGAGGACATGCTGCCACTGTTTATAACCCAAAGAGAATACTTATTCCTTATCTTTCCTGTTAAATTTTAACGAGTTTAGGAAATTCAACTCAAGTCTCTCTTCATTTTTTACAAGCTTGAAGAGGAGAGAGAATAACGCTTGATAATGTTACTGATTCGTGGATTTTACGAGCTCGAACTAGTACATGCTCGTTTGGTGTTTTCATATTTAAAGAGTCTGAAAACTCTGAAGAAGAATCCAAAGGGGGGGGGGTCGTACAACTTAGTATCCCGAGGTCGAAAAAGTATAAAAAAATCAACAGAAGAACTCTCTTGGCTTCTGAAGAAGTAATGCGTACCTTTTTCGTACTTAGTTGGGAAGGTCTGAAAAAGGTTAAATTACCACCTACCCAACGCTCCTTCAAAAGCAACATATAGCCTGAGTTTTATGAGTGTGAAGGAAGGCAAGATCACTCGAAAAGATCCATTTGATTACGAGAAATGGGGCTTACAACAGTAAACTCGATGTTTTGTTCTTTAGGTTAACGAGCATGACAAAAACATAAAGTACGCTTGAAATCTTTTTCATGTTTAGGTCCAGAGCACAAAAAAGAGAAAACTAAGCTCATACCTGGTGCTCCTTTTCCGTAAATTTAGTCCCTTAGGTCCAGAAAAGCGATAAACCTATGCCTGAGAATACTCTTCTCAATTCCGAAGAAAAGAGAGTGTTCCTTTTTCGTATTATTCCACATGGTCTGAAAAAAGCAATAACCTACCACTAATGTGGATGCCCATTCACATATTCTTAACGAGCCTGAATGGACAAGTTTGCTCGGCAGTCAAGTCTATTTTGAGGAGTTAGACCTGGGCCTAAAGAAGCTCCATAAGGGTGGGGAGCGTTATAAAGGGGATAGCTTGTAAAAAGAGACCAAAATGAGGCTCAATTTGGCGTGCAAAATAGCTAAGAAGGCTCCCCTGAACCTATGACAAATGCAGCATGAGTACCAAAAGACAACAAGGTGTTCGAAACTAGGGTACTCATGGAAGGAAGGCCCTATCCACGGAAGAACAATGGTATAGACAAGGTAACAATGGTTAAACACCATAGTTCGTGGTGAAAGAAGTGATCCTAGGGTTAAATCATATTATGTATAGATGCAAAAATGCATGTAAATGACCAAAATCCTACAATATATGAGTGAATAACGACTTTAAATGACCTTGAACCTGTTGCATTAGGAAAAAATGACATGGCATTAATTCAATTTATAAAACAATTTTCAAACTATAGGCTAAAAACCCAAAAATTGAATTTTTTTCCTTATATAGTCCAAAAATAGAAATCAAATATACCATTTCATGTTTTTTACCCAATTAGGCAATTTTTACCTCTGGCTTCAATCGCTCGGTGTGGACAAACCAGTGGACGGTTTTCGATTCCTCAAGTGTCGAGTAAGCTAGCTTTCCTTACTCTTCCATTTCAACCGTTTTTATTTTCATTTTTATGCCAAAATTTGATGTTTGAGCCTACCCTAGGAAGGCCATGTGGGTAGGCGACTTACACATTGTGCACGCGACTTGCCCGGAGGAAACTTGTATGTCACACGTGACCTGTCTAAAAGATAGTTGCGTGTACTGCGCGGCATAGGAAAAGTCAAGCTATGGCCAAAATCAAATAATTTTGATGAATTCTAATGTTTGATAATGGTCAAATGGGCATGTTCAACCATGGTTTTGGAATGGAGGGAGCGAGAACATGAGGATATGGACTGAGACGCCCTTCGTAGTGCCCTCACTTTGAATGCACTACGGCAAAGTGGGTTGTTGAAATTCTTCTGCACTTCACCCATGCGGGCCAATGTCTGCTTGCGCGAACACTTGATTGGCTACTGGGACCATGACCTTGGGGATTTTGACCTTCAAGGTGAGATCTTGGAGGTGAGCATAGAAGATATATATTTCATCACGGGGTTGTCTCGGAGAGGTACACCTGTGAACCTAGAAGTCAAAAAAACTATGTGGACACCTACTGCACGCCTGGAAGTCAAAAAAAATGATCGTGCATCCCAATTGTGCATATTACCAACTTCCCGCTACAGGTAGTGGTGAGTACCATTGTGGGGGTTGCAGGCTCTTCTTCACTTCATCTTGCCACTCGAAACCAGATGAGGGTTGTTGTAGAGTGCTTACAGGGGACTGTATTTGAGTGGTGCTCGGGAATAATCCCGATCATGAGGAAACAACTCTCTGACTACAAGAGAGGATGCCGAAAGAACGTTGGGTATTCTAGTATACTGGTGGCATTCTTCTTTGAGAGAGTGCTTGTGATCAGTCCTGCTATACCACTTACAGACTTCTCTCCTTGTCAGCCTAGACTGACTAGGTGGGGAGAGGTTTTTCTCCACCAAGGTGGCAGTGGCTCAGTTTAGAGTGTGTATGACGTTGACTTCTACATTTGGTGGGAGAGGCAACTGCCAGCACTTGAGCAATTTCCATATTCAGGTTTGGATTTTTAAGATGACAATGATCTTGTCCTCCCTCCAGGAGGAGCTTGGGGAGAGCTAGGTAAATTGTTTTTATGTTTTTCAATTTTTATGAATTTTTTATCATAAAGTTATATACATATGTATAGGAGTCTTGATCCATTTAAATGTTTAAAAATGCAGATGTGGAATCTGTACGCCCTGATGGGCACCCCAGGATGTATGTGTGGCTAGCAGCAGGTGAAGACCATTGTTTAGTGAGGGTACTCGAGGGGAAGCTGGCCAGGCTGACCCAAAGTGGTCCTACCATACGGATCGAACAAATTCCTGCTATGATGCAAGAGTTTGTCGTAGGAATTCCACCTACTTGGATACACCTCATGAGGAGGGTAGCCAAGGACGTTCTGGTTTACATAGAAGCCGAGGAGACTGCTGCAGCTGAGGAAGCTGATGATGCTGGTGATGTAGATGACTAGGCCTAGATCTATGGACATTTTATGGATTGCGATCCAAACTTTGTATATTTACACAATTATGACTAGATATGAGGATCAGAACTCGAACTATCATATGGATAGTTTATATATATATATATATATATATCGTCGGTTATTTACATGTGCTCCAAATGTATCTGTTATATACTTTTTACAAAATGTGTGTTAAGTGCCAATCTAAGATATAATTCGCATATGCATCGGTTCATGACTTTTGATTTCGTGGAATATGATTAAATGAAATATAATCGAAATTTCTTTCAAGTAATCTAACCTGCAAAAACTGACGTAGCAAGGTAGGGTTTCCCACCTGATAAGATGCATTGAGCCGAGAAACCACCAGTTGAGAGTCAAGTCTGACTTCCAACTTAGTGATGCCACGTGACAAGGAATCCCATAGTAGCTCGATAATAGCCCTGTATTCGGCCACATTATTGGTAGTAGGACCTAGAAAAGTGCCTCCAGAGGCAACTAGCTGTCCTGAGGGTGAGTAAATGACCCACGCAGTTGAAGCCATGTTAGAAGTATGACGACTAGCGCCATCTGCAAAACCTACGAACCACTCAATTGACATCTGTAACAACCAACAAATGATTTAAGAACACTAACCGACTAACTATTGTACATATAATACATACAAGAAAAAGTGTTAAGCCTAAGCATAGTACTTCTTCAGGTACAGCCCATTTCTAGGCTCATGAAGCTTATTCCCTTCAAAATCAGTTAATTCATATGCCCATTTTTTCAATACTTTCGACACGATGTAGGGTCCTAACCACATAGACCTAAATTTCCCTGCCCCTAGGGGTTCTTTATCTTGATCCCAGAGCAAGATAAGTTCTCCTTCAGAGAAGATTCTAGGTTTGATCGATTTATCATACTGGTTCTTAACCCTATTTTTATGATCCTCGTTTGTTGTTAACGCATCTTTGCGTCGTTCATCTAGATTTTCTAAATGTAGCAAACGTTCTTCCAGTTCAGTCATGTCAAGTAACACATGAATGACAATTTTAAGTGATGGGATTTCACATTCAACTGGAGTGACTGCTTCCACCCCGTGAATGAGTTGGAAAGGTGAGAACCTGGTAGCAGTCTTAACATTGGTCTGGTATGCCCAAAGTGCAGGGTATAGCATAATGTGCCAAATTTACCGTGTTGCATTGATGGTATGCTTCAAGATGGTCTTCAAGGTCTTATTGACTGTCTCCATTGGCTTGCGGGTAGAAGGAAGATGAGTGATCTTGCTTAAACCCTAGCATTGTCGTCAATTCAGTCATCATGCTATTTTGGAAGTGACTGCCATGGCCAGTGACAATCTCTTTCGGAATACCGAAATAGGAAATGATCTGGTTGAAAACAAAAAAAGTTGCAATTTCCTTGTCAGCCTTAAAGGTGGGCATTGCCTCTACCCACTTCGTAAAGTAATCGATAGCGACAATGATATATTTTTGGCTCCCAGCTGAAACTAGGTTGCACATCACGTAATCTATCCCCCACTTGGTGGAGGGACCCACTGCAATGATGGGAAACAGTGGAGCAGGATGCGACCGCATTTTTCTCATGTAAAGCTGGCAAGGATGACAGCGCTTCATGGCTTCCACATAATCTTTAAATATTGAGGGCCAGAAATACTTGGCACGTAAAATCTTCTGGGTTGTTGCTAACCCAGATAAATGACGCCCACATGCTCCACTATGGGCATCATTTATTACATGCTCGGCCTCCTCATGGGTGAGGCACTGACGCAAAATAGAGTCTACCCCTCTATGATATAAAGTATCCCCGATGATGAGGTAGTTTTTCGCATGTACATGTAGTTTACGTCGCTCTTCCCACAAGAAGTACACATGACACTTTAGAGTCTAGAGATAGATAAGTATATCTCCGTACTAAGGATCAGAGGTGGCATTCAGGAAGATGTGCTCATATGGGAATGAGTCCTCTTCAACTACTACATTCTCTTCTGTTGGAAATTCTGCAATAAGCTCTGCAAAAAACTAAGGACTTTTTATATTAGGCAGACTAAAATCCCAAGTCAAACTCCCGGAGAATGACTATCCATTTATGGAATTTGCCCCCGACTATGCTTTAGGACAAAACATACTGAAAGGGATTAACATCTGCCACTACTGTAGTGGTCCTCAGTAGGATGTAGTGATGTAACCTTTGGACAGCATAAACAACTACCAAGGCCAACTTCTCGACGTGGGAGTACCGAAATTCAGGGCCAGCTAAAGCATGACTAAGGTAATAGATGACATGCTCTTGGAGCTTGCCATCCTCCTGGACTAGTACTACCGCAATGGTTGACTTAGACGCGACTAGATACAATATAAAATCATGAGAGTAATCCGGCGGACATAACAAAGGAGCCGACAATAAAGCTTTCTTTAATGCCACGAACGCAAGTTGTGCGGTTTCATCCCATATGAATGGAGTGTCCTACTTCAGCAGGCGCATGAAACCTTTGGTGATCTTGGCATAATTAATGATGAAACATCGAAGGAAGTTATACTTTCCTTGTAGGCTTTGAAGTTACCTCACAGAACGAGGAGGAAGCAGATTTACAATGGCCTCTACTTTCAAAGGATCCACCTGAATACCTTTGTTGGAAACTATGAACCTGAGCAACCATCCCAACTCGACACAGAAAACACACTTGTGGGGATTCAAGCGTATTTTGTAATACCTACATCGTTCAAAAATTAAGCGCAAGTGATATCGATGATCAATCCTCTTATGAGAATGAGCAGGCATATCATCTAGGTACGGTTCAACAATATTTTTTTATGAAAAATTCATTGCCCTGAAAGGTAGCCCCTGCATTTTTCAATCCAAAGGGCATTTTCCTGTACGCGAATGTACCCCATGGACAAATAAAAGTCATTTTATGTTGGTCTTTCGGCTTGATTTGAATCTGATTATACCCGGAGAAACCATCCATAAACGAGAAAACTTCACTCCCCACACAAGCATCAATGATTTGATCTATGAACAATGTGGGGTACTTGTCCTTGGGACAGGCTTTGTTTAAATCACGAAAGTCAGTACATACACATATGGTCCCTTGCTTTTTATCAATGGGAACAGGATTAGATACCCATTCCGTCAAAGCAATCGGATAAATGAAACCAGCTTTCAGCAACTTTCCCACACATGGCTTCCAAAATGGCTTCATCCAAAGGCAAAACCATGTCTAAGAAGTCCTCAGAATATAAAGAGTTCTCTTCCCAAGTAGGTAGATAGGCTTCGTCTGACTCTTCTAAGACTGTAGAAGGATTCGGAACAGGAGCAACAGTGGTATTAAGAATAGCTTGGTAGGCCACTTCCACTGCCGATAAGGGCACCTCAGGTTTGTAACGGGAAGGAAGGACCCAAGGATCCATTCTATCGATAACCGTCGCGATAGCATTCCCTACACTAGTTGAACCGAAATAATTTATCAGGGCTGGAATATCAAATGTGCCCATTAACGATGCATACATACCAACCCCTGAGCTCTCATTGGCTAGTTTAACCTGATCAACTAATGGCACGGTGGACTCATTCGTTTCCATACGGCCCTTCCGAGTGACACTAAGTTGATTAACAGTGACCAACTTGCCTTCGTGTGGAAATACCACCACTTGAAGAATGACCGAGGCAATTGCACACATAGAATAAGTCCAGCTTCTCCCCAGAAGCAAGTTATAGTCCAAAGGAGCATCAATCACCTCTACTTCAATAGACACTTCTTTCCCTGCCAGTTTAATTTCAAAAGCTGGGAGGATACCATGCGGACGGAAAGGCCTTCCGTCGGAAGCAGTAAGCAGGGTGTTCGATGGAATTAGCTCCGGGGATCTTAGAGCCTTCCAGCAAGATAAAGACATGACACATGTGGAGGCACCTTCGTCAACGACTGTACGTCCAATGGTCTTTCCACCATGAACAACATCCACTGACAAAGCCACATGACACGACAAGCGAATCTTAACTTTAGATAGATTAAACTTCACCATTAGACTCGGAGAATCCATATTACCTAAAGCTGCTAAGAGTGCATCTCGCTGTGTGGGACAACTCTGTAGCACTTCTAATGCTGACATCGCACAAGGTGTCTGGGACAAATCTTCAACTACAAAGTAATTGGATGCAGCCCTAGCATTGGGATTGTGAAATGTTTTCTTAAAGACACCTTTCGGTATCTTCGACATTTTTGTTGCGGCACTAGTCAAATTTATTTGGAACAATCTCAGTCAAAAGGTATCATCATGTTGGCGAAAACCCACCAACAAAGCCTCGTCAACAGCAGTTCTCACTCTGTCGATGCCCAACCAGCGTAATCTCCTTGAGCATCGGCCCAGACAGGTTTGACCTTGCTCGTCAACACCCGTAGAGCGGATGAAGTTTCACCCGAGATGTCGAGGGAGAGCTATCAGAACCAAGTTTCTGGCAGTAAGAAGGGAGGGTAGGGAATCAACGACTCAACAACATAATCATCAAATAGTTAATCAGTATCACGACATTCATCATAGATCTATTAGTATAACTAGCATATCACAAACAGATCGCATCATTCACTTATTCATCGCAGCAATAACATTAATTCATATAACAGATTCAATAAGCATCCATCATTGACATCACGACACATAAAGACAAGAAAGAAATAAGAGACAAAATCAATTTAGGGGAACATCCATCATTTCATATTACTTCTGCGCAACATATCCAAATCATATAGTACTTCTCCATAGTTGGAGACTAATCACAACTGAAGATTCAAGAGCTAGTCGACATAGACAGAGCCAAAACTGCTCAAGAGAAAAATGAAGCGACAAGATCACAATTAGATCACAAAAATGGATTGATCGATTGATCTTCCACCTCTATGATTTGATCATCTACAATTGCAATTATAACTCTATATATAGGTTTGTGCCTTTACATCCAAGGTCCACTTCTAACTAACTTATAACAAATTAGTGACCTATATCCACAAAATGTGGTAAGACGGTACCAAATTGCATAAGAAATTCCAAAAACGGTTATTCTTCCATCGATCATGCTGATTTGGTCCTCCGTGGTGTCGCGTGAGATTGTGCAGCCTCTGCGGTGTTGCGCAACTCACTTACCCAATACCCCTGCCAACAGGCCCCCAACATAGTCTTGTGGCTCTTCCTCGAGCCACGTCAACTGGTCGTGGTGTCTTCCTCGATCCTGAAAAGCAAAAACTATCACATATGCATTGCCGACTCACAGTTCTGGCCGCAATTGCTTCCTTCACGTCAACTGCAGCAGATTTAATCAAACTTCTAGACTTATATCTAACTAGCAAGGCCATCATGCTCCAACTTTGATGAATACTACCTCATTGTCCATTTGTTGTCTCCCTTCGCAAATTGTCTGTCGGCTGAGTCATGAGCCCTGCATCTATCCACTTGGTCCTTTCGTGCAGGCTGGCTTAGGCCACATCTGGCCACTTGGTCCTTCCTTGCATTTAGACTCAGCCTGCATCTGCCCACTTGGTCCTTTCGGGCTCATCAAGCGCTGCCTAAAGGACCCACTTCCTTGTTCCTGCAAACTTAGTCAAGTGCGGCAGGAACTCTGGTCCCATCCGGATTCCTCGTGGTTGCCTAAGTCGGCACCTCCAACCGACTGGGAGAAACATAGCCAAGGATGACTTCACCAGAGACTTCTATCTCCGTCAACCTAACTGGTGTACCTTGTTTGTCCATCTCGGCCTAGACAACATTCTCACTCATAGGTTTCTCGGTATCCAGGGAGGTCTGCATAGCTCCTTTGACCACCACTGCCTTCAACATCTCACCCCAACTCTTCTGTAACTTAACTCAGTGTAACACTTCTGAATGCGTTTCAGAGAGCTACTGGTCCTCAGCTTATAACAACACTATTGACGTAGATGCCATCATGACTTACTCAGGGCATTATGACGACGGGATACTTCATGCATTTGCTAAATACGTCGTTGATTCTGCCACCCTGCCATTTAGATATGCTATCATGAACTGATGACATCAACCGTGCCATCGTTTCATTCTTTGACTACCAATACATTTTATAGCCGCAATGACATGACATCCAGTCACTGTCACAGAGTTTTCTGTATAGTGCGGGCCACTCTTCCCTGGTGACCACCTGTCACGCAACCCCATCCCTTTTTCATGTTACGACCCTATCATCGTAGCCACTTGCTGATGCGCCATCTTCTTGTCGTATCCCCTTCATCTGATATACCACCTTGTCGCAACCCTCTTCCTTCGGCGCAGCCTCCTGCTGTTGCGCGACCCCCTCTTAACTATTCTACATGGCTAACTGGCTATGCTCCGATAACTCATCGACCCGTTAACTAAATACGCCCCCTTCCTTGTGGGCCCACTTTTTTTTTTGCGCACTACTTGAGATAGTGCATCCTTCCGCCCCTGTCCTATAAAGCTTTAATCAGCTGCCATTCACAAGTTTCGGCAGCACCACACCATCTAATTGTTGTAATTGAACTGCACCCCTAGAAGTAATTGAATGAACAAGATATGGGCCTAACCAGTGCATCTGTAGCTTACCTGGATGCTTCATGAACTTACTGTCGTATAACAACACCAAATCTCCATGTGTAAATTACTTATTCTTAATGTGGTGATCATGCCATGCCTTCTGTCGATCCTTCTCGACGTGCTAGTGGAAACCTGTGATAAAGTGGTTCTCTTCAAGCTTGATCAGCTGTGCAATGCGCTCCTCTAGTGCTTTCACATTATCCATGCTAGTTGCGATAGCAATACGCAGACTAGGAACAATGTATTCCATAGGCATGACTACCTCTTGCCCATATACCAATTTGAATGGTGTCTATCTCGTCATCCTTTTACAAGTGGTGTGATATGCCCATAGTACCGCTGGAATTTTCAAATCCAAGTCATCGCAATTAGCATTACATACATTTGTAAGCGCGGTTTCCAATATTTTGTTGAAAGCCTCGACAATCCCATTCGCCTGCGGATGGTATGGCGTGCTTTTCTTATGTTTCACCTGCAACTCCTCGGTTAGTGCTCTCACCGTTCGATTGATGAACTGACTGCCCTGGTCACTCATCAATATCCTGGGACATCCAAACCGTGTCACAATATTCTCGAATATGAACTTTGTTGCTGTCGCAGCAGTGCAATACACAACTGGCGCACCCTCTACCCACCTTGTGAGATAGTCAGTTGCTGTAATGATGTACCGCGCACCAGTCCTCTTTCCTGGTGGATTAATTGGACCCACAAAGTCCACATCCCATTTATCAAAAGGTTGTAGGGTTACCTATGGTACAAGCGGCATCTCATCCCATCATGATGGTTTTTCGACCGCTAACAGACATCGCAGCACCGCGCATAATCTGTCACATCATTATGTAAAGTAGGCCACCATAACCCAGCGCACAACACCTTACGCGCAATAGCCCTTCCTCCATAGTGGCCTCTCGTGATTCTTGCATGTGCTTCTACTGGAGTAGGTCCTTACTCGTGCAGTAAGATGCACCATCACAAGATTTTATCTAGTCCAAGTTTGTATAATTGCCTAGTAATCAGTTGGAAATTCGAATCCTTCAGTACCAACTGCTTCTTCTGACTGGTCGACAGGTCCTCTGGGGCAACTCCAGTTGTCGAGAACTAAAGGATTGGAGCATAATAGTCATATGCGATCTCTACCTGGAACAACTATGCATCAGGCAATCCATCATCAATGTTGGTAGGCTCTTCTCCTGTCTCAATGCGGGACATATGATCAGGAAAACATTCAACTGCCCTGGCTTCACAATGATCTCAAAGTCGAATTCTTGAAGAAGTAGCAGTCATTGACAGACCCCCCCCCCCCAACACAGGCTTATTGACCAGATATTGCAAAGCGGAGTGGTCTGTGAACATTTTAAAGTGACCGCCCAACAGATAGTGCCTAAACTTCTGCAATGCGTAAACCATATCCAAGCCCTCTCTCTCAGTGGTTGTTTAATTCTTGTTAGAAAAATATAGCTTCCTACTTGTAAATGCGATCGGATGATCTAGGTCACCCTCGTCTGGTTGCGCAAGCACTACCCGCAGCACAATAGAAGAGGCGTTGACATGGACATGGAACTCCTTGTTCCAATCGGGGAATACAAGTATAGGCACTGATGCTATCTTGGCCTTCAGTGTTTCGAAGCTTCCTTGACACTCTTGATTCCACTCAAATGCAACATCCTTCTTTAAAAGCTTCTCCACAGTGGCAGTAATCGCAGCGTATCCTTTGATGAACTTGCGATAGTACCCCATGTGTACCAGTGTCGCACAAAGCATCTTCACATTAGTCGGTGGTGGCAGACTAAGGATAAGCGCAATCTTCGCAAGGTCGATCAACAACCCTTGCTTGCACACGATGTGTCCTAACAACATCCCGAATGGCGCACAAAATATGCACTTCTTTGAATTCAATGTAATTTGATGCTGTTGACATCTTTCCAGCATCAATCATAGGTTTGCTAAATGATCCTTAACCAGACCATAAACTATCCAATCATCCATGTATACCTGCAGGAACTTCTGAATGAAATTTTTGAACGCAGCAACAACCGCCCGAGAAAATATCACTGGTGCATTCTTCAATCGAAAGGGCTGACTGTATATTGAAAACAACCCCATTCAGTGACAAATGTGGTCTTATGCCGATCTTCCTTTGTGATTCGGATCTGGTGATACCCCGAAAATCCATTCGTGAAGGAATACATCCCCTGACCGCCTACCCCTTCAAGGACCTCATCTATAAAGGGAGTTGGAAAAGGATCATGCATGTAGGCATTATTTAGCTTTCTCAGGTCGACACAAATGCGAACCTCTCCAGTCTTCTTGTCCTGAACCACCATAGGGCTTATCCATTCCTATTCTTCGACAGGCTCGATGATTCTGGTGTCCAACATCTAGTCAAGCTTAGCCTTGACACATGTTCGTGTACACAAGGTACTCCCAAAAGATCGAACACCTTCAACAACCGCTTCACACAAATAGATCACAGATCAACACACCAATGTTTGTCACGTGGTTAAAACCCTCAAGAGGGAAACAGTCCACGGCCCCAGCCAAATAGCTACTTGGAGCAATTTATTATGCAAAAGAAAGAAAGTTACATATGAGCTTCTCATAATCGATCAACTAGCCAAGGACCCTCTATGCTCTTTAAATAGAGATCATAGACCAATCGGGTGTTAAGCCACGAATCAATGGTAGGTATGATCTAAGAGAAGTTGAACCGTCGGATCACTCTATGTCTAGAACATATCGTGATCGTCGGATTAGAATATTTACAAATGCATACTAATGCATACTAAAGAAACACACTTTTACCTAACATATATATTACACAAGTTGATCTTAACTAACTCTTCAGTGTCTAAATATCCTAACATCTCCCCTTAAGAACAACTTGGGATAGGATTGAAGGATTTACAAAAGTGACACTATTAGGAGAAGGAAGGAGGCACTAGAGCCTATCACCCCTTAAGGAAACATTCCTGAACTCCTAACATAGACCGAAGTTTAGAAAACTTCGCTTCTGTAAGAGACTTGGTGAAGATGTCTGCAACTTGATCATCTATAGGGCAATAGAGCACTTCAATAACACGATCATGAACAAGATTTCTGATGAAGTGCATGTGTAGCTCAATGTGTTTGCTGCGCTAATGTAGAACTGGATCTTTGGAAAGCTTGATGGCACTTTGATTGTCGCACCAAAGTGGAGTAGGCTGTTGCTGCTCGAATCCAAACTCTGAAAGGATCTGTCGAAGCCATAAAGCTTCCTGACTGGCATTAACTGCGACTTGATATTCTGCTTCTGCTGAAGAAAGAGTAAGAGCTTGTTGTTTGTTACAAGCCTAAGTGACAAGTCCAGATCCCAGACTAAAAACATAACCTGCAGTAGACTTTCGATCATCAGGATCATCGGCCCAATCTGAATCAGTGAAACCAACCAACAAAGGTTTCCCCCCTGTACTGTAATGAATGCCAAACTAAATTGTACCTCGAATATATCGAAGTATTCTTTTTGTTGCTTTCTAGTGACTTTCATGAGGAGTTTGCATATAACGGGCAACACGACCAACGGCAAAGGAAAGGTCAGGACGGGAATGAGTCAAGTATAAAAGACTACCAACAAGTTGA
>LPNX010210530.1:476126-527202 GCA_001517045.1 Pseudotsuga menziesii
ATAAGTTTTAGGAAGTAAACCCAAGTGCGTCTGGAGTAGTCATCAATGAAAGTTAAGAAATATTTGAAACCAGAAAAGAAAGCAAATGGAAGAGGGCCACACAAGTCACTATGCACAAGCTCCAAGGGAATCGAGGCGTGCCAAGAGGCATGTTTGTCAAAACTGTCTCGATGATGTTTTCCGAGTAAACAGCTGGAACAAACACCATCCTTGCAAGATACCAACGGAAGACCAGTCACCATATTGTCTTTACATAGTTGTTGCAATGAGCGATAATTTAAGTGACCAAATCGCTCATACCAAAGTTTGCTCAAGTTATCACTATGAGCAACAAAAACTGAAGGAAAAGGTGATGACCCAAAGTTGTTAAATTTGTACAACCTGGTAATATCATCAACAGTTCCAGTAGCAAGGATATTTTGAGGATATTTTGAGGATTTTTAAAATCCTTGATTACAACTTAGTGAGGTGTAAACGTCACAGTTTTACCTTCACTTGAATGAGTAATTTGATAGACTGATAACAAATTGCAGGAAATTTTTGGAACACATAGTACATCACTGAAATGACCATTTTCTACTGGAACTGTTCCAGATCCTACAACACTTAGAGATCTACCATCACCAACAAATATTTGTTCGGTATTGCATTCATACATAGTAGAAAATATGGCTTTATCCTTATCCATATGATAAGATGCTCCATAATTAATGAGCCATTCAATTGAAGTAGAAGACGAAGATGCAGTATAAGAGTAACCAGAAGCACAAAGTGCATGTCCATGAAAGGTGGATTCTAAAGACGAATCTAGGCTGATGTGGTGCTTCTTCATTGTTGCTTCCAAGGCTGCCATCTTCTTAAATCACTTAGATTCATTATGATTATCTTTCCCACAAAAATTGCAATGATGCTCAGTCTTCTTTCCTTTTTGCTTGGATCATTTGTCATTTTTTAAAGAAGGAGCTGACTGAAAGGGTTTGGGACCCTTGTTGTTTTGCGTATTATTGCGAAAATTCTGTTTCTTGGGAGGCTTGGACTTTTCTTTCTGTTGGGACAATAAGGCTTTCCCAGATGTATCTGCATTGTTAATTATTCCAAGATGAATGACCTTATCTTTCTCTCTAATTAAGGAATCACAAAATGATTCAAGACTAGGCTCTTGATAGCTAGCTGCAGTCAAGGATTCTTTCATGGAGTAGAATGTAGATACAAAAACAGAATGTGCAGGTCAAAGTTTGGAAAGAATATGATAAATACATTGTTTGTCTTCTTTCTTAATCTTGCATTATGCACATAAGAGTTTAAGAGTTTTATACTTAGATAA
This sequence comes from Pseudotsuga menziesii, assembly GCA_001517045.1. Lineage (NCBI taxonomy): Eukaryota > Viridiplantae > Streptophyta > Pinopsida > Pinales > Pinaceae > Pseudotsuga > Pseudotsuga menziesii. The sequence goes on from LPNX010210530.1 coordinate 477,451, forward strand.
ATAGTCTTGAATGCATGAAAAATCATTTGGATTCAAGGAAATCAACTCATTCTCGAGTTGATGAGCCCGAATTTCATTGTGTTTACCAAACACAGATTCTAACTTTTCCTAAGCTTTATCAGGTTCATCAATTTCAGATATGTGGAATCGAAAATTAATAAAGATTGACATCTCAATCAATCCATGAGCTTCATCACATCTATTTGCCCATTTAATTTTCTTATCATCATCAGTGGGTTCTGTTTCTTTCCCTGAGGTTATCCTGAAAAGTCCCCTATTTCGTAGAACATCTTCCATATGAGATTTCCATGAGAAATAGTTAGAACTTGTAAGTATAATATCACAAGGGGCGGCCATACTGTAAACTAATGGCTAAAAGAACAGAAACTAACTATCTGGATGCAAAGAGCTCGAAAAAATATGTGGTTTAAAAAAAACTGACACTGAAAATTGATTCTGGATGATGAAGTTATGCTTGATCAAAGAAAATGTTAAAGATGTCCCCAATAGTGACATGGCAGATATTAACTTGACCAACTAAAAAAAAGAAGCCCCCTCTTCCCAAGATCAACCTTTGACAATCACTTTACAATAAAGTTGCTTTGAAGTGAATCACTTTTGTAGAATAAGTGATGTTCACTTTTACAATAATGTGATTTTTAAATAGTGAGACAATAAATTAAAAACTTAAGTGACTCACTTTTTATTTTATTTTATTTATGTGAGATACACTTTTACAATAAAGTAACTAGAGAATAGAAATTGTATGCACTAAAAAATAGCTTGATAAGAATTGAACTCAAGACTTATCAATGAGTAAAGCAACTTTGGACCAAGTGAGCTAAGTTTAAGAGGTACGTAAAAGTATGGAAAGAGGAAGGGTTTTTTTTTTTACTCTTCTCTCACTTGGAAATTGGAGTGCACATGATTAACACACACAAAACAATAAATTGTATTATTTAATCATACACACATACATCACATATATATAGCAGAAGAGGAGGTTTAATAGACTCCGAAACAAACGGATCTGAACCGCTCGTGAATCTGCTTGTAACAATATTATCTGATTCTCCATTATTATCTAACACTCTCTCGTTCTTTGTGCTTGCTTTCTTTTCCTGCAAATCACACAAAAAATGAAAAACAAAAACAAAAAAACTTTTTCCACATAATGGGGTTAGATCTTGGTTAGCTTACCCGAAAAATCTACATTTTCAAGTTTTCTCACTGTTTCTGATTTGCCGTGATCGCACAAGGTGCACGACAAAGAGCATACATAGCTGAGAAGACAAGAAAAAAAAAGTTTCCCTCACTGTTTCTGATTCGTCGCGATCGCGCAAGGTGCATGGCAAAGAGCATACACAGCTAGGGAAGGCAACAGTCCGAGACTAAAACAAAAAAATCTAATAATAAGACTGATAAAATATGAGAGATTTAAAAAAAAAAACAAATCCGTCACTGTAACATTATACCTTCAGATTTGCCAAAATGGGTGTTTCTGGAACAAACGGAAACGGTTTTCGGTGAAACGAAAACTGTTTCCAAATGGAAACGGTGCTCCGGACACAATGAAAAAGCTCCCATAGGCCACAAATGCATAGAAAATCTAGAACTAGAAACCCTTTCAAAGTTTCGGCAACACCGGTTCCAGATCTTGATTAAAACCGAAAGCGGCTCTTCATAAAAGCTCTGATACCATGTTCGGGTACACATGGTACTTCCAAAAGATCAAACACCTTCAGCAACTGCTTGACACAAATAGATCACAGATCAACACACCGATGTTTGTCACGTGGTTAAAACTCTCGAGAGGGAAACAGTCCACGGCCCCAACTAAATAGCTACTTGGAGCAATTTATTATGGAAAAGAAAGAAAGTTACATATGAGCTTCTCATAATCGATCAACTAGCCAAGGACCCTCTATGCTCTTTAAATAGAGATCATAGACCAATCGGGTGTTAAGCCACAGATCAATGGTAGGTATGATTTAAGAGAAGTTGAACCGTCGGATCACTCTATGTCTAGAACATATCGTGACCGTCGGATTAAAATATTTACAAATGCATACTAAAGAAACACACTTTTACCTAATGGATATATTACACAAGTTGATCTTAACTAACTCCTAAGTGTCTAAATATCCTAACAACACGTTCTTTGTATTGTGGGTTTAGTCGATATGGTCTCTGTCACACAGGTTTTGTGTCTAGTTTCCAAGGGATTTTCATCTCCCCTAGATCCCCTAATATCCATTTCATTTCCGAGAACCGTGTCGGAATGAAATCTTGGAACTCATCGAGTAGATCTGTGATTTGTGACATTGTTTCATTGTCCCAATAGTCCTTGATGTTAACAAACTTCAGGTTCTCTTCCGTCCCATTGTTAATCTTTCTGATCTTCAGCAGCTAACTCATGGGGTCTGTTGGTATGTCTAGTGCTGCAACATCACGACTTCCTTCTGATTCCAGAATATTGACATTGCGCATGTCATCATCATCTTTAGGTTCACTAGATAGATTGTAACATGTCATCATGGATTGCATATGACACTACGCATGTGGATCTATAGGGTATGTAGTTAGTACAACCTTCAATACTACATCACGGATGAGTTGGATTATATTATGGACCTCAGGGTTAGCATCCCAGAAACTAAAAGTCTGCGCAAAGCAAACCGACAGCTCCTCCCAGGTATTTATGTTTCTGCGTAATTATGTCGCTACATACTAGGATCTAGGCATCTCGTCTAAAGTATGAACAAAAGCATGGACCCACTCATCCTTAGGTCGCAATGCCCACAAGGCTTGGCATTCCATCAAATGACTGGTGGGGTCATTATGCCCATTATATCTCCCAGCGTGATAGATCTCTGAATCGTCCAAGTGCACCATCATCAATCATTGACACTGTGCCCATTCATGGATTGTCTGCTTGTGAGTCACCCACCAGCGTGCTGTGGTGGCCTTCAATGCTTCTTCCATTGCCAACAACCTCTGTGGTTCAAACACTTTCTCTTCAAACTCTTTGAGGAATCCAGATAACTTTGGTAGCCCCTCGTAGATCGACAACTCGATAATCTCAGTCGTAACGCGACATAGGGACTGCGTGACCAATCCACGCTTTCTAAAAGACACCTCGTGCAGCCGATTTTTCCAATTTTCTAAAGCATCATTAGAATCAGAGGACGCAGAGCTAGCACTGTGCCATCCGAGTTCACCATCGACAGTAGGGTGGATATAGTCTTCGAAGATTTTGTAGGCGTGATCCTAGCCTCTATCATTGGCCCATTCAATCCCTAGCAGCGCGAGATAAGAGCCTCCATCGTCAACTACTTCAATAACATCAAAATCGGCATATGTTTTCATACCTTCGACATTGACGACTAGGTTAGAGACATGACCAATAGGATGAACCTTGGCCTGATTTGCTATGCGTAGTTGCACAGGGGACCATCCCAACGTTGGCTTGTCCATCAGCTACCAAGTCTGCTTGGTTAAAATATTCACATGTGACTCAAGATCCAGAATAACTGAATCGACTTCATAATCCCCGATCTGGATGTTCATTCTCATCTCTTTTCCTGTCTTTCTCTTCTGGAGGGAATTCACTACGGAATACTTTAGAATCTTGTTCCGGTGGTATAACAACTTCTCAATCTCAACGAGAGCCTCGGGATCTCTAGCTAGCGACAGACAACTCTAAAAAAACTGTTGCAAGGTACCATGCTGTCACGATGGTCCTTCCTCTATAGAAGGATGAAAAATAGATGGCATTTCAACAACATGTGACTTACCCAGATTTCTCCCGATTGCATGCTTGGCCTCAAAGAAGGTATTTTTCTCTGTCACAATATCAAATGCTGCCTTTTTCTTCCCAACAAACTGAACTTGTTGATAGGTCCATCTTCTCCAGTCGTCGCACCTGCATGAGTGACGACAACAACGTCGACAACCTGGGTTCTGGGTTCTGCTAGAATAGTCGCAACCGTTGGTCCTTGATTCTAGTTCTGAGCTTGGTTTAGAGGTGGATTTTGATTTGATGGTGGGTTCATAGGCTGATTTTGAGTCTGTAGTAGGATTTGAGTCTGATTCTGTAACGTCTGCTGGTTTTGTACTTGGTTTTAGGTTTTAGAACTGGTTCTACAATTGAGGTATGTTTCTGGCCTACCACTTTGCAATCAACTGAGGGAAATTTTCAACATTATGCTCACTTGCTGTGTAGTATGTACACTGCACATGAGGACACTCCCTCTGGTAGTGCCCAAATACTCCACAGGTGTAACACTAGATTGATTCTCGACCTTGTCCTCCCCCTCATTCGAAGCCTCCTTCTCGTACCCTAAATCCTCCTCGAAATCCTCCTTGCTGCTGGTACCGTGGTTGAGCTGCTTGTTGATATTGTGGTTGGGCTAGTTGTTGTGGGGGATTCGGTTGCTGCTGAACGTAGTGCGCTACTTGAACATACTGTGGTTGAGGCTGAGCGATCGGTAATTGATTGTACTGTGGTTGCGGTGCAAACTGTAGTTGTGCCACAAACTATGTCTATGACTATGATGGAATAAACTGCATTTGCAGAGTTGGTGTATACTGCACCTGAGACATCTGCTGCGCCATCTGTGGCTGAGGCTGTGACTGCTGGATCGCACGGGGATCCTTGCCCTTCACACAGTATGAATCATATGTTTTCTTTTGAAACAAGTCATAATCTCGGTAGTCCTTATCCTCATGCCCCACTAAGTGAAAAAAGGAGCAATACAAACTTTCTGCCTTCATAACCATATTCTACATGTAGCTACAGTTTTCGTGTCGATGCCCATATACCTGACATACGCGACACCATGGCACACCAACGAAACTCAAGGGGTTTGGTGCTCCTCAGAGCAAATAATTTTGGAAAGTCGGACAGGTGTCCTTGGTGTGTCCGTCCACATGACATTGGGTGCACCAAAGGTCATCATGTTCTTCTTTTGCCTTCTTGATATCTTGTAGTTGGAGTGTCAAATTTGCTAGCTGCGCCCTAATCTGGTTCATGCCAATTGCAGTCTCCCCAATAGGTGAAGCTTCTAACTTCATCGCGATCTCTAGAGCCTCGCTCTGTGTCACAATATTTTGATGCATTAATGATTGTCTGATGTGCGAGACCAACGCAGCGATGAACTACTCTTTATGCTGAACATCGCTCATTTTGAAGTTGACCCGGGCCTTCAACGTCTTAAACCGTTGATCAAAATACCAAATAGTTTCATTCAGAAACTGCTTGAGTTCTGTAATATACTGGGCGTCAAATTTGGGTTTCTTAAATTCCTTGAATAGCCCCTCCCAGATCTCATTCAGTGTTTTTGCCGTGGTCCCTTGTGGGACTTGCATGAATCTCATGTACCAGTCAAGCACACGACCCCTGATGGTGGTCGCCAACTGGATTTTTGTGATAACATCATCCACAATCTATCTAGCAGTACAAACTACTTCACACAAGAACCAGTATTGCTCTTGGTCATCAGTCCCGTTTCCATGGAATATTGGTAGCTTCATCTCGTCGCTCGCCATTCTGGGCCTTCTTCCTCCAAATGGTGTTCTACTACTAGACTGATGCTGGCACATTGGACAAGTCAACGTAGAATGCACTTTTCTACCTGTTAGCGGAGTAGTGCGCGGAGGTGTGGACACGTTACTGTTGGGGTTTGAGCTTACTGCTACCCTGGGCGTAGCCTAGGTCTGGTCATCTTCGTCGTCACTATAGGGTTGCTTCATCACGTGTGATTGTTTTTCGTGACCTTGCATCTAGATCGCTACAGGACCTTCCCTCACGCTCTGCCTCTTCTCTTGTCGAAACCTTTCTCCTCCCCTCGTACAACCACTTGTTTCCTTGACAACCATCACAATCTCATCAGAACTCATACCCATCTACCGCTTATCTTGCCATTTTCCTCCCCCCTTTCGTCGCAGTGTCCAAAGCCTTTGGACACCAGAGTTCCACTGCTCGAGGTGCATTTTTAGAATAACCTTCTCGCAGACAAGCATCTTACTAGATAATTGTAGAAACAACAAGAACCTACCTCATGGTCCGTTGAAGAACTCTCTTTCTGCTTTGTTGTATGACTTATTGGTATCAACTGCAAACTCAGTGATGTATCCTTCCATAATACTATCTAACCATACTTTGACAGTCCGCGATGCTTTGTTGTCAGTTTCTCACAATTCTTGGATCAGTTCAGGGGTCTAGGACGTCAGCTCCCCTCCTTGATGATTGGTCTTATTATAAGTGAACCGTGCTAGCCACTCACACAATATGATAGGAAATTCATAGAAGAACCATTCGTGTGCACTGTCATGGATATATCTGTCCAGCCAATCATTTGTCGACAACTTCGGATTCTGATTCTTTGCTTGAACAAACTCTCGCAGCTTTAGGTTGAACCAATCTTTGATCTCCGGTTTAGTTGGATGACACAACATATCCTCCCTTTAGTTGAAATGAGGTCCTGACAATGGAACCATTTGTTGGCGAAAACCCACCAACAAATCCTCATCGACAGGGTTTCTCACTCTATCGACGCCCAACCAGTGCAATCTCCCTGAGCACCGGCCCAGACAAGTTTGACCCTACCCGACAACACCCGCAGAGCGGATGTCGTCTCACCTGAGATGTCGAGGGAGAGCTGTCGGAACCAAGTTTCTGGTAGTAAGAAGGGAGGACAGGACATCAATGACTCAACATCATAACCATCATATAGTTAATCAGTATTGCAGAATTAATCACAGATCTATCAATATAACTAGCAGATCACTAACAGATTGCATCATTCACTTATTCATCGCAGCAGTAACATTAATTCATATAGCAGATTCAGTAACCATCCATCATTGACATCGCAACACATAAATAAATGAAAGAAATAAGAGATAAGATCAATTTAGGGCAACATCCGTCATGTCATATTACTTTTGCGTAACTGATCCAAATCATACAATACTTCTCCACAGCAGGAGACTGATCACAACCTAAGATTCAAGAGCTGGTCGACACAGACAGAGCCAAAACTGCTCAATAAAAAAATGAAGCGACAAGATCACAATCAGATCACAAAAATGGATTGATCGATTGATCTTCCACCTCTATGATACCACTCAATGATTCGATCATCTACAATTGAAATTCTAACTCTATATATAGGCTTGTGCCTTTACATCCAAGGTCCACTTTTGACTAAATTCTAACAAACTAGTGACCTATATCCACAAAATGTGGTCAAACGGTACCAAATTGCATAAGAAATTCCAAAAATGGTTATTCCTCTGTCAATCACACTGATTTGGTCCTACAACTCACTTACCCAATACCCCTACCAACACATCGTTCAGTGAGTTGGAAGAGCACCATAAGTGAAATGTGGTGATATGGGCACCTGGGCCCTCACCAACTTTTTCGTCAAATTTTGGAATGTCCGAGGGTAGTTTAGTAGGTACAGGTGGCCAAGTGGCATTGTGTTGTACCGCGTCATTCATTAACTTAGACAAATCTGGCAAGTTTAATGTTGCCATAAACGAAAGTTTGGGCCTAACCGGAGCTTGAAAAGCTGGTGCTCAGGAGGTAGAAGGACTTGCCCCTTGGTTTCTGAATGTAAAGGTGGGGTTGTCCCCAGTTACCGGTTGTGAAGTAGAATAGCTACTTTGAAAAGGACTCCACCCATAAGCCAATGGATTATTTGTGTGTGGTGCAGTGTAAGAGGTTTGAGTCGGTCCATTTGAACCTGGAGTCTGGAAAATTGGAGCAGGTATCCCTCCGCTAAAGAGTGAAAAGGGAGAGCTCGTAAATGAGGCTGAAACTGGTGTTTGGAAACCTTGACCATAACAATTAGTATTTCCAAACTGCATCCCCACATAAGTAGGTGTAGGGCCTACATAAGGAGTGGATGGGGGAATCTGCCCCCCATGCCATAGGAATCCTTGAACAAATGAGGAGGATCCAGAAGGACCACTCTAAGAAGTATTCATGTAAGAGGGTGAAGCAAAAGGTGCCCTAGGAATCCCAGTGACCACCCCACTAGAAAGACCTACCACATTGGAGGAAACCAGTGGTTGAACCACTCGGCTACTTGGTGATAGAGGTGCAGTAGGTGCATTTGTTGGAGTACCAACCAGGGGAAGCGACACTCCTCCAACCAAAATGACTAAAATAGGGGTAGAAGGACCCTCTCCAGAGTTAGACATAACTCTACTCATAACAACACCAATCACAGGTGAATCAAATGGTAGAACCTGGACGATCATAAGATCATTTAAGTCAGTAAGAGGGGAATTAAAGTTTCTTACAAACTCGTCATCCTGCAAGTCTTCTATCTCTACTGCGATTGAATCAACCTGATTTTTCCTAAGTTCCGGTTCACCTGGAACTTCGCTTATTCCTACCGGTTCAAAAGAACTGTCAACACTTAATCTACGCCTTTAAGGTGGCGGTGGAGGCTCCGTTGTGATAGCTAGAGGAAGGTTTTGCAACCTTCTAGACCTTTTGAGAGGTTGGTTCTCCACAACTAAAGATAGACTCTTCACACACCTAAAGGCCGACTAATCACAAACAAACCACACAACACTCCCTATAAATTTCCTAAAGCCAAAACAAACACACAAGGTATAAGATTTGCTTCCCAAAAGAAAGCGGAGAGACAGTTACTTGGCATCCCTGTAGATGTTCTTAGGCATAAGTGGAGGAATCACCCAACCGCCCTCCCACAACTTCTACCGGGGTTACCTTCCAAGCCCGTCCAAGGCCAACCAGAAATAGCCTTTTGGTGTACCTGTGTATGAACCCTAATGTCAAAGAGACTAAAGGCTACCGCAACTATAACAAGAGTCCGGGGGGACAGTTTCAAGTTGAATCAGTACATATGGGCAGGGTAGCAAAGCCCGAAACCCTGTCAACACCGGCACCACATGGGGCCCAAGAGGTGGTATTGACAAAAGTCCCCAGATGTGTAAATATCTCGATCTACGCTTTGACAAGGAATCGTAGGGTTATCTCCCTAGTCCAAGTCTCCACGCGACTTCGTGCTTAACTCCCATGTGAGAGAAGCTTCCCAGAAACACTCAATATAGAGGAGGATTTACCTAGTGATTGGCCCACTACGTCTGAGTTAAAATACATGTGGATAGTTTAAACTTCCTATTCCACAAGCCTAGCCTAAGATAGTTGGTGAATGAACCTAAAAAAGAAAAAAATTACTAATAATTTTTAATTATATTTTTCTTTTTATAGGCTATTCTTAGTCAGAGGGTAATGGCGTGAAACTTGCATGGTGTTGTAGACTTGAAAAGAAAAAGCAAAATGATGTATAAAGCAAATTTCAAAGTAAATTACAACTACTTACGGCCAAATTTCTTTTCTTTTTTAAAATAGAAGCTAATGAATTAATAACAAATGTGAGAAAACTGAGACTTCTTTTTATAATTTTTGAATTTTTATTTGAAAAAATACTGAAAAGAAAACAACTAAATGCAACTAGATGCCAAAGTATAAAATATTTTCTTCTCTTTTCAAAAACTTCAAAAACTATAATGCAACTAAATGCAAAATTTTGAGCAAGTTTGAATAATCAAAGCATATAAACAAGTGAAATGAAGGCATAAAGGACCCAAAATGACCTACTTCAACGAAGAGGAGGAAGACTTGGAACAAAACCCAACTTGGAGAAACTATTGAACCAAATGTCCACTAGATCCAAAAGAGAAGAGTGACAGACTGACACCACAAGAAGCAATACATAATATAAAGCATCTAAAGTCTTAATCATTGACCTAAGCAGAAGCACTCAACCTATAAACCAAGCAGGAGGACCACCTATACTTCACAAATGCAAGAAATTCAAACAAAAAGGCTCAAAAGGATTGATGAACAAGCAGACGGTGTGACATATAGACTTTTAGACTCACAGAGTCATGCCATAAACATAAGACTTCAAAACAATCAATAAGCCAAAGAGATAGGGACAAGCAAACCCTATCTAACTTACAAACTGCTATAGGAAACATACGACTGTGTATGCAGGAAACCCACATACGACACGTGATTGTCTAGACAGCAACCCGCATGTACAAGGTTACATATGCGACTATGCACAAAGCAACCCGTGTGTACTACTAAAATTTTTCAAAGGAAAAAAGATTAGCAATGAATTCTGGGCACACTACACTGTAAATCAAAAGTAGGATAAAGGAAATCACACTCAAAATCAAAATCAGAACAAAGACTGGTAAGGGAACCTAAAGGATGGACCCACAGTAGGCTGGACTCCCCAGTGGAGTCGCCAGTTTTGTTGTTCAGGACAATACACCCTTGTAACCTAGGGTATGGGGTTACCAACTTACTAATAGACTTGCATACAATCAGCTTTTATAGAGAATGAAATAGGAATAGGAAGAGAGTTTGGTTTACCTAGTTTATGACAGTTGATCCAAGCTTTGTCTTCTCCTGCTTTACTCTTCTCCAAAGCTTCTAGGGATTCTCCTCTTCACCTGCAAAGAGCCAATTCTTCAAGCAATATATATATATATATATATATATATATATATATATATATATATATTAGTGGTTAGTAAAATGCATGTTCATCATAATATAACTGAAATCATTCATAAATCAATATACATGAGAAAGCACAATACAAAGATTGGAAGAATAAATCTCTTTATTGGCAAGCAATGAATAGGTGAGAATACAACCCATCTTCTGACACAAGGACTCCTCTGCAACCGAGGACATTGAGTTCTACTGCTCCAAGACTCTGAAGGAATACCCCCAACATAACTTTGCTGTTCAAAAATTGATTGATTAGCCCCATCCCAAGGCTTCTATTTATACATGGAGAAATAGAGTAGTTTCAAAGGTTAGGATGGTTGAGACAGTTGGGATAGTCATGGATTAAGGCCCAACTAATCTCATCTAATCGTGTTTTATATTTTTTAATGTCAAATTAAGGTACACATGAGTATATCTAGAAGCAAGGTGCATATGACATGCATGTTTCTCAAAGGAAATTCCTGTGTTCAATGTACATGCGGGTTGCAATGCAAATACTCGCGTGTGACACACAAGTTGCAATGCAAAAAGGAGCGTGTGCAACCCTAAACTCAGAATAAAAATATATCAGGCTGGTCTGGAGATCATGCACATCTATAGTGTTTTGGCTACTTCAATCCTATTTTTCCTTTTGTGTACCGACATAATGGATGTCAACACTCGGACGGAGAAGTGCCATTTTGGTTGATAACACTTCCTGCTCGGAGAATCAGCTACCATCAGATAGAGATATGGGGACAACGAGAAACCTTGCCTAATTCCCCTGGTGGCTTGAAAGAACTTGGTTGGTATGCCATTTACTAGCAGGGCAATCCATGGACTGCTGATGCACGCCTTGATCCATCTGATGAACCTTGGGGAGAAACCAAACTTTGCCATGCTTTCAAATAAAAAGAAATGATTTAATCGATCAAATGCATTTGCCATGTCAATTTTGGGAGCCATACCTTGCTACTTTTTCTCCATGATGGTATGGATTGCTTCCTGCACTATAATAATATTATCAAGGATTTGACACCCGACAATAAACCTTCCCTTATTATCCATAATTATCCTTCCCATTACTTTCTTCAGTCTTGTGGCTAAGATTTTTGAGAGGATTTTGTAAGAGGTATTATAGAGGGAAATAGGCCTAAATCTATCTATTGTGATGGTTTTTTTCTTCTTTTGGAATTAGCGTGAGGAATGAGGAATTGGTGGCTCCACCAACCTTGTCCTTTCTTCTCGTCCCATTAAGAATTTTTCTCAAATCTCCCTTTGTAATATCCCAGGCATCCCTATAGAATTTGATGGTGAACCCATCTGGCTCGAGTGCCTTGTCACTTTTAGAGACCAAATGGATGCCTTGATCTCAGATTCTATAATGGGGTTTGTCAAGTCCTTATCATCCCGCTTCATGATAAGGGAGGGTATTCCTGAGAGGATATCTTCCTGGGCAAGTGGATTAGTCTCTTCCTTATCCCTGTAGAGGTCTCTGAAGTGCTAGAAAACATGTTCTTTGATCTCATCCTGCTCAACAATCCTCTTTCCATCCTTGTCCTTAATTTCTTTGGTCATGTTAAAACATAGTATTGCCTTTGTTTGCTTATGAAAGTGAGCCGTGTTTTTATCCCCTCCTTTTAACCAAAGTTTTCTAGACTTCACCCTTAAATCCTCTTCCTCTCCTCTCCCCGCTTTTAGAATATTTAAACTTATATATTTTTCTTGGCTGATTAGAAAAGGGGTGATGTCCTCCCTTTCCATCCTGGAGTGAAGAGTTGAAAGTTCATATTGAAGTTGACTTTTCTTGTTGACAGCATTTGTGCAATCTAGTTTTACCCATGCTTTCAGATCACTTCGAACTCTTCTCAACTTACTTTCCCAAATGAAGTTGGGAGAGCCCGAAATGTCCATTCTCCAAGCATATCTTATAATGGTCATGGATTTTTCTTCTTGTAGCCATGAGGTATTGAATCGAAAAAGGTTGGGGCCTAGATTTATAGAGGAAGCTATCACCACAGAGATTGGTTTGTAATCCGAAACAGTAGATGGTAAGGAAAAAGAAGTAGGAATAAGATCTCTAGGGAGGAATGTGACACTTACCAGGAAGCGGTCGAGCATGGCCGCGATGTATCATGCTCCTGTCCTTCTATTGTTCCACATGTATTTCCCATTTGTTAATGGCATATCAAGCAGATCTAGCTTGGAGATAAGGTCTTCCAAGTTTTCCCTGTAGGGATCACAAACACTAGACCCCCCTCTTTTCTTAGACTGCGCTATAGTAGCATTGAAATCACTGCCTATAATGATTTCCTTTCCTTCCATTTCCTCTTTTAGGGTAGCTAAACTATTCCAGAAAATTTTCTTATCTCTACAATGTGTTGGTCCATACACATTGCATACATAACTAATATTTGGGTCATCCTTTTCCTTGAATTTAGAAATAATCCAATGTTTGTTCTCCTTTACGGTTTTGATCTCATATTTGCTTGCAAAAAAAGTTGCAATTCCTCCTGAGGCCCCTTTGGAGCTAATGGCGAAAGCCTGTCTATTTGTCCAAAAGTGTTGTGAGAGTGCCAGAACCTCCACATCACTCATTTTTGTCTCCTGGAGAAGCAAAATGTCTGGCCTTTCAGACTTGATCATGTTTCTTATGGATTCCACTTTGTTTTCTCTGCCCAGTCCTCTGCAATTCCAAGAGACAACTTTCATTATTTCTTATTTGCTTCAGGCGATGCTTTAGGCCTTCCATCCACTTTCCCTGAGCTTTTGTGGTTTTGCAGGAGCTTTGTCACTTCAATGCTCCTCTGCCTTCCAAGTTCGATTTCTCTCTTCGCTTCCTGTTCTCTATGGTACCTTTGAGATTTTCTTCCTTCGGTGTTAGGTGCAATTTCATGAATCTCTTGTGTCCCATTTGACGATAATTCAGGAGATTGTGCAAATCCAGTAACTTTGATTTGTTTTACCCTTTCAACCTAAGATCCTCCATGCGATGGAGAGCCGACCATCTCTATTTCAAGCCTTTCATACCTGGGAGATGTTGAAGGTATGCTGCTGCCTGCTAAGTCCTAGTGTTGATCATCTCTTCCTTCATCACTAGTTTCTACATTTTCTATAATTCCCCCCTCCTCCACAGTCAAATGATTAAACTGATTGCTTGTAATGGCCTCGTTTTCTCCTTGTTCCGTTGCTTTTTCATTTTCTTCCTATGGATCTTTTGTCTCATGGGTGGTCAGAGCCGGTTTCCTTCCCTTTTTCTCCTGTTGCCATCCTTCTTCATGAGTTTTCTGTAGGTTTTCCTAAACTGCTTTAGGGCTGTTTTTGAAAAAATGCCCATAATTGTGACATTTCCTGCATTTGAATAGCAACTATTCATAGTCCACTTTTTGAGCATGTTCCCATTCATCCATGGAATGACTTACAATTTTTGGTAACCCCTTTTCTAAGTCTACCTCTACACATATCCGTGCACAGAAAAATAGAGGACCCTTCAGTTCTGCCTTGTCTATGTATTTGCTGAGGGAGTTACCTATTTCCTGCAGCATTTTATCATTCCGACAGTGCAACGAGAGATGGGGGAGGTGAACCCAGACCGGGACTACTGAGGGTACATCCCTTTCTGGGTCAAATGATAAACTCCACAGGTTTAAGTACAACCCCCGAGGGCCCATGAAATAAGGACCAATTCTGAATATCGGGTCCATGTCTTCTTTATTTTCAAACAGAAATGTGAAATATCCTTTGCCACGGAAGTAGTGTTGTAGACCCCCAGAGATCAGGGTCATCTAGTTTTTTTTCACCCAGCTATCCATTGTTTTAGGTGATGGCCATATGCCAGTTAACTATCCAATCAACCCACGCTCACTCAGTGCAAGAGCTTTCATCCTTGAAGCTGTTGATAAGACCTTAATCTTAGGAGCATTGGCCCTTTTTACAAACCCATCTCCTTCTTCTGCAGCAGACGTAGGCGGTGGGGGCGTGGAGTCTACTAGGGCCCTAGATGCCACATCCAAAGCCTTCCTTCGATCCTTCGGGCTTGGATCCGGAGGAGGATCCATTTGAGCACCCTTGGGCTTGATCAAATCCAGATCATTCAATCGAACAAAGGTGTTTCTCTAATGTTCCTCTGCATGCAGATAGATAGAGAGATTCGATCAACCTCGAGTTTGCTTTTTGGATCAGCCCACCAGCCAACAAATTAGCTAGACTACTGGCTCTGTATACAGAACACATGAAACAAGCTGATCGTAGCAGTCTGAGCCAGGCAATCACGTAGATCACAGGTGATCATGCAGGTTCGGCTCCTCACTCCTCACGCTCCTTGTTTCATGTTTTGTCTTAACATGTGTTTTTTTGTTTTTCCAATGATTTGTGATAGAAAATTTCATTATGTATGATGCACCAAGGACTATATCAAATGGTGTTGGACCTAGTAGTGCAACGCTACACCTTTTAGGACCTTGAAAGTGTTATAATTACCCAAATTTATGTTTTGTTCCTTCTATTGTATTGGTTCTACATTGGAGGATATATGAATTGGCATAGGAGTATTCGACTTAACCATTAACTTGATCATTGATAAAATGAATTTATATGGTTAATCAATTTTTATCATTGTTTGTTGTAATTCAAAATATTTTTAGCTTAACTTTTACATCATGAATGTAGAACAATCGTCCCTTATGTAGAACAAGTCATAAGTGCACGAAACTCATTTATGTAGTCATCCGCATATTGGTAGTAATTACCACTACTTCATGTATTTGTCTTCTTGATACTTTAATGGGTATAACTTGCCATGCATTGATTGCATAAAGCTTCCCTACATAATGATGGGTTTATAAAGTTGCCTCGCATAGTGATGGGTTCACTATCTTTTCATTATTGGTTGCCAACTTCGAAGTGAGGCTTGGTAGTAGTGGACATTTCCATGGTTGCAATATTTATTCTTTTTAATCAAAATAGGCCTAGAGTGTGCTAAACTACCCATGAAATACTTTAATGTAGATCATACCTTTGAAAATGGGAACATTATGATTAATCTTCACTTCAAACGGGTTGTCACCTAATGAGCCTAATTGAGAAAATGCTATAGGTGCAACTTGGAGCACAATTTTGTTCAAGAGTTTTACACATTAATAGTTAATTTTCTTCTAAAGTTTCTCAAGAGATTCATTAATCATCCATTGTATTGGGCTTGCAACATAGTTGGAAACACTAGTGGAGTTGGTGTTGTGTTGCCCACCGTATCAAAGTGTGAAGAGTAGCTCTAAATGTATGGATTAATTATATGCATCTAGTATTTACATCTTGATCAAATTAGTTTTCAACTTCAATGGTTATACAGAACTTGGTTCAAATCACTTGCAAAGGAAAATAGTAGTAAGACATAGTGTCTTTCTCTAATACCATCGATCGTTGTTAGTGTTATCAATTTCCAATATATTTAGGCTTTTAAGCTCAAACAACAAATTATGATCAAGGTATTGATAGCTAATGCACCGAAGACCTTTAACCTATATTGCAATTCACTACAAATGATTGTAGGAAATAGGTCTATGGCTAGCTACATCAAAGTTCGAGGGCGGATAATCCAAATCTTAATTAGCTCAACAATAGAGGTTCAAACTGTTCATTTATGGTGAGAATCCAAAATAAATTTCGGGGGAGTCACAAAGGCATCATCAAATGTCATTTTTCGCTTTTCTCTAAGAAAATAGGGATTGCCATTTTTATTCAAAGGATTCTCTACTTAAACAATTTAGTCTCAATATATTAAGTTCAATCGCTACACATTGGTCTTGGAATGCACTCTCCTCTCAAGTGATATATCCTATATTAAGCCAACAAGAAACCTTACAAGAAAATATTATAATTTGGAAAATTTAATGTAGATGTGCTAGTTCTTAATAGCGCAAATCATGAGCATTCAAGGTGGAGGAAGTGCCTCTCCAAGCATCATATCTACACACAAAGAAAACAAATAGTATTAGATCATATATTGTACAATTATCTAAATACAAGATAAATCAATAATAAAAAACAACAAAAACATCCATATAAAAATAACAATCATAAAGAAAATGCAAATATCGTTTACTCACCAAAGTCACTAGAATTACTGATAGTTATTATTTACATTTCTATTGCATGTGAATACCTGTAGAAATCAAGATGGAATAATAATTCTATATATATAACTAAATGATAAATAAATATGCAAATCAACATGTATTATACTCTAAAAAGACCAATGGGAATACATGTATGAGCTTCTTTGTGTTTCAAAAATAATTGATTCTCTATTGAACAGGGCCAACCTCATGAAGTCGGAAGCTCACTTGACCCCTTCCCCCCCAAAATCATTCTCAATTCCCCATACCCAATATATTTATTGTAACATTCTAGAAAGAAACACAACATAAAACATAACACTTATTTAAACTTTTATTTAGCATAAGAGCAAGAAGATACAATATGATATATATTCAAATATTCAACTTATTAATTTCAAGAAAGTGAACAAAAAAAATTATTACAAAATGTTTTACACATGCATAAATGGAATGTGGGAAATCTTAGCAAATTTGTATTTATGATAGTAATGAGGATACAAAGTGATTCCATTTGTTCTCTGACAACACTCCTTTTCCATGTTGTCGTACGATATAGTATCGCTTCATGGCCATGAAGTGAGGCAAAGGAGTATTGTTCACTACAGGAATGCATAGCAACACACATTGTTCCACATTACTAACAGAAGTGTTATTGCTTTGATAGACCTTCACCCAACCATTCATATGTCAACATTAACAAATCAAAGAAAACGAACAAAGGGGCTAATTACAAAATCAAATAAAATGAACATAAAGACTAATTTTAGACCAACATATGATCACAAAAAACTATAAATGTAAATATGTATGCATATAAAACATGATCACAAAAACTATAAATGTAAAACATAGGTACATAAATATAAATATTGTCATATAACTATCCAAGTCCTCTCGCAAAAATACATACAATAAAATATTGTATACAGCAAAATTCTCCTATCATACATAGTGTCCAATCTCTACTGCCTTACTTCTTTCTATTTTTTTAAGAAGTCCACAATTCTGACACAACATCAACTTCCTCCTTCTCTTCTCGACTAGTTTCTCCTGGTATTGGATCCATATTATACCACAAGATACGTTTCCTTGCAGGTTTCCTAGTACTAGGATCGACGTCAACTACAACTAAAGTAAACCATTTATTAATCAGCTCAGTTATACTATACATAAAATCAAAAAATACTAATTTATATTCAACTCATTCATGGTACTTGCAGGTGCAATAGAGTTAACCTTTGGTTGAGCAGTACCTTTGTTCTCTAAAACTGGCTCCATGGGAATCGCTAAATCTTCTTGTACTTATTGCAATAACATTTGTAGTTGTTGTAAAAGCACACAATCTCAATTTGTACTTTATAAATAAGTATTCGATTAGAATGCATTGAATATGTATACCTCCTCATTGATAGTAGAAGTGTTAGTTGCAATGGCTTTTCTCATTTCAACCAAGGTGTTATAGCCTTCTTTCAAGGTAACTTTGAGCTCTTATGTTGTGGGCAGGATGCCAAACTCTACGAAATGCATACCATAACATAACACGTTTTGGTAAGTAAAATGTTTAAATCACAATTGAAAATGCAACAATGACAAAATTTAAATCTTAATGCTTAAATATTTCCCCTTCACTTTAATGTAGCCCCCCTACTCCAAGTCAGGGATAATTTTAGGGGCGAAATTTAGCCCATGGGCTATTTTTAGGGGGTTTTCTCGAAAAAAAGATTCGCCATTTTGCAATTTTTGAAGCCCTGTTTCGCCCAATTTTGATGGGGTAAAATATTTTCACCCTAAAAATCGCCAAATTATTATATAAATGATATAAAATCCTTGGAAATTAAAATATTTTTTGAAAAATATCACCAAACATTTTATAGTTGGTGTTTTAAGAACTGGTAAGATTTGCCAACATTTATACACTTTTAAATAAGTATGGTTCCTTAAAATCATCCTTGCTCCAAGTTTGTGTTCGCCAATCTTCTCAATCTGGCCTATGTAGCCTTTGTGGTGTTTTTGAGCCTACGAAAATGATCAAGTAAATGTTTATGCGATTTAAAATTATGCTCAAATTCAATATACGATATATAATTGTTTTGTTTGTTACACTATTTAATCTACCTTGGTGGTTCTCCCACACTTGGACGCTAGGATCCTTCTTTTGTCATATTCTTTTCCTTGGCATCCTCTATTAGTGCAGCCCACTCTTGTTCTGCAATATTCATAATTGGGGTATCTACCAATATTAGTGTGGTAATTATCCCACACTAATTTTATGTGCTTTACCACCATGGCTTGAACCAAATTTTGGTTGAATACATGACCAAACAACGTGGTCATGTGTTTCATCAACTCCTTTTTCAAGTCCTTTCTTTGATATTTGTAACTTATTCTAATTGTTGGTGCAAATAGAGAAAATTCCTTTTCTTGCAACTATTGGTAGAACAATTTATTTTCTACATTATAATAAAATTTTTCGATTAGTTGGATATAATGAATATACAAATACTCATTGTTGTATAAAATCAAAGCATGCCAATAGAATAGACGTAATTAACATGGAGTTTTAATTGCTTCACCATCACCAATTCATGGTCCATGTGTATAAAAAAACTAATAATTGCCCAGTGCTCTTGACAAGTAATCCTGGCATATTGGGACTTGTACCAACTGTTATGGAGAAAAATTCCTATGGCTTGGGGTGTACCACAACATACAAAGAAACCACAGAAATCAATCCCTTCTCCATATGCAAGAGAAATACAACATCTAACACTAAAGGATCTCAAAACATATCTTATTCTAGACAGTTGTAGTAGATCCCCGTTAAGCTTTTTTCAATCCCGCTTGCGTTAGCAATTTACTCTCAACAACAGTAAACAAGGAAAGCATGCTATATGATATAGTGTTAGGCCTACTCTAGCATATATAATCAATGATACATAAGCAATTAAACACATCCATGGATTCAATATTCATTTAAATGCACATCATTGGACATGAAAAAATATTTCTATTAAATAAATCAGAGATTACACAAGTGACAACCTTGGTTGACACATTTGCGAACCGGAGAAACTGAGTCCTCCACCCGGGCCTCCACCACCTCCTTCCTCCATCTCTCGATAGCAAGCTTACAAGCAAAGGCAAGCTTGGGAAGAAAACAAAGTGCTCCAAGGGACAAAGGGATGCAGACTCAAGTAAAAGCAAGCTACGACAACAATGGACTATAGTTTTCTTGCTCTTCAATTCCCCCTCTTCAATGTATCCAAAGGGTTCCTTATATAGTGCTTCAATGGGGTAATGGAAAGTCAAATTTGAGCGATCTCGAGGCATATGGAAGGCCAAGAGACAAGTTACTCGGATCCACATCAAGGAAAACTCCAAAAATATTTGGCCTTTTGCACACATCCCGGTGTATGAGGGTTTAGGGGTAATATCCGCGTATATACGTGAGAAAGGGATTAAAAGTCACGTACAACAAATAATGAGTGTTTTTAGGGACGATCTTGGAAACATCAAAGGTACAAAAATAGTCCATGGGGTCCAAAGAGTCTGCAGAAGGATAGGGAAGGCCATAAAAGTGTGATCAATCATGTATGGTAAAGTCAGCTATAACAAATGCCCCCTAATGTGTGAGGTCAGAGGGGTAACATGATGGCCGAAATACATTATAAATCCATCCCAGAAGTGGAGTGACGAAGAACCAGGTGGAAGAACCAGCCATCCAATAGTATAATACAATAATCAAACTCTACACATGACTGCAAATACATACGGTAGTCCTGAATACATAAGAGCACAATGGCCATGAATAGGCATGATGTACAAACTGTGACATGTGTGGTCATTGCCACGTACAATATACAATAGATCAGAATATTCATGATGAAGATATATAAAGTACCAAGATCTCCATGAAAGCTGAAGATATACCATGGATCAAGATCTCCATAATGGCTGAAGATATCTGACATACATTGGAATCAAGTCACACGAGTTGAAATCTCATGAACACTGGCACAATCAAGGAGGTAGCATATAAGAAATGCCACCAATTTGGAAAGTCTTCTACACAAACCGCTACAAGTACATGTCCTACTATGTGAATAGAGGTGTCGAGGTCGAACATAGTAGTCCATTGTCTGATTACCGGTCATTGATGTATACCGTTAACAGACGCAAGGTCACCCATCGATAATGAAAATGGGAATCAAGGTACTAGAGTGCAATCTAACAAGTGCGAATAAATGTGTTGAGGTCGAACACTCAGAAGAATCCATCAATCAAGGGACATTGATGTATTCCCAAAACTGTTGATGGCGAGAGAACCTACCACTGATGACTGTAAGTCTCAAGGCACTCAAATGACTCTAAACTCCTATCCTATAATAAATGATCGAAAGTTGATGGGATGGAATCTGCTAGAAGGAGGGCATTAATGCATCCCCCATCAACCAACACGAGGTACTCAGCAACGCCGTATAATGTGGAAGGACTCGAACAAGATGTGCACGAACCAGTAATAGTATCGGGAATGACCGACATGCAAAGTCAAGACAACTGAGGAATGGCCGACTTAGGCTTCGACTTCCTTCGAACAAGAGCATAAAGGTGAATGGTGACTGAATGTATGCAGCATAGACTCAATATACAAAATTGGGACATCTCTGCGATGCATGAGGCATCGACAAAGGCTCCATAGGGACTAGAAGCTTAACCAGTCAATGGAGGTAAAATCAGAGATATGGGTACAACTCCTAAAGTCAAACTACTAACCCAACCAATGGATGTGATATATAGTGCTCTGTTCGAAGGCGACATGACTTGACTACTGCCAAAGATAACATCTTTTCCTGTTTGACTTTTTGGTTTTTTGATTTTTGTGGACTTTTTCAGATATTTGAAAAGCTTGAAAAATAATAAAAGTGCTTTATAGTTACAAATCTAGGAGGAGACGAGTGTTAATGGGAAAACAAACTAGTTCCAAGCAGTGGAACATACCTATGCTCAATAGAAGGAAACATGTGCAGGATAACGACACTCGGGGGAAAGTCCCCTCCTGGTAAAAAAAAATGGGGAATCAAGCTACAAAAGATATATAAAACGGCTCTGCTTGGCTAGACATGAGACAAGCTGAGGATATATGGCTGATAATCAAAGTCAGGGAAGTGGGCATAAGGCTCAAAAAGGCAAGCAAAGCTCATGATAATGCAATTACAACTTGACATATACAAGGGAGTCCCGGGGAAAAGGTCAGCATAAAGGTCAAGAGGAGTATGAAGCTCTTGCTCAAAGTCATGGCGGTACTATACAAAGGACTCCCACACCCTAAAGGAAGAATGTCGGCATGGGCACCAAATGCAAAACATCATCTAACTAGGGTACCCATGTATGGTAAAGCTCTACCATTCACAACATGTCACTTCTAAAATCAGCAAGAAGGTTCCGTGACAAGATGGAATGGGTTCATACCTAAGGTTAAAATGAAATGGTCATAAGGTCATGCAAAATGCAAACGGAGGTGAAACCTAACCTATATGCCAGTTTAAACATCATACCTGCAGTAGGCATGAACGGACCAGAGCCACGGTCAAAGTGCACTCAAAACGGACTTCTACATCATCAAATTAGTTCAAACGGTCCAAAATGGTCAAAAACTATAGAAAGTGGGTAAAAATTTCAAATTTTTTCTATAAATAGTAAAAAATTTAAAATTTTTCATATCATTTGAAAATTTTACCCAACATAGTGTATTTGAGCTTAGAACTTCAGAAGCGAATTCTGGGAGCATCGTCCAACGGAATCTTTCCCTGTTTGATCTAGGTAGATTCTCATGCCCTCCTCTTCCTATTTGATGCATTTTTTTTTGAATTTTCATGGTCCAATTAATTTTTTAAGCCATCCATAATTGTGCGTTTCAGCCCACGCAAAAATCGGGGTTTTTTCCACATATAGGGCTTGCCATATGCGAAAAAAGCACCCAAACCCATGTACATACGTGGCTACATGGTTGTTTTGAGAATAGTCGCGTATAGGGCCGCAAACAAGGTTTTCAAAGGCAATAACTGATCAAAACTTCGGTTTTTTCTGCAGGATGGTGTTAGAGTGGAGGGAAAGAGAGCATGGTGATGTGGAGGAGGCTGTGCAAGGTGATATTATGGCCCGAAAAGCATTAAGGGCATGTGGTTTATACAAGTTTTGGTGTCTTGGAAGCCTAAGGGCCAAACCAAGACTACTCCAACTGCTGGTGGATTAATGGGATCCAGAATCTGAGACATTTCAGATTGACGGGATGTCGCTCAGCATTGAGGTTGAGGACATATACTTTATCACTGGTTTGTTCCAACGAGGGGAGATGGTGAATCTTCGATCTCGTGGGCCAGGAGGTGGTTGACTATTGATGAGTACATAGCTGTGTACTGCTACAATGTATGACTAGAGAATGATGCTGTTGAGCAACATGAAACAATAGCTCAGTGACTGCAAGATGGGTAGGGTACTGAAATTTGGGTTCGGCAGCATACTGAGCACGCTCGTCTTTAAGCGGGTACCAGGGCTAAGCCCTAGAGTGGACATTGTTCCACATGGAGTTCGGGATCTAGCCCAACGACGTTGGGAAAATGTAATGCGTAGACTGGGCGGAGGTAGGGTGGCTAACCCCTACCCAACTACTTCTTTCCATGGTGGCGGAGACAGATCGTCGCCATAGATGACTACCCCTATGCAGGGATAGACTTCCACGGAGATCCGGATACGTCGCTACCACCAGGAGTAGCTTATGGCGACATAGGTAAAGAATGCCAAACCCACTTTTTAAGTTTTGAATTATTTAATTTTTTTGTGTTTTTTGATATATTGACTCAAAAGACATATTTTTTGGTGTGACGACACACAGTGACAATCTGTCATGTGTATACAGATGTAGGACCTTGGTGGCCAGAAGGCTTTCCTCATTATCGACGGAGGGGAAGAGGAGACGATATCATGGGTGCGTATGTGGAGCGGACGCTCCAAAGCATCCACACAAACTTCGTTCGCTTGACACACAGGGTACCCATGGCGCAAGTGAAGGACTTGCCTGAGGCCATGTAGTGTCAGGTGGATGGTGTACCAAAAGCACGGGTTCGACTCTTTCGATGGCTAGCTAGAGCCGTAGTGCTCTATCATGATCAGAACCCCCCTCCTCCTTAGGCTTAAAGACCCGAGTGTATTCATTTTTGTATGACCGTGTATTATATTTTGGTGGCTCGGAAGGCCCAATTTTGTGTATGACACTTATGTATTATGACGTCACTTTTTGGATATTAATGAATTTCTTTTATGATGATCGATTTTATTTCTATTTACATGTGTGTAAAATGTATGTTTGTGATATGCTTATGGTCTATGAAACAAATGCCAATCTAACACATAGTTAGCATATGAGTAAGCAACTTGATTAAAAACTCTTGGAACATGAATGTATGTTATATTCTCAAATTGTCGTTCTAGCAATCTCACACGTAAGAATCTTCGTAATAATGTTGGATCCCTAATATGATACAAGCCATTAAGCTGTGAAACCACTAACTGTGAATCAATACGTACCTCAAGAGAATGAACACCATGTGAAATGGCATCATGCGATAACTCAATAACGACACTATATTCAACAACATTGTTCGAAGAAGGCCGTAAACATACGCCTCCTGAAGACAATACTTGACCCGTATAAGCATAAATCACCCAAGCAACCGAAGCTGAGTTTTGAGTGTGGCGGCTAGCACCATCAGGGAATCCTATGTAAATGAAAGACTCCATCGACATCTGCCATAAGAAACGAAAGCTAATCAACAAACCCGATCATCATGAGAAAACCTAAATATGCAGTGCAAAAATTGTACAATAATATACAACAATCAGCCCTGGCTGAATATCATGCATAGTATGTTTTGAGATAGAGCCCATTTCTAGGCTCCGCCAAGGCTGTCCCTTCATAATCAACCAGCTCATAAGAACCTTTCTCTAAGACTTGTTTAACCACATAAGGACCATGCCACATGGGATTAAATTTCCCTACCCCCAAGGGTTCCTTAGCTTGATCCCACAAAAGGACCAAGTGACCTTCATTAAACCTCCTTGGACAGACAGACTTATCATACTAGAGCTTGACGTGACGCTTGTTAACCTCGAGAACCACTAAGGCATCTCGACGCTGCTCATATGTTAGATTTTTAACATTAAGTTAGCGTTATATTAGGATCTTTAACTGAGAGAATAACAAGCACAACAATCAAACACAAGAGACAATGAACATAGTGTTTTTCCTCATGGAAACCATAAATGGAGAAAACCCTGCAACTTCCTCAGAGATAGAATCAACACCAAAAGTAAAACCCCAAAATAGTAAGATGATCTCTCGACAACAGTAACCTCTTTCTTCCTTTCCCTAGTGTCTTCTTCTTCCTCAGCTATGCGCTACAATTGAGTGTCTGATAAATAGAGAGGCTAGCTCTCTATTTATACTAATTCCTGACTTGACTAAACCCAACTAGGGCTGACTTCACTAGGTGAGTCTAATAACCCTAGTGCCCCGGAACTGTAGGGACTTCAACCCTTAACCAATAGGAGGGTTACCCACAATGACTTGACATGACTTGTTTATATTATAGAACCTCTCGATAGGAACATCGGGGCATGACATGACTCAAGTACATCACAAATACATCCCAGAATAAACATCGGGTTATAATACATAAGAAATACATTCTGAAGTTACAATTACATCAACACTCCCTCTTAACTAGGAAGGTATTCTCTTGACACAATTTATCAGCATAAGTCTTCTTCTCTGTATCATCTGGATCATCATCAACTCCTCATCATCTTCAAGTCAGCTTCATCTTCAAGTCATCTTCATTTTCAAGTCATCTTCATCTTCAAGTCATCTTCATCTTCGGATCTGGATCATCACTCAATTTGGATCATCATCACTGGATCTGGATCATCACTGGACATCATCACTGGATTTGGATCATCACTGGATCTGGATCATCACTGGATCTGGATCATCGCTCGATCTGGATCATCACTGGATATGGATTATCACTCGGTCTGGATCATCACTGGACATCATCACTGGATCTAGATCATCACTACTGGATGAACATCACTGGATCATCACGGGTGCTATATCATGATTCTTCTCGTCACAAGAAGTTCTACAGAGCCAACCCTTTTTCATGCTGGTTGTAGGCTTAGCCTCCATGTAGGTATTCTTCAGCACTTATATCTGACACCAAGTCAGAATGGCCCGCCTAGTACTTACATCTGACCATGAGAGGAACACATCCAATACCATGTCGTAAAGGCACACCCAACACTCACATCTGATCATGTAGGAACCAATCCTATAATCACATCAGAAAGGACTAGCACTCACATTCACTAGCATGATAGGACACAACTACTATCATCTGTGAAAAGGCTTAACACTTACAACCACCAGCATGATAGGACACAACTACTATCATCTGTGGAAAGGCACAACACTCACATCCACCGGCATGGTAGGACACACCTACTACCATTTGTGGAAAGGCACAGCACTTACAAACACCAACATGGTAGGACACACCTACTACCATCTGTGAAAAGACGCAGCACTCACATCCACCAGCATGATAGGACACACCTACTATCATCTATGGAAAGGCCAGCACTCACATCCACCCGCATGATAGGACACACCTACTATCATCTGTGGAAAGGCTCTGCACTTACATCTGATCATATGGGAACCAATCCCACAGTCACATCAGAATGGCTATCAGTCCCAGACTGAGGATTCCTGGTAACTGACCAGGTGCCTCCATTCAAAGAATAGCAGTAGCCCTTATATCTGACACTAAGTCAGACAGCACTCACATCTAACATGGAAGGAACCAATCCTCTCACCATGACAGAATGGAAACAACCCTTATATATGATCAAGTGGGAACACATCCCTCAATCACATCAGAATGACCATACACCCATATCTGATCATGTGAGAACACATCTCACAGTCATATCAGAATGGCCCTCAGTCCTAGATTGAGTATTCCTGGTAACTGACCAGGCACCTCCATTCCAAGAATGGCAATAGCCCTTATATCTGATCATGTAGGAACCAATCCTACAGTCATATCATAATGGCTCATCACTCATATCTTACATGCAAGAAGGAACCAATCCTCTCACCATGACAGAATGGCTCAGCCCTTACACCTGACCATGGAAGGAACCAATCCTCTCACCATGTCAGAATGTCTCACAGACTCATCCCTTCCCTTTGGAAGGAACCTCGATCTGGAGAACACCAAGCTTCTCCCTGAAGTATTCAAACTTCACTCTGGCCAATGGCTTCGTCAACACATCAACTATCTGTTCATCCATCGCAACATACTGGAGCTTCACTGCTCCCCTCTGCACCATATCCCTGATATAGTGATACTTGATCTCGATATGCTTCGACTTGTCATGGAACACCGGGTTCTCTGACAACTTCACACAAATCTGGTTGTCGCAATATATACAAGTAGCATCCAACTGGAGATCAAATAAATCAGACAGTAGCTTCCTTAGCCATACTACCTCACAACTAGCTAAACAGGCTACGACATACTCTGCCTCAGCTGTACTCAGTGCCACACAGGATTTCTTCCTGCTAAACCAAGAGATCACACATGATCCCATACTGAAGCAACACCCTGAAGTGCTCTTCCTATCGATGGCACTGCCTGCCCAATCTGAATCAACATAACTCTCTAGGTTAATCTTTTGACTCACCTCATACTTGAGCCCATAATCAACTGTAACCTTCAGGTACCTCAGAATACGCTTTGCAACAATCAAGTGAACATGTCTCGGATCTGTCAAGAACTGGCTCAAGGTGTTCATAGCAAAGCAAATATCTAGTCTCGTGTTTTTCAGGTACATCAAGGACCTAATCATCTAACGATACATCGTAGCATCAAGCGTCTTTGATGAAGCATCACTCAATAGCTGCAGGTTCTATGCCATAGGTGTGGTCATGGCCTTGCAGTCCATCATCCCAAATTTCTTTAGGATCTCTACTGTATATTTCCCTTGTCCCAGGGAAATTCCATCTGCATTCTGCCACACCTGCATGCCTAGAAAATAATGCATCATACCTAAGTCCTTCATTTCGAACCCAGTAGCAAGCTTCCTCTTCGTATCAGCAATCAACCCATCCATACTTGTTACAAACAGATCATCTACATACAGTAGGAGTATCATTGGGTTTCTATCTTCAACCTTGTAGTAAAGGTTGGAATCTACTTTACTCTTGGTAAAGCCTAAACTGGATAGAAAGCTGTCAATTCTGCCGTACCATGTCCTGGGTGCCTGTTTCAAACCCTACAGGTCTTTATTCAATCTACATAAATGAGACTCCTTGTCATGTGTCTCAAAACCGAGTGCCTGATCCACATACACTTCCTCTTCCACTACACCATTCAACAAATCTTGCTTTATATTTTTCTATGCTACCGTCTGCAGCATGCTTGATCTTGTAGATCCATTTGGAAGTTACAACCGACTTCCCTTTTGGTCTTGGGACAACATCCCAAACATCATTCTTCATGATTGATTGATACTCTTCGATCATAGCATCCTTCCATTCTTTCCGTTCTGCCGCTTCTTCATAATTAGAAGGTTCTTTATCGATGAAATCACATAATAAGGCTACATATCCGAAGCGGGACGTGGTCCTCTTTCTTTCTCTGTGATTCTCTTCTGGAGCCCCATATCTTTCCACACCTTGGATAGATTCTCGTACCCAAGCAGGTTTCCTCTTATGAGGATTCTTCTCTTGAGTTGGATCTACAGGTTCTTGAGGTTCTTCAAATTCTCAATCTTCTTCTTGAGTTTCTTCGTTCATGGTTGTGTCATGAATTTTGGGTGCTTTTGATTCTTCAAGAATTTCAACAGGTTTCTTTCTGGATTTGTTGCAGGCTAAGTCTTCGTCAAATGTTACATCCCTGCTGATGTCGATCTTCTTGAATCCTGGGAAGTATATTCTGTAAGACTTAGAGCTTTTAGAGTATCCCACAAATAAACCCTTCTTTCCTGAAGGATCTAGTTTAGTCCTCGTCTCTTTTGGAATGTGTATGTACACTGGATAGCCGAATATTCTGAGATGGGTGACTTTTGGTTTGTTTCTGGAAAAGACTTCTTCAGGTGTCTTGTTCTCGAGTACTCTGTGTGGTGTACGGTTCTATACATACATTGCTGTTCTTATAGCTTCTGCCCATAGATGCAGAGGAAGATCTTGATCATGAAGCATTGCTCTTGCAGCTTCCATGATAGTTCTATTCTTCCTTTCCGCAATCCCATTTTGTTGTGGATTATATGGAGTGGATAACTCCCTCTTAATCCCTGAGTCTTTGCATAACTCTTTGAATTCATTTGATGTGAATTATCCGTGATTATCTGATCAAAAGTTCTTGATCTTCTTTTTAGTGTGGTTCTCGATCCAGGATTTGAATTCCTTGAACTTGCTGAAAAATTCATCTTTGTTCTTCATGAAGTAAATCCATGTCTTCCTAGAAAAGTCATCAATGAAAGAAACATAGTATACATACCCGCTTAGTGATCTTGATGACATTGGACCGCATACATTGGAGTGGATGATTTCCAAGATTCCTTTTGCTTTGCTCTCGCTACTTGGAAACATCTTCTTTGTGTTCTTTCCTTTCACACATCCTTTGCAAACCCCATCATGTTTTGCTTGAATTTCTGGAAGACCTTCAACAACTTTGCTTGCAAGTGGTAGTGCTCTGTAATGCACATGTGCAAGCCTTCTATGCCAAAGTTCATTTGGCTCTATTGTGTGATGGACCAAGGCTTGTTCTGGACGGCCCTTCAATTTGTACAATCCTCCTTCTTGTTCCCCAATCACTACTGCATCATTAATAGTCTTTCCTTTTGGCCACATGATGACTTGACCATCTATAAATGCAACCCTCATTCCTTTTGCATTTAATGCAGATATGGAGAGGAGGTTCTTCTTTAGTCCTGGTACAAACAATACTTCCTTCATTATCATAGACTTTCCAGAGTCTAGCTTATAGGAGGATTCCCCACTACCTTTTATTGGATACTGGTAGTCATCTCCGAGGTTCACCTTGTGAGGTGATTCATGTTTTGATAGTTTCACAAAGGATTCCTTGAATCCTGTCATATGTTTGGAAGCCCCATTGTCTATAAGCCAATCATTGCTTCCATGAGTAATGTTTCCTGTGAGAGCAAAAATCAAAACATATTCTTCCTCACTTGAAGAATCTTCACTTTCATATCTAGTTCTTTTTGTTGAAGGTTCATCATCCTCTACAGCATGAGCATGATGTCTTCTCTTGTTTCCCTTCTTCTTGTGAGAGACATTTTTGTTTCTAGGACATTCCCTAGCATAGTGTCCTTTCTCGTCACATGTATAACATCTGATTCTAGACAAATATTTTCTAGTGTTATCTTTATGAAAGGACTTACCTCTGGGGTGATGAGAACTTCTTCTAGTTTTCTTGGAGTGTACCGTGAGAGCTTGATCTTCACTTCCCATCTTTTCTTCTTGAGCTGCTATTCGAGCTTCTTCTTGAGAGCACTCTTCCCATAGTCTGTTGAACTTGACTAAATTCTTTCTGGAAAATATTCCTTGAATAAAGGAGTCCCATGATCTAGGGAGACCATTCAAGGTGGTCATTACAATCTCTGCATTCTCCACTTCTTCATCTACTGCTTCTAGTTGTTCCTTGATATGAGAGACTCTTGTAAAGTAAGACTGGATGGTATTTGCATTCTGGATCTTTACATTCTTCAGTTGGTTTCTCAGAGTCATCTTCCGGTTTATGTTCTTCCCTTCAAACAATTTGGTTAGGGCATCAAACATAGCTTTAGGTGTCTTTAGGGAGGACATCTGTGGTATGAGGTGATCCTTGATTGAATCAGCAATGATCCTCTTTGCCATAACTAATTTCTTCTTGTGTAAGGCCTTAGCATCATCTCCCTCTAGAACTGGAACCTCCTCACTGATATAGGAGTCCAACTCATTTTCTTCCAGGACCAGGGAGATCCTATACTTCCAAGCTCGGAAGTTATCAGCTCCCTCAAGCTTTTCATCAAGCTTGGTATGATGAGACATCTTAACTGAGAACCTCAAATGGAAATACAAAAGATTTAGATCTTACCAGGTCAAGATGTCGAATCTGGACTTGGAGCTGGAATTCTGTAGTGCTGGTTTAGGAGCAGATTAGGGTTTTGATTTTCCAGAGTTCTGTCCAACCAAATGCTTTGATATTGATCCCTAACTTCGATTTTGAGGAGGAGATCAGTCTAGGCCTGGGCTCACTGAAAAATTCCACTTCTATGGAAAGCCCTAATTTCCGACAGCAGTGTCGGGTCCAAAATTGAAAAACCTCAGAATTGGATTTTGCTTCGACAGAAAGATGCGCCCTAGGGAGGAGAGTTATTCCAACCTTCTTTTGCTGAAAATTTGTGGAGAGAGATCCACAAAGTAGGAAGCCCTAGTTCTCGCAGTTGCATAGTGTGTTCTTCTGAGGTTGGCTCTCAAACACAAGAGACAATGAACACAACAATCAAACACAAGAGACAATGAACACAGTGTTTTTCCTCGGGGAAACCATAAATGGAGAAAACCCTGCAACTTCCTCAGAGATAGAATCAATACCAAAATTAAAACCCCAAAACAGTAAGATGATCTCCCTACAGCAGTAACCTCTTTCTTCCTTTCCCCAGTGTCTTCTTCTTCCTCAGCTATGCGCTACAACTAAGTGTGAGTGAGTGTGTGATAAATAGAGAGGCTAGCTTTCTATTTATACTAATTCCTGACTTGACTAAACTTAACTAGGGCTGACTTCACTAGGTGAGTCTAATAACCCTAGTGCCCCGGAACTGCAGGGAATTTAACCCTTAAACAATAGGAGGGTTACCCACTTTGACTTTACATGACTTGTTTATATTATAGAAACTCCCAATAGGAACATTGGGGCATGACATGACTCAAGTACATTACAAATACATCCTGGAATAAACATTGGGTTACAATACGAGTGAATACATTCTCAAGTTACAATTACATCAACACTCCCTCTTAACTAGGAAGGTATTCTCTCGACACAATTTATCAACACAAGTCTTCCTCTCTGTATCATCTGGATCATCGTCAAGTCCTCGTCATCTTCAAGTCATCTTCATATTCAAGTCATTTTCATATTCAAGTCATCTCTGGATCTGGATCATCAGTCGATCTGGTTCATCACTGGATTTGGATCATCACTGGGCATCATCACTGGATCTGGATCATCACTCAATCTGGATCATCACTGTTGGATCATCACGGCTGCTATCTCATGATTCTTCTCGTCACAAGAATTTCTACAGAGCCAGCCCTTTTTCATGCTGGTTGTAGGCCTAGCCTACATGTAGGTCTTCTTCAGTCCTTATATCTAACACCAATTCAGAATGGCCCTCCCAACACTTACATCTGACTATGAGAGGAACACATCCAACACCATATTAAAAAGACACGCCCATCACTCACATCTGATCATGTAGGAACCAATCCTATAATCACAGTAGAAAGGCTTTGCACTCACATATGACCATGGGGGGAACACATCCTGCAACCATGTCAGAAATGCTCTACACTTACATTTGACCATGGGGGGAACACATCACACAACCATGTCAAAAGGGCTCTGCACTTACATCTGACCATGGGGGGAACACATCCCGCAACCATGTCAGAAGGGCTCTGCACTTACATCTGACCATGGGGGGAACACATCCTACAACCATGTCAGAAGGGCTCTGCACTTACATCTGAACATGGGGGGAACACATCTCACAACCATGTCAGAAGGGCTATGCACTTACATCTAACCATGGGGGGAACACATCCCATAACCATGTCAAAAGGGCTCTCAACCCTAGGTTGAGGGTTCCTAGAAACTGACCAGGTGCCTCCATTCTCCTAGAGAATGGCATCAGCCCTTATATCTGATCAAGTGGGAACACATCCCTCAATCACATCAGAATGACCATGCACTCATATCTGATCATGTGGGAACACATCCCTCAGTCATATCAGAATGGCCCTCAGTCCTAGACCGAGTATTCCTGGTAACTGACCAGGCACCTCCATTCCAAGAATGGCAATAGCCCTTGCATTTGAGCATGTAGGAACCAATCCTATAGTCATATCAGAATGGCTCAGCACTCATATCTGACATGGAAGGAACCAATCCTCTCACCATGATAGAATGGCTCAGCCCTTACATCTGACCATGGAAGGAACCAATCCTCTCACCATGATAGAATGGCTCAGCCCTTACATCTGACCATGGAAGGAACCAATCCTCTCACCATGTCAAAATGGCTCATGGAATCATCACTTCCCCTTGGAAGGAGCCTCGATCTAGAGAACACCAAGATTCTCCCTGAAGTATTCAAACTTCACTCTGGCTAATGGCTTCATCAACACATCAGCTATTTGTTCGTCTGTTGCAACATACTGGAGGTTCACTGCTCCCCTCTACACCATATCCCTGATATAGTGATATTTGAGCTCGATATGCTTCAACTTGTCATGGAACACCGGGTTCCGACAACTTCACACAACTCTAGTTGTCGCAATATATACAAGTATCATCTAACTGGAGATCAAATAAATCAGATAGTAGCTTCCCTAGCCATACTGTCTCACAACTAGCTGAACAAGCTGCGACATACTCTGCTTTAGCTATACTCAGTGCCACACAAGATTGCTTCCTGCTAAACCAAGAGATCACACCTGATCCCATACTAAAGCAACACCCTGAAGTGCTCTTCCTATCGATGGCATTGCCTGCCCAATCTGAATCAACATAACCCTCCAGGTTAATCTTTTGATTCGCCTCATACTTGAGCCCATAATCAACTGTACCCTTTAGGTACCTCAGAATATGCTTTGTAGCAATCAAGTGAACATGTCTTGGATCTTTTAGGAACTGGCTCAAGGTGTTCATAGTGAAGCAAATGTCTGGTCTCGTGTTCGTCAGGTACATCAAGGACCCAATCATCTGGCGATACATCGTAGCATCAACTGCTTCTGATGAAGCATCACTCAATAGCTTCAGGTTCGATGCCATAGGTGTGGTCATGGCCTTGCAGTCCATCATCCCAAACCTCTTTAGGATCTCTACTGTATATTTCCCTTATCCTAGGGAAATTCCATCTGCATTCTACCACACCTCCATGCCTAGAAAATAATGCATCATACCCAAGTCCTTCATCTCAAACTCGGCAGCAAGCTTCCTCTTCGTATCAGCAATCAACCCATCCACACCTGTTACAAACAGATCATCTACATATAGTAGGAGCATCATTGGATTGCCATCTTCAACCTTGTAGTAAAGGTTGGAATCTGCTTTATTCTTGGTAAAGCCTAAAGTGGATAGAAAGCTGTCAATTCTACCGTACCATGTCATGGGTGCCTGTTTGAAATCATACAGGGCTTTCTTTAATCTACATACATGAGACTCCCTGTCATGTGTCTCAAAATCAAGTGGTTGTTCCACATACACTTCTTCTTCTACTACACCATTCAAGAAAGCAGTCTTGACATCCATCTGGTATATCTTCCATTTCATCATTCTAGCTAGAGAAAGTACTGATCTGATAGAGGTATATCTGGATACAGGTGAAAAAGTTTCTTCATAATCTATTCCTTCTTTCTGGGAGAAACCACGAGCAACAAATGTTTCCATATATTTCTCTATGCTACCATCTGCAGCATGTTTGATCTTGTAGATCCATTTGGAAGTTACAAGAGACTTCCCTTCTGGTCTTGGAACAATATCCCAAACATCATTCTTCATGATTGAATGATACTCTTCGACCATAGCATCCTTCCATTCTTTCCGTTCTGTTGCTTCTTCATAATTGGAAGGTTCTTTATCGATGAAATCACATAATAATGCTACATATCCGGAGCAGGATCTGGTCCTCTTTCTTTCTCTGTGATTCTCTTCTGGAGCCCCATATCTTTCTACACCTTGGATAGCTTCTCGTACCCAAGCAGGTTTCCTCTTATGAGGATTCTTCTCCTGAGGTGGATCTACAGGTTCTTGAGGTTCTTCAAATTTTCGATCTTCTTCTTGAATTTCTTCATTCATGGTTGTGTCATGAATTCTGGGTGCTTCCGCCTCTTCAGGAACTCCAACAGGTTTCTTTCTGGATTTGTTGTAAGCTAAGTCTTCATCAAATGTCACATCCCTGCTGATGTCGACCTTCTTGAATCATGGGAAGTATATTCTATAAGCCTTCGAGCTTTCAGAGTATCCCACAAATATACCCTTCTTTCCAGAAGGATCTAATATAGTTCTCTTCTCTTTTGGAATGTGTATGCACACAGGACAGTCGAATATTTTGAGATGGTTGACTTCTGGTTTCTTGCTGAAAAAGACTTCTTCAGGTGTCTTGTTCTCAAGTATTCTATGTGGAGTACGGTTCTATACATACATCGCTGTTCTAGTAGCTTCTACCCATAGATGCATAGGAAGATCTTGGTCATGAAGCATTGCTCTTGCAGCTTCCATGATAGTTCTATTCTTCCTTTCTGCAATCCCATTCTGTTGTGGATTATATGGAGTGGACAACTCCCTCTTAATCCCTGAGTCTTTGCATAACTCTTTGAATTCATTTGATGTGAATTCTCCGCCATTATCCGACCCCTACCTGGCCAGGACACCTGCAGAATAACCTCTGCAAATACCCCCTCAATAACCTAGGTAAGGAAACTAGGGTCACCTTGATGTAATTAATGCTCAGGTGAGCAGTCGTAGGCGAGATTGACCGTATGGGCAGGGTAGCAAAGCCTGAAACTCTTGAAAGAGCCCCCAGATATGAATACAATCCTGGAAATATATTTGGTGCTACTCGATTACAACCAGGGGCATCCCAATTATAACCGCTCACACTGCCTCATGCTTAACTCTCTTATAAGAGGAGGATCCTAAGAACACTAATTATATAAAGGATTTCACACTCTCACCTAGACAGACACCTAATTGTTTCGTTTAGTGGTCTTGCATAATTGACTCACAATGAACTATTCCAAGACCCTAAAACCTAGTCTTGTTGGTGCACCCTAAAAAATAAAAGAGTGTAATTCATTTTATTATGCATTGATTTTAATTGGCTTTATTACTCAAGGGGTAAATGGTCGTGCAACTAATGATGTTATGACGCAACAAGAAGTAAAATGCACACCTAACAATCAATGCAAATGCACTATGTCGAATGAAAAACAGGGTATGCTACTACGTGAAGTGCAAAATTTTCCTTCGAATGTATATGCAATCATTTCCTATATGAAAATCTGAGTAATATTCACCAAGCAAACCTATTGCAAGTACCATGCTAAACGCAAAATGCAAACAATGAATAACAATGCAAAAAAGCAAAATGTTTTTATATTTTTGAATTAAATGAGATAAAAGCAAAAGTATGACTCTACAACCCTTAGACTCTGCAAGCACTCACAAACCGCATCCAAGCAAAGCACCAAGGTAAAAGAGACCTAATGCACTAATCCGAAAAGAAAAAATAGAAAATGAAATGACAAGAACATTTTTCAAAAATCAACTCCAAAAGAGTCTCTGGTCAGAAACAAAGAGGAGATACAGACTCCAGAAGCAACAAAGAAGACTCAACAATCACCCAAACTCAGCCAATAACACTTAATCTTCCCCAAAAGGAAAAAAATCAGGGCATATGCGACTGTTCTCAGTAAATCTTCGTACATACGTGATTTTTCCAGGAAAACCTGCGTGTATACGCGACTGTGAAGGCAAAACCCATGTGTATACATGACTGTGAATGCAAAACCCGTGTATTGAAAGAAAAAGATAGAAAAATAAGGTAAATGGACAAATTGAGACAAAATTTACATCTCTAGGATACTACTAGGTAATCATGCCCCCAGACCCGACACAGAAACAGAAAAATCAGAGCAATAAAAGTACATTGAATGCCAAAAACTCCCAAATAAAAAAACTAGGAACCTCCCCAGTATGGTTGCCAATTCTATTATGGAGAAAACTTCCTATGGCTTGGGGTGTACCACAACAGACAAAGAAACCACAGAAATCAATGCCTTCCCCATATGCAAGAGAAATACAACATCTAACACTAAAGGATCTTGAAACATACCTTATTCCATACGGTTGTAGTAGATCCCCGTTGAGCTTTTCCCAATCCCGCTTGCGTTAGCAATTTACTCTAAACAATAGTAAACAAGGCAAGCATGCTATATGATATAGTGTTAGGCCTACTCTAACATATATAATCAATGATACACAAGCAATTAAACACATCCATGGATTCAATATTCATTTAAATGCACATCATTGGACATGAAAATATATTTCTATTAAATAAATCAGAGATTACACAAGTGACAACCTCTGTCGGCACGTCTGTGGACCAGAGAAACTGAGTCCTACACGTGGGCCTCCACCACCTCAATCCTCCAACTCTCGATAGCAATAGGAGCAGAAGGTACAACCATATGTACAATTAAGCTACTCCTAACACTGGGTTCTTACTCTCTCAAGAATGCTTGCAAAAATACAATTCACCGATCAAGCTCTTAGATTCCTTTACAAAGATATGTCATATTATTTAAAGGAATTAGTGGAATATAAATAATAATAATAATAATAATAATAACAACAACATATGTTGTAATTCTTGATGCTTGCCATCAAGAATTGGCTTCTTCCTTCAGTCTCAAGAGTTTCTTCAATGCCCACCAAATCTGCAAGTTATTCAACTAATTTATTAACCTTTTTTGAAATAGCCGCAAGAGGGTTGAGAGATCTTGAGATGTCTACATCATCCTGATTAGAATGAGGTGATGACATGGGAGCCTACAAAGAATCATATCATATAAGTTTGATAAATGAAATAATATTATTCATTGCACTTAGATAAAATATAACAATATATAATATAATAATGAACATATAAATGGCCGAATATTATTTTACTTTCCTATGGTCTATGCCTTCCCCCTG
Source organism: Pseudotsuga menziesii (assembly GCA_001517045.1). Taxonomy (NCBI): domain Eukaryota; kingdom Viridiplantae; phylum Streptophyta; class Pinopsida; order Pinales; family Pinaceae; genus Pseudotsuga; species Pseudotsuga menziesii. The sequence goes on from LPNX010210530.1 coordinate 515,235, forward strand.
ATCAACTTGTAACTTAAACGATGATTTGTTAACCATATATACCAATAAGGGTAGAAGTTCTCAATTATATTCATCAACATTATCACATAAAGTATATGTAATGACAAATAATGAATATACAATATACATGTTTTTTGGTAAATGATGGACATGAGTGTTAAACCATAGTTACATGATTCCTAGACTCTATTCAAATGATAATTGATCAACAACTCCTTCCTTGTAGGTATTGATTTTATTTTAGTGACCATGACTATGTTTCCATCATGCTCCTCAAACACACATTTGGGTAGTTTGTTTGTACTTGGAAGTTGTTGATTGTAAACTCAAAAATGTTTCTGGAAGGTTTGGGCCTTCCATTGATATATATTGAACATCCTTTATCTTGATTGTTTTCTTTCATTTTATTATAATTTACACAAACTCTGTATATACGCATACTCGTTATATGTCTTACTATCCAACCCCAATATTGGTAATCATATGTTGGGTGAACATAATCCATCAATTCCACATGGAACGTTTACACCATCCATTGTAAAGAGCCCTAGACCATGTAAACTATATGTGGTAATTTGATATGTCCCTCTATTAATACATAAATTAATGTTTATTTTAGGAAGTGGGCTTGGTTCCCAAATCTTCAAATAATGTTAATATCTTAATGGAGCTTGTCTCCAATGGTCTCATTTTCATAAGAGCATGACCCTCCTTTAGCTAGAGAGAAATCCATAAATTTTTAAAATTTTCTTCTGGCGTTACTACATCTAGTTGATATTGACGTACTGCTTGACATTTCCCCTTCTCAAATATGTTTAATACAACTGTCGCTATCTGAAGATAGATTTAACATATATCTATTTGGTTGTTCATGTAATTAGCATCAAACAACAATGATCACTTTTCAATCATATGATTCAAATAGAAAAAGTAGCAATTAAATGTGGGTATTATCCAATAAAACAATGTATATAGTTAATGTATTGATTCTTTTTGCATAACTATGCTCAGGAAATTGATAAGTATTTGCATTGCATGGTAAATTTTTGAAAACTAGAATTTGAGCTAAAATACATGCATTCCTCTCTAAAATAATCGTATATGAAGGCTACCAACAAAGGTGCATAAGTCATACTTGGAACATCTATATAATCTTAATAATAACTCATACCTGGAACTTGTTTTAGAATATGACCAATTAATTCATCTCAATGATTACCTAGACTCTCTTATATCCCTCTGTATTCATGGGCAGAAAGCACTTTGATGAAGACCCTAGTAGAGGGAAGTTAAAGACCCCTAGCTTCTCTAGTTTTCTACCTGGATTGTACTTCGCTTTATAACCTAAATTTCAACCAACCAGATTCTTACACTTGATAAAGTGGACTAAATCCCACGTCTAATTTTTCATTAAGGCATCATATTTGATATCCATAGCATCCCTCCATTCTGGAAAGTGTTTTGTTTGAGTGTAAGTAGTAGAATATGCATCAGTCTTGGAGACTAAGTCTGTGAAACAAGGGGCTTTCATTGTTGTACTAATTTTATTTCAGGAGAAAGAAGTGGAATAACATTCCAAAGAGTAGATATAGCCCACTTAGGCCTTGGTCATGACCCAACTGGAGGAAGGGTGGATGCAGAGGGCTCTTTAGCAACACTATTATGGGGTTGCTCAGTTAGTAAGAGGTTACATGGAACAGATTTGTCTAATATAGTCCATATGCTAAAAACGTCATCCCCTTAAACACATTCTCAATATCTCTAGTATAATTTTCACCCTCAACCATTATTTTATTATGGGTTTCCACAACCCTCTTTAGGGTAAGATTTTTGAGGACATATCTATACCCCTACTATTGAAGGAAAGGTAGATACTAGCTTAACTTTGATAGGGGCATGTTCTTCTCTAAAAGCCTTTGATTATGCATATAATCACTTTTAGCAGTACATGAATGATTGTGCATATACCCTTATTACTCATATGTTTGTATATTCATTTATCCCTTCTTCTTTTTTACCTTCCCTATATATGTTCTAACCAACCCACTATTACACTGTTCATTAATTGGGTATTAGGATGGTTAACTATAGGCATGACCAACTTAAAGAAGGAGACCATTAAAATTTTTAAAGATAGGCCCTTTGATAATATCCATATCAATGACCTCATCCATTTGTTAATGCTTAAATTTCACACACATGTGACATTTTAGCTAATCTTACAGTAAGTCGTCATCAACATATAACATGCAGCCATGTTTTAATCTATTTTTAATTGGGATTAATAAATGCACATTGATGAACGATGATGAGAAAACTAGCTCTTCACGGTTCTGCATGATAGGGTTCTGCATCCTGTTGCGTGGTCGTGCGTTCTGACGGCCTTTGCACCTCTGGGCGGAGGTCGTATCGGAGGTAGCTTTCGAATCTGCTGTGTGGTTCTATGACTCGGGATCGACGTTTGTCTCTGCATGGTCGTGCAGATTTGGTAGGCCTCTACACCTCTAGGCGGAGGTCGTATCAGATGCAAGCATGCCTGTAGATAGCTAAGGGTCCCCTCTGGGCCCCAGTGCTGAGATGCTTGCTTTCAGGGCCTTGATTGTGGGGAGATCCAAGTCCTTGCCCCCCCCCCCCTCAGATCCCCAAATTTGTCAAGAAACTTGATGAAGTACCCACTATCGAGCTACCTCCTCAGCANCATCTCTCTGGCAGATCGGGCTTTGGTGGGCTAGTTCACCGGGCTTTCGCCCTCTCCTAAGTCCACGGACAACTGGATTCAAAAAAATTGGAGGCCCCTTATCTCGAACAACGTCACATGCTATGCAATTGGTAGGGGTTTTTTTCTCTTTGAATTCATTGATAAAGAAGACCGAGATCTGATCTTCTGAAGCGGACCGTATTTCATGGGTCCGCAGGGACTATACCTGAATAGATGGAAATCTAATTTTGATCCGGCTGTTGATGTCCCAAAAGCAGTCCCTGTTTGGGTCTGCCTCCCCAATCTCCCAATCCATTGCTGGACTTCCTCCTCCATGCAAGCCATCGGTAACAAGCTCGGTAAGTACATTGAGAAAGCTCATCCTAAAGGTAAGTATTCCTGTGCCTATATTTGTGTAGAAGTAGATATGGAAGCAGGGCTTCCTGAAGCAGTCAAATTAGTAGTCGGGGAATGGCATCATTATAAAAAACTGGACTATGAACAATTGCCATTCAAATTCCGCCATTGACATGAGTATAGTCACTTCCAAAAAAGCTGCCCTAAGAAGCCTATAGACATTGAAAATGACCAAGAAGAAGGCTGGACCCGTGCAAAAAGATCCAAAACAAATCCAAGGCAGGCCCATAAAAAATCTGAGAAAACCCTTGGACCCATTAAGTCTACTGTTTCCCCCTCCATTCCTATTCCTGATCCTGGCAATATTCCAGTCCCAACTGTTGACTCCCCGCTTTCTACTTCCGAGGATACTCCTGTTCAGGAGGATGGGGTCCCCTCTAGTACGATCCACGATCCTTCTAGCCCTTATTTCATTGGAAACATCCAGGAAGGAAATAGCCTCCCTGCTTCTCAAATTCACTCTTCAGATGAGGAGGTCTCAGAAGAGGAAGAAGGAGAAATAGGTCATCTCTAACCCTCCCCTTCCAAAAGGAAAGCCAAGCAAGGAAGAAAAACTAACAAAGAGTGAAGAGAATAAGCCACCAACAAAGACAAACTACTGGGATCGCAAGTCACCCTCGAAACCATGCTAAACTCCAGAATCACAAGGCAAAAAGGGCAGCCCAAAGGGGCTGCCAAAAATCCAAAAGGTAAGTAATGAAGATCATCTCCTAGAACTGTATAGGGTTAGGAAGCAAAAAAAAGTTGGACTCAATGAAAGATCTAATCCGTATATCTAGCCCAGACATTCTGCTAATCTAGGAGACAAAAATGGAGGAAGAAAGCTTCCTCCAGTTAGCCCCTCTTTTTTGGAAATTTGGAGAGGGCCCTGCTGCTAGCGCCAGAGGTGCTTCTGGGGGAATAGACACTCTCTGGAAAAAAGATGCCTTTGAGCTCATCCATTCCACCTCAAACACTCATTGGATTCTGACCATTCTGCTCCATAAAGAATCGAGTATTCAGCTAAGTATTTTCAATATCTACATTCCTATTTTATTAATGGAAAAGAGAGCCCGCTAGCAAAGTATTCAAGACAATCTCTCTTCCCAAACCCTAGATAACATCATTCTTGCTGGGGACCTGAACATCATTTTGAATGCCAAAGAAAAAAAATGAGGCTCAATTGTCAGATACCCTCTTAGAGAAACCGTGGAGGACGTGATAAGTAGTTGGGATCTTAAGGATATTAAGCCATCCTGGGGCAACTTCACATGGTCCAATAGAAGAATTGGGCTAGGTCATATTGTTGCCAAGCTGGATCGGTTCCTCATCCACCAATCCTTCGCTGCCCTTGGTTTTAGATCGGACTCCAAGATCCTCCCTTTCAGCACGTCGGACCACAAACCGATCTTGTTGGATCTGACGGAAGACAAAAACTTGGGTCCCATTCCCTTCAGGTTTAGCCCCTGTTGGATTTCCCAAGCTGGTTTCTTTGATCTAGTCAACTCAGTTTGGGCCGACCCAATTTCAGGATCTCCTTTCTTTGTCTGGGAAGAAAAGCTAAGAAGGCTAAAAAGAGCCCTCAAGGCTTGGGCCAAGACCCTTGCGTCCCCTTCTGCCATTAGGCTGGAAGCCCAATGCAAGCTGGAAAACCATCAACTCTCCGTGGAAGAGCATCCTTCGGACCTTGCCAATCTAGAAAAAGACGCCAATATTCACTGTTCCCTTCATGCGGCCTGCAGGTCAGAGGAAGAAAATCTCAGACAGAAGTCCAGATTCCTATGGCTAAAAGCTGGAGATCAAAACTCTAGCTTTTTTCACAAGCAAGCAGAGGGTCAGAAAAGCTTCAAAGCGGTCAAAGAAATTCAGATCCAGGGCCAAACTACCAAGGATTTTGAAGAGATAAAAAAGGTATCCCACGACCACTTCCAACGAGTTTACTCCGACGAAGGTCCTCCTCTGGGTTCCCCCATTCTGGATGGAGTTCCCCATCTGCTTAGCTGATCCAATAACAAAAAGCTTACTACCCCAGTTACAAAAAAATAAGTAAAAAGGGCTCTTGCGACCATGGATTCTGACAAAGCACTGGGTCCAGACGGGTTCACTTCCATTTCTCAAATCTTGCTGGAAAATCATCAAACAAGATCTGTTTAGAATGGTCCGCAAATCTCAGAATTGCACTAAGATTGGAGGGAGCACCAATTCGACTTTCCTCGCCCTCATCCCTAAAGAGAAAGGGGCTACATCCTTCGATAGATTCAGGCCCATTTCTCTTTGAAAAATTGGTTACAAAGTCATCTCCAAGGTTATTGCTAACAGGATTAAAGCTTTGCTACCCTCCATCATTCCTGAAAACCAAGGAGGCTTCATCCAAGGGAGGCAGATTGTCGACAACATAATTCTGGTTTAGGAAGCGATCCACTCTAGCATCAGTCACCGGGGAAAAGGTATGGTTGTGAAACTAGACTTAGCTAATGCATTTGATAGAGTGAGATATGATTTTTCTGTTCCAATTCATATTCCGGTTTGGCTTTGATCCCGTGTTTGTCAGATGGATCCAAGCCTGTATCAAATCCCCATGGATAGCCCCATTGGTAAACGGGCGTGTAGCTAATTTCTTCCAAGCCTCGCGTGGGCTCCATCAAGGTTGTCCTCTTTCCCCCATGCTCTATGTTATTCAAGCCTCTGTGCTCAATTTCCAACTCGACTTCTGCGGGCAAAATAACGAGCTCCTTGGGCTTTGCGTATCCCGTGGGGTCAAGGATGTGAACCATGCCCATTTCGCCGATGAAATGATCCTTCTTGGAGGTGCCAGTGTGGTCTCTGCTAGGCTATTCAAAAGGGAACTTGAGAAATAACAAGAAGCCTTGGGTAGTATCATAAATTATAACAAAATCTAGATCCTTACCTGGAACTGCAATCCCAGAGACCTAGCCGACATCAGAAGAATTCTTGGCATCAATGGGAGCTCTCAATGGGTTGAATTCAAATATCTTGGGGCCCCCATCTTCAGATCTGCCCCGAAATCCTCCTCCTGGCTCCCTCTTGTTGAAAAAATTAAGAATAGGATTAGCACTTGGGGAGCTAGTTGGTTGAACCCAGCCGAGAAAGTAGTTCTCATTAAGGTCGTTCTCTCTAGTATTTTGATCTATCAATGCTCCATCCTGCTGGCTCCCAAAGGCATTCTTAATCACATTGAATCCTTGCTCAAAAATTTCCTCTGGAAAGGAGGAAAGAAAAATGAAAAGAAGCTTCCTTTGGTCAGCTGGGACAAAGTAACCAAACCTTGGCTCCATGGTGGTCTGCAAATCAGACAGCTGGCCCTGCAAAACTTAGCTATGGGAGCCAAACTGCTTTGGAACATCATCTCCGGCAAACTCACGTGGTGCAAAGCATCCCTTTGGAAAAAATACTTTTCCAATAGACGTCTTAGATGCCTGGACTACCCCTCGCTTCCAGAAAGGGATCAACCATCCTCCCTATACTCCTCAAAGTGTTCCCTTTCTTTTCGGCCAAGTTAACATGGATCCCTGGGAATGGTAAACAAGTCAAGATTTTTGGGGGAATCGATCATGGGAGACCCCCCCTGGATTAGTCCCTTGACATGGGAGAGCTAAAAACTTATATGCTTAACAGGAACATGATTACCATTTGGGATATCTCATAATGGAATCCTGATGGCTCTTGGAAGGACTGGGATATCCCTTGCCCACCTTAGATGACTGGCGCTAAGAAGTATCTCCTCAGGAACTTAAAAGGGAAATCCCTTGAAGCCACCACAACCAAATACTCTAGAGGATGGGGGAAGAGATCAGGAAAGTACTCTACTTCAGCCGATTACAACCTTCTTGCGTGCTCTGCGAACTATGAGAACCCGGCTATTTGGAAGAGCATTTGGACTGTCAAAAGTGTGCCAAAAATTGACTACTTCGTGTGGATAGTTCTTCACAACAAAATCCTTATTGGGGACAACCTTAAGAAAAAAGGGTGGGAAGGCCCTACGAGATGCCCATTCTGCCTCAACCATGAAGAAAATGCGGAGCATATTCTTATTTCCTGTGACTTTGCCAAAAGTATGTGGAAATTGTCCCTCCTTGGGCAGGCTGAGCTCCCATCCAGAAGCCCCTCGAATCTCTTTCTCTTCTAGGCCTCTAAAGCTCCCTTCAGTCTCAAGTCAAAAAGCGCCAAAGACTGTTGGATGGCATTGCCTAAGATTATTATCTGGAAAATTTGGTTGCAAAAAAACTCCTGAATCTTTAGATAGTGGCATGAAAAGGCTGATCAGGTAGCAACTAAAGCTCTTGGTTTGCTGGGAGAATGTCTTTCATAGATTTGGATCAAGCCTTGCCCCTACCCTCCAGTCTCGAATGGATGGCTTAACATGCTTGCTCCTAAGCCTCCCTCGACACCTCTAGCTCATAAAAGGAAACCTTGGGAAATTAGGATGGAGGAACCCGAGCTCAATTTCTGGCTCTGTTCCCTAAACATGATATTTTTGTTCACTAACGGAGCTTCTAAAGGCAATCCTGGGGCGACAGGGGGGGGCGAAGTTTTGTTCACTCTGGATGGATCGCTTGGGGCCTCGGGGATGACACTAAAAACATGGCTGAAGCCTTGGCTTTATGGCAAGGGCTGAGGATAGACAAGCCATTAGGAATCTCTGAGTTAACTATAATTGGAGACTCCATAATTGTTATCCGTGCTCTAGACAAAAATATTATGCCTAATGAAATGCTCCTGCGGCAGCTAATCCACAAAATCGCGGCCCAAGTCTCCTCCTTTAAAAAAATTGAATTCTTCCATGTATTGAGGAAAAACAACTCTGAGGTGGATAATGAGGCTAATAAAGGTTCCTCCCTTAGCTCTGTGGATCTTATTCTCAATGGTCTAGGCTCTTTCTGCTCGTCCCCATAGGACCAGGGTCTTGACCTTGTGGGCTTCCCCTCTGTGGGCCCCAGCTTTCAGAGCCGATGCATGCTGGGAGAATGCAAGGACCTGTGGTGTTGAGGGTTCACGTGGCTTGGCGTCGGCAGGTAGGGTGAGTTTAAATGCTAGCCCGGGGTGGTCTTTTCGTTTGGTGCGAAGGCAGGGGCCTCAGATTAGAACCATTCCACGATTTATGATTCTTAGGACAGGTGAGCTCATGTCTACACATGGTTTTGCGTCGACTGGAATGGATGGTTTAATGGCTTTCCCTATTGTGGTCTTCTCGTCTGGGGTGAGTTCTAAAGGAGTCCCGTCGAAGCTAGTTGTTCCGAGTGTTATCATAGCAGTCTTTACTGCTCGCGCATTTGGAGATCCGGTGACGTCTGGTGCAGTTGTGAGAGGAGTCGCATCGAACCTGGAAAACTAGAGCATTTTCATTATTGCTCGCGCGCTGGGAATTAAGGTGATGCCATGTCCCCTGGGTCTTATGGCTATAAAGGGTTGGTCTATTGAGAATGGAAGCCTCCATGTTATGGTATTGCTTGGCTTTCTCCAAAAGCTTTGCCGCCTTGCTAGTGCTAAGAATTTGTCGATTTTGAGGATGGATGCGGGGTCTTCATCTGCTATTGCGCCTGTCACTCCAAATCCTGTGGAGATGAAAGTTAGAGATCTAAAGCATAATATAAAGGTGTTGCAGAATCAGGTGAATGCTATCGACTACGAAGGAGGAAGGAGGTTGGAGCATGTGAGCAAGGATTTGGCTTTCCTGTGTAAGAAGATCAAGCGGAAGGTGAAGCGGACAAAAAATTCATTAACCAAGCAGATTGTTGAGCTGGAAATTAAGGTAAACAAGCTTGCTCTTAAACTCATCAAGCATGAAGCTTCTGGAACTGGTACGTCATCCATCTCGGATGGGCAGAAGTAGTTTCTGGAAGTGTGCTGGTTTGCCGTCTTACATGTCCACGCCTCTCTGTTAATATGCATAGTCGTAGTTTCTTGGTTAGTCCCTCTGTCTCTGAACAGTTTTAATGGTCTATAGACTGCGTAAGTTTTCCGCTTCCACAAGGGCGTTTTGAAGGCTTTAAATCCCTTTGCTACTCCCATAAGGGCACCTTTGAAATCTTATGTATCTAAGTCTAATGTTTTTGCTGCTGCTTCCACGAGGGCATTTTGTAAGCTGGGCCCTTTTTGGTGGTCATACCACCTCCTAAATTAATATAATTGTTTCTGTCTAAAAAAAAAACATATAACATGCAGCCCACCGAAGATATTCTCATCAATATCCAGAAAAAAAGTATGAGTCAGAAATGCCAAAAAATAGTCAAAAGACAAGGTCACACGACTAAATCTATGTTTACTCACACTACTGCGTGTGTTAATAGTTTTGTGCTTGTGCAATCCTAGAGCGTATTTTCCTTCAAAATACACAAGACTGTCAAAATGGTGGGATCTCAACCACCAACCACACATTGAAGGCTCGTGAAGGATCCTCAACAACAAAATTTCGAACTTGTCTCTTCATATGACGGGGGAGAATTGAATAGCCCCCCTTTGTGTACCTTGGAGCTAGTTCATTAGGTGATGGGGTTCACACTTGGATCTAGATGTTTCTTGGCCACCTCTTGGCCTATAAAATCATGGGGGCTTCACTTGTTGACCAATATCCTATCACATTAGTTCATATTGTGGGTTTTAAATTTATCAAAAATTGAACCAATATATTGCAGGTATTGGGGGGATGAGGGGTTTAAGGTGGGGGTGGGTAGGGTGGTTTATAAGGATTGAGGTATAAAAATGGGTGGAGAGGAGGTTTTATGTATTGGGAGGGGGTTTCAACAAAAATAGTTTGGGTCAATATCTCTAGAAATTAAGGGTATTCTTTAATATCCCACGATCACACGTCCTATGTGATAGGGTCACTAAGTGAAGTCCCCATGTATAAAAGGAGGCCATGGGCATGCATCTAAGAGAGGAAATTTAGAGCAAGGTTATGCTATTGAAATTGTGTTGGAACTTCCTCATAGTCCACCTCTTCCTACACATATTGGGATTCCTCAAGTTCCCTTTCCACCTTCCTCCAAGGGTCAAGTGTTTCTCTCATTTGTTCTTCAAGTTATTTAACATTTAATGTGGAAAAAAAGGACCTCCCTAAGGAATATTTTTGGCTTACCTTTGAATCCCATACCTTCTAGGTGACACTACATGTAACAAGCTCAACCATTGGGCAATCTAAATTGTTTCTCGCATTTGCTTCTTATTGTGGTTTCAATCTCTCCACCTTATTTTTCTTTCATATTATTTCTTTTTGTTTTGGTTTACTACCAAGAGCTTGTATTATCACTTTTGGGTCATTACATTTGATTTTAATAACACAATATTGGGCCTTGTTGATAACCTCAAAGTATTCACCCCCTCAAGTGGCAAGGGATACACACCTTTATGCAAATTTCCCCACAACGGTATTTATGGTGACTCCACTTCATTTTTGTTCATTTCTCATTAACTAGGTTGTTATTTGCTAAATAAATAATTTCTTGGTTATTATTCTTTGCATGAGATTAGGTCCATACCCTCCTTTCACAGGAATCGACCTCCTTTGGGCCGTAATTGTTGTTTACATAGCCACTTGGATCTCGATGCCCTGGGCACGCAACTCGTACATTTTCCTTCGATATTCGCGCTTTTCACCCAGTTTATTAGACCCTCGCCTGCGCGGTAATTTGCTCATTGTTTGTGCGACCTTGTTATGTTATAACTGCACTACAACGCATTTATGTTTGGATTTTCCATGCTATTGTGCGTTTGTTTTCATATTTTGCATGTTACTATCTTTTTTCTTTGCTTTTTATATGTTTTGCACAATCTTGCAACCCTAATATTTTTCTTTGCTTTTTTTCACATATGAACCAAAATTAAATAGCTTGCAATAGTTGTGTTTTTCTTTAGTAATTATCCCACTTAGACTAAGATTAGAAGTAAAGGGGTCTTCCCTTGAAATCTACCTAAGTAACCCACTTTGAGGCTTTCAATGGGCCTCATTATTGTGACTAGTATTGAAGACATCTTATGCTCTTTGTTTACTTTTCATGTTTATAGGCAAAATCGTGCAAACAACTTTTGTACACAAGCAAGGACCTAAGGACTCTAATCTCCCGAAGTATGCTCTTCACCTCACACTTTTTGTGAGCTTGGTGAATCATAAAAAGGGGAGAAGTGTGAAATGCCTCCATTGCACACTTTTACTTCATCAGAAATATTGATTAGATTGATAGTTACAAGCATCTTTAACATCTTTTTGAGTTAAAGTATAACCTACTTGTGTATTTACTTCGAACTCTTTTAAGTTAGTCGCAACAATCAATAGTCAATTTGATTACCACTCATGTGGATGCCCACTAGCACAAACTAAGAGACCTAAAGACTCTCTTACTTCAAGTATGTTCCCCATTATGCACCTTGTGTGACCAAGATGGATCAGAAAGAAGTGAGATTGTGAAATACCCCTCTTACACTCAATCGGATTTGGGCCCTTAAAATCAACACTTGTAATTTCCAACCAACTAAAATCCTATACAAGAGGTCACAAAACAATATTTTAGTTAGGTAGGATGAATTGGTCTAGGAATCCAAAAATTTCCCATCAATATAGTTTCATTAGGATTTTGAAACATAACATTATTAACTTATAGGGTACTATCAAATCTTGCTATCAGCAAGTGTAAAAAGACAACCCAGATAAGAAGGCACGATGCCCAAGAATGTGAAAGACGAGGTATAGTTTCCCCGCTCCCCCTAAAAGTCACTCATGTTTTTGTAGGGGGGCAACACTATACCGCTGAGCCCGAACCACCTATTGTTAACACCCAAAAATGGTTAACTACCTCATCTACCTCACTACATGGCTCATTTGTCCATTTGCCTACCATATTTCCCTGAAAATCCCACTAA
>LPNX010210547.1:0-30958 GCA_001517045.1 Pseudotsuga menziesii
TAAAAACTAAATAATAGCATAATGAAATAAAAATAACTAAAAACATTTACAGCTAGGTTATTAAAATGAAACCCAGTAAGTATTTCCTTTGCTTTAAACTAGTCATTACAGAAGAAGTAATTGTGAGAAAGAAAAACAGTTTCTCACATTATAAGTAACACTGTAAGTAAAACATTACACAGCACAATTAAATATTTAAGAAATTATTACTCGATTCATTTTAATAACCCACAACTGCAAATGCAAGGCCGATGGCCTGTAAAGACAAAACGAAATACTGTAAAAGCAAGGCTCGCGGCCTGTAGAACATTATTCACATAATAATAACGCAAAGGCTTAAAGCCTGTAAAACCCTGTTTACAAATCAATAACCTACAATAAATAAAACCAGTTTACATCCACGGCCGTAGCCGAGAAACTCTTATAGAGTTAGGGTTTTACCCGAACCAAAACTTTAAAAACTAACAGCCATCGCCATTCTTAAAATAAAGACAAAGTATATAAATACAGCCTCGGCCTAGGAGCTGTATAAATTTTTACCGTAGGGATTTACCCTGGTAAAAACGATGGAGTAAGCTACAGCTAAGTGTGATAGCAGAGAACCCAAGAAATCACATAAGTGCACCCTGTCAACACAACCAGCAAAGAGATGTGCTGTGAAAACCAGGCTTACCCGTGTAGCGTGGAGCTATAACTCTTAACATTCTCATCTGCGTCGATCTATGAAGAGAAAACCTGCCATCAAAGGGCAGTCTTTTGTTAGAAAACCCTAACAATTTATAAACTGAACTGAACCTTATTGTTAAGAAAGTTGTAATTACAAACATTTACCTGCGGGGTCGAGTAAACGAACGACCAGGAACCAGGGTAAGCAAACCCTTTCTTCACCTGTAGGAGTGGACTGACAGGAAACCGAATTTCTTATCCAAACGGAGATACGACTGATAAACCACCAGCGACTACAATGCTGTTAACCTTCGAGCCGTGAACTTCTGTACAACACCACGAAGGAGCACCACGAAGGAGCAATACGAGGGAGCACCATGAAGGAGCAATACGAGGGAGCACCACGAAGGAGCGCCACAAAGGAGAGCTAAAAACCAGACAGTCTCAGGACAAGGATCAACCCGAATGAACCACTAGGGTTCGACAGAGCTCAAGCCCGCAGGCGAGGGAATGACTGAAATGAGAAAGGGGGCAAGTCAACTTATAATCACCCAATGCATGGCGAGGAGGCAGCCACGACATCACATAAATTATTGCCAATAAGTGGGTCGGGTTGATAATGTTTCATATCATTGCAATGGCCAACAAAATTATGGTGAGAAGGTTCCAATATGATCACAACCTCGACCATACCTGCGTTTTACAAACAACATGATGTTAGTTTTCCATTATAAAAACAACGTTGCAATGCAATGCTTTAAACTATATTATACCTATGTTAACCCTAGTTCAATGTGTTAATACTCCACGACCTTTTATAACATTGAAATGTTTGCATTGTAATGTTAAGCCTTTAACATTTGATCCTTGCATTAAAACATTGAACTATAAATTGACTAGGTATTGTTAAACCTAGTTTAATAATTATGATGTAAAATTATACTTGGAGACCTCGTTTGAGGTTAGTCCATTTACCTTATAGCAAAATCAATGAACTTATGTTATAAGACTTATAAAAACTTGAGTGTAGTGTTATTATCACATGATTCATAAAATATATGCCTTGTGACCAAATACCTTAGTATAATAATGATAATAATAAAAAAATCTAACAAATACTTTTACATGTTAAAGTATTGTTAATATGAGTTAATTTCTCAAAGAGTGACCTTAAACAACATGTGAGTTGTTCTATATCATGATCTATGTTCTTATAAATGTTTATGTTCTTAAATAATTCAAGGAACTCTGTTTACTTACGTGAATTAGACTGGTGTCATTATCTATTCTAAAGGCGACATTAAAAACTTATGAGAACCTCTTTTTGCCATTAAATTCTCTAATGAACAATACATTGTAGCTTCTACCTAGTGCTAGTATTGCAGGAGATTGTAGGTAATAGTTGAACAAGAAATTCATATAAAAACTGCCATCTTTATTTCTGAATGTTTATTCAACTGGAAAGTTCATAGATGTAAATGGAAATGGCGATCTATTTTCCGCTAATGTCTTTAAACCATTTCTCATCAAATGTTCTTCTTATCAAAAGTAAAATAAGGGAAGATTTACCTGTAGAAGCGGAATAGTCGGGATAACATGCGATATATATTTATATAGTTCTTACTGAATGAACTTGATAACAGCATATGATTTTTTTTACTTTAAAAAGATCTGTTAGCAGCAATCCCAAAAACTTTACCTGAAGATCTGTAAGAAAAAGGAAAACTGTGTGCGTTAGCTTAGCAGCTAAGTAAGCCCAGTTTAACGTAGCATATCCCCTTGCTGTTGTAAACAGAAAACATTCAGAAAACTGACGAGAAACTCAACTAGTATTCAAAACAAAGTATAGATCATACAGTTACAAAATTAATAACATTAGCTAATCAGTGTTTAACGATTGTATTCACATATATTTATGCTATTTTTAAAAGTTTAAATTTTTTTGAATTTTTGGGGTTTTGACAGCGAAAGTGGATGAAAAAGTGGGTGAAACAAAACTAGATGCAAAACTAGACTCACAACATGATGTAAACTTTGATGCAAAACTTGGCACACGAGGAGATGCAAAAAGGGATGCATAAAAAGAAGCAGAAGTGGATGCAAAAGAGGATGTAGAAAAGGATTCAAAAGTGATTGAAAACATGGGCATAAAATTGGAGGAAAACATAGACACAAAAGGGGGTGCAACAAGAGTATATGTACAAACTAGGCGCAAAACTAGGTGCAAAACTAGGCGCAAAACCTGATGCAAAACCTAGTGCATAACAAGATGCAAAATCCAGGGCAAATTACGCCATAATTTGCGCAATATTTAGAAAATGACTCAGAAAACGCCTAAAATAGCACCAACCCATGAAATTGCACCATTTTGTCCAAAAAAATGAAGAAAAATACATTGAAAGATGTTCTAGACGCAAAAAAGGAAGAAAAAAGAGAAGTTTATCACAGGGTTTTGTTGTAGTGAACAAAAATGATGCTACAATACCCTGAAGTTATTTTCCAACACCAATAGGAAGGAGGCTACAACCCCATGTTCCTTGCCCCATCCAACCTCCCTGATATGAAATAAGAATGTATTAAATGACTGCAATAGCAAAAAACATTTTCTTCAATGAATGTCTTCACAATTCGCAATTGTTGTAACTTCTTCAGCATATATCTTTCTTCTGAATATCTGCATTAATACATACAACTTCCAAAACTACAATGTGCGATAATCATTACGATATGCGTCTTTTATGTGGTTCTACAATCTACATCTTTATATTGAATAGATTTCTTAACTCAGTCACTTCTATAGTTCTACAATTTTTGTCTTTCACTAGGTAAGAACATTGCACATCCTGAATATGGGTATCCTTCTATATGGCGCATTCTTTATTGTTCATCATTGACTAATTTGCGAACTTCCACTCCACTGCATAAAAACTATTTATGTGATCAATGAGCCATTGATACCCCAAAGGAAGCTTGTATAACCAAATTATCTCAAATATTCATCTCACAAGCTTACTTCACCACATCTGTCTCTTGCTTATTTATAGTCTTCTTAACTCAAGAGATGTGTCCACTTGGTGAAGTTTCATATCCTTGGATAATTCCCCACTTGTTTGTGTTTTCTTCAAGTTAATATCTGCGTCGGCATGTTGTTATTGCAATTCATCTTTGTGGAGTTTAGCGCACCTATTCCAACAAAGTCGTGGGACTTTTTCTCATAGGTTTATAACTCATATTTTTCTTCACAAGTCTCCGTACCACATGTCATTTGTGGGACTATTATACAAATTAGTGTTTCGTGATCTCCATTCATGAGTCTCACAAAAATGATATTTGCCAATATATCTAGCATTTTCAATGTTCTTCTTTGTGGATTATTATTTGCACACTTGTGACCAATGTCGTGGTGAGATATTTGGTCTCATGGGACTGCCACATTCTTCCATATGTATTTTTTCAAGCTGGATTTGCGCGAGGAAGTTTTCAACTTCTTTTGGTATTAGTCCATTACAACTTGTTCAATAGTCTCCGTAACAATCTTCTTCGACATCAATGGGAAATTCATGTTCAAATCCTTTGACAACAATTTAATACCTCTGAAATATTGTTCAATACATAATCATTTGATCCTTTGACATAGTGTTCAGTACATAATCATTTGATACTTTGACATCAATGGAAATACATGTTCAACATATATTTTATCATTAATTTGGTCATATATTTGATCATTTTTTTTTGGCAAAGTGGTGGAACCCCCCTGACTAGCAGGGTTGCCATTGGCTAAGTAACCACGAACCAGGGGCATTTAAGTCGTCAAAATAACCTGGGGATCGCACCCAGCCTGGACCGCACCAACCCTTAACATGGTTGGATTTGTTGGTATCTGACGGGATTAGAACCGATGACCTTTCAGCTTAGGGGGCATCTTAACCATACCCCGCCACCAACTGTTCTACATCTCGTGGATGTCATATATTTGATCATTAATTGTGACAATTAATGATCAAATATACGACCAATTATATGACCACAAGATAAGATATAAACAATGAAGCTAAATATGGCCACATTTTTTGTCGCATGATAAATGACCGTTAATTTGCTACTAGTGGTCATCAACTCAAAAGTTGTCATTTATATGTTGATTTTGGTCATGTTTTTGTCATCTATCTCTCATTTTGTACCAGTGAGCAGAGGAGGAGGTGGATGATTACTCTACTCAATAGATGAATTGGGATAGAGCATTGATGGCTATGAAAATCCCTCAACCTATTGAGTAGGTTGATCACAATCACAATATGACACATCAATAATGCCATATCAAGAAGAAGGGTCACCCATATGGGTTCAAATCTCAAGGTCTTGCATGATTATGCTAGCTCATACCATGATAACTATGTGGCAAGCCATGGTTACACATATCCAATTCACCATCTCTTGAAAGAATCTGTGATGTTAATTGCATCGTATGCCAAGTCTTTGTATTTGAGGTATCCCATTATCCTCAAACATATCATCATCTT
Source organism: Pseudotsuga menziesii (assembly GCA_001517045.1). NCBI lineage: Eukaryota > Viridiplantae > Streptophyta > Pinopsida > Pinales > Pinaceae > Pseudotsuga > Pseudotsuga menziesii. The sequence goes on from LPNX010210547.1 coordinate 5,190, forward strand.
GTTGGGTAGGCACCTTCCTAAAATACGTGCCAATATATAAAACAATACTAGATAATAATAATTAGCCAATTTAAACAATTTAATTCATCAATTTTTAAAAACGTTACGATAAATTACACGTGCATTAAATCATACAAAAATTGCAACTAAATTAATCAAAACATAACACCAATATTACCTCTAACATCTACAATTTTATCTTGGATAAATAAGATGTTCACACATCCTCTCTAGTCCAAACCTACATATGGGTACTTCACAAGATCTAGCGTGCGATCATCATCAATGGCCAACATCTCCAATACCATTGGATTGACCTTACACAAGAACTCCAGCTCACCCTTCTTAGGAAAATCATTCTCCACATGTGCATATGCACATTAGTCATCGTCCTAGGAGAGAGGTAATTGAATGTTGGTTGAGTAGCCAAAAATCTCTATAAAAAAAATCCAAATAAAATGAGAAGCCCATCCTCCCATCAAACATAGAAGGATAATGATATGGAGAAAAACAAAATTGCCACAAAAAATGGTAGACCACCTAATCAATCTAGGTCTTTGAACTAAAGAATTGACATAGAACAACAAAGTGCTACTAAATGCACTACCCATCAGAGTTATAATGGGCCACTATTCTGAACATAATAAAGAGACACCTAACCTCCTCTATATCAAATGCACCTAAATACAATTTTCTACCAGTAGCCTAGAACTCACTATGTTATGTGATGTCCTCACTGACTTATCTCTAAATATAGGTGTTCTAATGAACACATTGTTTAGTTTTTTAATTTAAAAATAAATAAACACCTATAGTTATAAAGACATGTCTTATCCCGCTTCGATGTTCCCTTACAATGCACTTGTGTACTAAGTTGTACAAAATTAACATAGGCAAGGTATTTTTCACGAATTGTGTATGACAACATTTGGTGCATGTTAATATTTGATGCTCTTGTGCGCCAAATTTTGGATAGCACCAATGCATTCATTCAACTTAGGATCCTCCCCAATATATATATATATATATATATATATATATATATATATATATATATTCATTAGCAAACTCCACTATAAATAGNCCTCTATTAAAAGATGTTTTCATTGTAATGTACCACTTATATATTAAATATTTCTTATAGATTACATACTTCAACAATAATAATAATATAATTTTAAGGTCATGACCAAGCCAATGGGAATCAAGATTTTTTAGTTAATGCATTGATATGGCAAAAGTGAATGGGAATCAAGATGGCTGTGGGATTAATGTGGAGGAGAAATTTGGGGTGAGAATTGAAAGGCGCCCCTTGCAATCTCGCTTGTCTGATTTGGATATCCGCTCCTGGCCTAAGTAAGTTGCATCTCTTCTTTATGTTCTTACTTCTATATATAGTTATGTGCATGGAAACTTAATTGGAGGTAACATTTGTTTGTAATTCAGAGATTTAGGCAGAAAATCTTATAAATACAATGAACAGTTAAGATTACAATTCTAATTTCTTAACCCATCTTCTTAATTTCAATTGGGATAATACTGTTAACATTATCAAGAATGCTTGATAGTCTATGTCTCAACTAGGCTTACATTTCATTCAAAAACTTCAGCTTTAATTTTTTCCTTAATGTGTACTTGGAGTGCTTCTTCTTTGGCTTCTGGATCTTGTTGATTCTAAGTAGGTTTTCTTTAGCATCTTCTTTAGCTTCTAGAACATAGTGCAAGTCCTCTTCATGGTTTTTTTATTGTCTACTTTACTTGCACACTTTGTCTGAAAAAATATGAATAGATTTCAGCTCTTTTTGGAGAGCATTCACATCTTCTGATTCTTCATCTTCTTCTTCTTTTGTTTCAATGGAAACTACATCACTGGTTACTTCTACATTGACAAGTTTACTGTCATCAACAAACACAATTGGATCAACAATCTTTGCTAGGATTACATGATCACTGGCTACCTCATAAACAAATTCTTCATGAATGTATTCCACTTCACTATGGGATTCCTAGTGCTTTCAATATATCCCATGCTTCCTTTGGAGTATAAATTTTTCCAATGCTATGAAAAATGGAACAATCTATACTTTCTTGTAAGAGACTTAAGGCAACAACTTGTCTTCTTTTTTTTCCGAATTTTGTTAAAGTCTCAAATGCTTCTAGATCAATAGGATCCTCTTCAACTACAAAATGCCACAAATCTTGTGACTTTAACAAATTTCTTATCTTTAATGCCCATAGATCATAATTTTCTCCATCAAAGGACTGCCATAATCCTTTTGATGTTAACAGATCTCTAACTCCTTCAATTTCTTCTGGTAGCTTCATCTTCAAGAATCTTCTCCAATCTTATTTATGTGTGTGCTTTCCATTTTGTGAAAAAACTTACCCAAAACAAAAGGAAATGGATCAGGCCATATGCTTTGATACCATGTTAAAGTTTAACAAAAACAGAGAAAGATGAAATCAATATATGATGGAACACACAATGGGCATATTGATTTCCAATACAGGATTAAGATTACAATTCTTAACACTTCTCCTTTATTACCTATTCTTTTAGGAAAACTGAAAACTGATTAATGTATACTTAATTTAGACCTAGAAAGAAGACATCTATTAGTATAATCAAACACTAAACAATATAGTATAATCAAACACTAAACAAACTTAGAATAAAAGCTATAAATTCTAAGACTTCAAGTGTTTGTCACTAGTTGTAAAACCATTACCTAACCTCTTCAGTTTAAAGTGTTGAAGTCAGGTATATGTTATCAGCTTCAGCTTGTTGAATTAAAAACAAACTTTGCTTTTATGAAGAATGAGATTGTGTGTTACTGTAAGTTTTTCACTTCTTTGAAATTTTATAATAGAATCGATAAACAATATTAATCTAACAAATATAACATAATGCAAATTCAAAGAAACTTTCAATCTTAGTATTATATGTACTTACTTCTTTGAAATTTTATAATAAAGTCGATAAACAAGATTAATCTATCAAATATAACATAATGCAAATTCAAAGAAACTTTCAATCTTGGTATTATATACATATAGTCATATGTTTTGATAACCTACTCATGCAACCACCCAACCTAAAAACACCTACCTATATAGCTTTGAGTTTTCAAAATAAATTTATATTACTTGACATGCTTGACTAGCTATTCAACAAATTCAAGCAGGTCACTAAATATAAGCTCTCCCAATTTCTATGGTTATTTCATTCAATCGGTTGGAGAGTTTAAACTTACGCAAGCGATTAATATAGATTTGATGTCGATTTGGATTGCGGAATTATTATCATGGTTAGGGATATATTATTTGGGAATTATTATTATTCAGTGTTGGGATTATTACTATGGTTAGGAATATCATTATTTGAGTTATATATATATATATATATAAAAGGATTTAATAGATTTTTAAAAAAGTTATTTTAATTAAATTTTCAATTATATAAATATTATTTAGAAACAAATTGGTTTATTTAGGTATATATAAAATATTTAATATAGTATTTAAAAATAAAATGATTTTAAATTAAAAAAATATGAATTTAATTTGGAAAATTTGATTTTGTTTTTATAAATTTGAAAATAAAAATCATTTGATTAAATTTGTAATTTTTTTTAAACAAGTATAAGATAAACCAATATAGATCTATCTTAAATTTCTATCTATGAAGCACTCAAAGGGATCTAGTGTAATTTTTTTTTTTAATAATTGGTAGATATGGATTTTTTTGTTACTTTTTATAATTTTTTATATGATAGGTCAACATGGATTTTTTTTCATTTTTTATAATTTTTTTATTTTATGAGTTGACTTTTTTAATTACTTTTTATTCTATATTGGGCTATAGAGCATTTAGCTACTCCTAGTGCAATTAATTTGTTTTCAAAACCTTTAAAAACCCTTCAATACTTGCTTACAATTTTTAGACATTTGACACTCCCATTTAGCCAAAATGGTAATGTATCCCCATATGATTAACTTTCATGTCATACTTTGAATGCCTTTTCATGGCTATATAACATTGGTTGTCACACTTCAATATTGTTGATGGGTTTGAGTAGCCTCATGTCCAGACTAATCTTCTCAAATATATTAATTCCTTTGTGAATTAGCATGCTGCTATGTATTCTATTTCTATGTTTGAAATAAAATTGTTAGATGTTTATTACTTTCCCAGTGCATTGCACCTCCATTAAGATAAACCAATACCATGAAGTTGATCACTTGTATCAATGCCCTCTTCCTATTCTACATCATAATAACGTGTAAGATCCAAAGATTCTTTTGAATTGTCACCAAGTCTAATTATGTGTTAAGCTGATCTTTGAAGATATCTATTGTAATAGACAAAAGTTCTTTTAACTATTGTGATATATTCTTCTTATGTTTTTGGACATATTTCTAGTAAAATTTTCTTACCTACTTCTATTACAGAACTTGAAGGCTTGCAACTTTTCATCCCACTTTTCTTGAAAATGTTCCTTATGTAACTCTCTTCATTAAGATGGATACATGCATCTTCTCCTTATTCCTTAAAAAAAATTGCCAAAGAAATAATGAATTTCATCACAATGGGACATCTCAACTTTTGTAACTAATTCAAACTTTTTTAAGCAAGTCCAACATTTTAAGATGATTTCTCGTAGTGATTGTATCATTTAGCAACTTGTTTTGTATATGTGCAATTATAGGAACTAATTCATTCCCAAAAATTTAGATAGTTTACTACTCTAATGCAAGCATTCGATGCTTTCAACCATGAGCCCTATTTCTTCTTTTTGCACATCCTTATGTACCGTTGAATAGAGAAAATTGTACTTTATAATGATCACATCTAAGTTGTTTCAAAGGTTTTCCCAACCAAATCTCATCAAATGTTTTGAAAATTTTAAACTTTTTCAAGGCATTTAATTCATTTTAAGAAAACAAGCAAAAATCATTATAGAGAAATTATCAATAAAAATAATACAATATTGTATCCCATTGTGTTTTATTAGACCACATATGTTTGAATGTATGAGGTGGACATTTTCTCCTTAGCTCTTGTAACTCCTTTTTTGAGAGAGACTATGCAATGTTTGCATAAACATAAGAATTTCCATCCTCTCAAATCCGGTGGTAGATGTAAATTCAAATAATCTATAAGTTGATATTTTTTTTAAATTTCAAAAAAATGTGTATTTAAATGTTCAAATCTATGATTCCAAAAGATTGAATCTAATATTTGTTTATATGTTATTACCAACACTACTTTGTGTAGTATAACACATAATTTGTATATATCTCCATTTATAATTCCTTGGAAATAATCATTCCTTCCTTATCTTTTGGAATACATATTTTTCCATCAAATTGTAACAATATTCCAACATCAACAATCTTACTAATTGATAAACAAATTTTTCTAAAATAGTGACATACGACAAATTTTGGATTTGCTTATGTGATATTTGCAACTCCCACAATCTCATGTTGGTTGTCATCTCTAAGATTAGCATGCTTCCATTTGGGAACTTCTTTAATTGACATTAAACAACCCCTTTTGGGTGTCACGGTGTCAAGTTGATTCTCAGTCTAAGTAACATCATTTTGAAACATCATAATTTGGGGATATGGTGAATGGAAACAAATGTTCTTGGTCATTTCTTAAAGCCACTTGATTCATTCAGCTACCCTCTTTTCTTTACCTTATTTACCCATGCTAACTATTTTGTGCATTGTTTATGAAAAATCACTAGAGCCCCACATGGAAAGCACATTTCCTTCTTTTTATCCCCATTTGTGTCTTTACTACTCTTAGAGACATTGTAGCAATTTGTTTTCGTTATTGTTTTTTCCTTTCCCTTATATTTCACTAAAAACATGATTGCAGGAGTCTCATCATTTCACTTCAAATCCTTCATTTTTATTTCTTCTTGAAGTAGTGTTGCTACTACTTTATGCAAGTCCAAATAATCTTGAGTGACCAACACTACCAACTCAAAGTAAAATTTTGGAAAACTCCCAAGTAATGTTATAAGAATGTCTTTTTCTACAATCATTCATTCACACGTTATCGATTGGTATTTGATAGACTTAAAATGGTCTTTGTGGTTTAATATCTTTTTAAATTCTTGACTTATATATCTTAATCTATTGATCCTAAATATATTTTACTATTTTTCTAAATATACAAAATAACAGTGTCACTTAAAGTTTCAAGCATACAAGAATAATCCCTACCTTCCTCTACCTCCCACTTAGTGATCAAACTTGCCTCTTGCATAGGCTTAGTTTTAGTCCCTTAAACTATGTCAAGTATATCCTCATGTAGTGAAATCATCTTCATTATGAGCTTCCACAGATTGAATCCAACACCAATAAACTATTCTACTATCCTATAAAGAGCTCGTGCAACAAATATGGCTTTATCTATCTTAGATCTTTTGATACTCTTTGTTCTTTTAAACTTCAAATGTCTTTATAAATATTAACAAATGTTCAATCACACTATCCATTAGAGATTTGATACCATAAAACTAAAAACTAAACATGAATACACATAAACAATACATAAATGTTGTAAACTATAAAACTAGATTTTTTTCCATCATACCACTAAAACAAAAATGCATGCTTTATTTAAAGACAATAAGGAAGATAGAGTCCCCTTAAAAATTCACTTCTCAAATTTCCTCACATTTGCTTATTAACCTACAAATATTTTCCTCTGGCCACATGTATGCATTCATGTGATGTGTTATCTAAACCTAAAGACATAAAACAAAAATTCCTAACTAAAACATCTAAGCACATGTATGCATTCTTGTGATGTGTTATCTAAAACTAAAGACATAAAACATAAATTCCCCTCTAAATAATTGGCTAGGATTTATAGACATTTTCTACTATGTGCACAAGGAGTTTTAAATATTTGGCTAAGATTTATAGACATTTTCTACTATTTGCACAAGGTGTTTTAGGTTTTGTTGATCGAGATTCACTATGAAGACCGTTGGAGTTTGTCTTCATATTTGGAATCATTTACTTTCTTCTTTAAGGTTTTTGAGTGTCATTATTACACTATATTATTTCTTTAAACTTAAATACCTTAGTAATTTTATAATTATTTATCTTTTAATGATGAAACAAAATCAAAATAATTACTTCTAACAAGGATTTTATTGGTGTTTGAAGCAATGATAGAAATTGTTTTTCCCTTTAGATTAATTAATTTGTGCGTATATATTGGGTATGTGATTATATCCTTGTTCTCAGTATGTGTATATCTGCATAGGTTCAACATCTTAAGGAAATTTCTCATAACATATCAAATATTAGTATACTAGTGTATTAGATGGTTAACATCCTCAAAGAAGGAAACCATTCACATCCTTAACCAACATAGGAAATCGAGGAAATATATTAACATAAAAGACAAATAATTTACATATGAGTTTCTCGCAATTGATCATCAACAAATGACCCCCCATGCTATTTAAATAGATTGCATGTACCATCCAATTATTAATCCATAAATCCATTTGGCCATTATTATTGAGGAGAAGATGAACCATCATATCACTTTATATCTAGAGCATAATCATCACCATTGGACAAGATAACTACAAATGCATACTAAAGAAACATGCTTTAAATGATTTACCTAAAGGAACATCCTCCTTTTTGAACAACTTGGGATAGGATTGAAGAATTTACAAAGGTGCCACAATCAGAGAAGCAAGGTGGCATTAAAGCATATTTGTCAGGGTAGCAAGGATATGCCCAAGACAGAGGTGATGTTCCCTTCCTTGGGTGTGTGGCACTGCCTTGATGCACACACTAATGACCAAACCAACCCGGTTGTGCACCTATCAAACTACTCCTATATATCTTTGTGGCGTATATATATTTTGAATTTTTTTGTCTATGTACTTTTATGTTCTTGCTTTTTATTTGCACTAATTCGAAGTTGTGGACATGGTTTTGTAAGTGTAAGTTGGAAAAGAAAATAATAAAAAATTATCATATGAACTAAGAAACCCATAAATTATATGTCAATGGATAGACTATTCATTGAGAATCCATCGATATGAAGTATGCCACCTAAGGCACATCCCATGACAAGGTTTAGGCTTGGAAAAGAGTCCAGTAAAATTAAATTTGTAGAAAAGAGGGATAAAAGTGTATTTTTCAATCCCTCAATCAAGTTCTTAAAAACCCCCAATCGAGGCTTTAGTTGTGATTAAAATTCAATCAAGCTACTTTTTACTTTCTATAGTATTCCTGTGAAATTCTATTCATTTTTTACTAACTTGAAAATAATTTGATCAAGCTATTTAAAGAAACTTGATAAGGGTTAAGAAAACCCTTGTTTGAGCTCTATAGCTTGATCAAGGGTTTTCCTAACCCTTGATTGGAATACTTATTTTATAGAATTAATGTTGACCTGTTGAGAAAGTTAGTTGGCTTGGTGACCTGTGAGAATAGGTCACCCATGAGTGGACATACTTTTCTTGCTTTGCTTTTCTTTGCTTTGGCTTTCCTTCTTTTTCCTCTTTTTCTAACTTTCCTTCTTTTCTGAACTTTCCTGCTTTTCATATTTTCTTGTTTTTCTTGTTTTATCCTGCTTTCTGAATTTATGCTCATTTCCTGAAATATTCCTCTTTTCTCATCATTTTTGGACTTTAGTGGTTACTTGACTTCTACTCCAAGTAATTCCTCCAACCTTATCCACTAATTCGAATTGGTGGGGCAATTTCTCCATTTAACAAATAGAAATATTAATTGCACCAATAATATTAAATGCTCCATAATTATTTTTTCCAAGTGGGTACCAATTATGGATAAATTTAAATTCACACTCCAAATTAATTAATTGCCTCATCTTAACCCGTCATTAATTATTTAATTCAATTTGTCACTAAGATCCATGGGGTTCGATCTACTTCATGGTGTTGTCAAAATGGGAACATGATATATCCCTCTTGTAGGCCAGAGACTCCCTTTACAAAGAACCTATCATGATGTAGTGCCCTATGCATAGCCCATGACACCTAAAAGCCACTAGTAAAGACTAAGTCCCTAGTTTTTTTTTTTTGTAAACCATACCTTTATCCCCCAAAACCCATCCATGATAAAGAAAACCTTAAAATGATGCATATGCCCTACTTGTATTTTAAAGATTTCCATAAAATACTAATTATTTACTTACACAAGTTTTCATGCTTCACTAATATTTATATAAATTAATATAGTCAATTTCAAAATTATTATGATGATGATGATGGTTAACGTCCCCGTGCTAGTTTAGTTACCCTTAGTATTTGGGTCAAAATGAACGTATGCCTTTGGCATCCTCTAGCACTTAGAATATTGTGAGTTTCTAAAGTGTACAAGGAATTAACTAATTATAAAATTAATAAATTAAGGATATCTAAAGTAATGAAAATGTGATTTCATAATATGTTGGAGTCTCAAGTGTAATGAAATTCTAAAAAAGAGGAATCTTTTAACTATGACGTGGCGGAATTACATCTAGAATTAACTTTGACATGGAGCAAATACATCTAGAATGACCAATCCCAACTATAAATGGAGAATGCAACGACTATGCAACGTGTATGTCCAGGGTATCCAAACATACGTTAGTTTTTCCAAGTATATCGGAGACGAGATCGCTGGTTAGATGGCCTCAAAGTGCACGACAGTTAATCGAGGGCCTACATTCATGCAACTTACAAAATCTTCGTCGAGCTTTGACCTTGTGAGCTTCCATGCGTTTTCACATTCTTTATACACTAACTGTCCCGAAATCTTATCATTAATACCACGTGTATTTGTTGTGCTGAAATCTTATCATTAAGTGTGCTGAAATCTTCCCTGCACTAGTTAAATCTTCCCTTTGTAGGGACTCCATGGTGGTGTGGAACCTTGTGCATGGCCCATGAGTCCTAAAATCATATTTTAAGGGTATCTAACAACTTTATTTTTATCCTTGGATTAGACCTAGGGACCTCACACCCACACTTTGGTGCACAAATCCTTGAAAGAGTTTCCATATCACAGTTGTGGGTGAAATATTCTCTCTATAAGGACTATGTGGTGGTATATGGTCCTGCGCATAGTACATCAAGTCTTAAATAAGTCGTTGGGGATTATATTCCTCTTTTTTATCCCTAGGAAAAGGATTATTAAAACCCATCCCTATTATTTCAAACCTTAAAATGGTCCACATATCCCACTCATACGTCAAATATTCCCTCTCTAGGGTCTATAGGGGCTTGCGTATCGTCCATGGGCATAATAATCAACTTTTAGGGTGTAAGTCCCTAGTTTTTTTGTTAGATCATGGCTATAGTCCTTGAGACCCATCCGTAGTGCAAAAAAAATAAAAATGGTGCTTGTATCCCACTTGTAGGTTAAATTTTCCCTCTATAGGCCATATGTTGTGGTTTTATAACTCTTTAGATGGCCAATGAGCCTTGGAAGTAATTATTAGTGTCTAAGTCCCTAGTATTTTTCCTTAAATCATTGTTTGGGCATCAAGGCCTTTCTGTACTATGAAAAGTCTTGAAAAGGTTCTCATATCCCATTTTTAGGTTTAAAAAACCCTATAAAGCATCAAAGTTGTCTAGGGTCCCATGCATGGCCTAATAATCCAAATATATATATATATATATATATATATATATTCCTAAGACACTAGTTTTTAAGCTTTAACCATAGATTTGGCTTAAGATTAGTCTGTATGTGTAAAAACATGGTGCCCATATCCCACCATAGGTTAACGATTCACTTTGTAGTGCATGTGTCATGATATAGGGTCTTATGTGCCCATGAATTCCAAAAACAATTTTTATAGTGTTACCAGTCCATAGTTTTTTATCCAAGCTCATGGCCTAGGCCCAAAGGATGACCCTCATTATACAAACCCTAAAGATGGTATCCATATCCTACTTGTAGGTTAAATATTCCCTTTACAAGGCATGTGTAATGGTCCAAGGCCTTGAGCATGGCCCATGAACACTAGAACTAACTATTGGTGCCTAGGTCATTGGTTTCATAGACTTAAGGCATGGCATGGGCCCAAGTTTCATCTATGGTGCACCTAATCTTGAAATAGTTTTCATATCTGACTTCAAGCCAAATATTCCTCTATAGGACCTATCTAGTGGGTTAGGACCTTATTCATGGACCATGATCCTTGAAATCCATTATTAAGGCATAAATCCCTAGTTTTCTACCATAAAGCATGTCCCATGCCCCAAGAGACCCATTCCTATTATGCCAAACCTCCAAAAGGTGCATATATCCCACTCATAGGTTAACAATTCCATTTGTAAGGCATGTGTGATGGTTTAGGAACTCATACATGGCCCATGATTCCTAGCAATGATTGTTAGGGATTAAGACATTGTTTTTTGTCACTAACCATGTCTTAGGCCTTAAGACCCATATTGAGGGTGAACAAACTCAAAATGGTTCTCATATCCCACTCATATGTTGAATAGTATTCCCTTTATAGAGGTTGTCTAGTGGATTAGGACCTTGTGTATGAATCATGAGCCTTAAAAGCAACTATTAGGGATCAGGTTCTCGGTTTTTTGCCTTGGATTGTAGGTTGGGTGTTAAGCCAAAACCTAATATGCCAAACCTTTAAATGGTTCCTATACCCTATTTTCATATGAATGACACCCTATATAGGGATTCTATAATGATTTGGATCAAAGTGCATGGGCCATGACCCATAAAAGAAACCATTAAGGCCAATTGCCCTATATTTTGGTCCAAGACCATAGTCCAAGCACCAATACCCATCCCTCTTGCAAAAAAACTCAAAGTTGTTCCCATATCCCGCTCCTAGACCAATTATTCACATAATAGGGCTATGAAGTGGTTTAGTGTCATGTGAATATGCCATGAGAACTAAGTAACTATTAGGGTCAAGTCAATAGTTTCTAGCCATAAATCAAGGAAAAACCCTTAAGAACCATTCTCGTAGTATAAAATATTGAAATGGTGCATATGTCCAACTCGTAGATCAATGATTCCATCCATAGGACCTTTGTGGTGGTTTAGGGCCTCACACATGGCCCATGAGTTCTAAAAGTAAATGCCTAGGGCCTGAGTACTTTGGTTTTGGTATTGAACCATGGTTAAGGCTCAAAGACCTATGTCAGTGCAAAAATCCTTGAAATGATACTCATATCCCATACATAGAACAAATACTCCATCTATATGGCACGTGTGATTGTTTTGGACATTATGCACGGGCCATTATTCCTAGAAGCAACTATTAGGATCTTATTCCAAAACTTTTGACCTCGCATAATGCCCTAGGCCATTTGGCCTCTCATTGCATTATCTAAAAATAATGCTCCATAGGCCATGTGTGGTGGATCTAAGCCTTGTGCATGGCCCATAAATCCTAAATTCAAATGTTCAGGATCAAGTTCCTACTTTTTGGCTCTGCTGAACTATAAACGGTTCACATATATCACTTGTGAGTCAAATATTCCATTTATAGGGCCTATGTAGTGGTTTGGGGTCATTTGCATGGCCCGTGAGCATTATAAGCAACTCTTAGGTCCTCAACAATTCGTTTTATCCCATACCTTATCATGGTCTTGTTGCACCAAACCTCAAAATGATGTCCATATCCCACTTTTAATTCAAACACTCCCTTTATATGGCTTGCATGGTTGTATGGAACCATATGCATGGCTCATGAATCTCAAAAGTAGTTGTTAAGGCCTTATTTGCTAGTTTAGAACCAACCTAGACCATGGCCCAATCTTTGATACCCATCCTTATAAAAATCTTAAAATGCTCATCATATCATACTTTTATTTCCTATATAGGACCTACATAATCATATAAGGCCCTATGTATGGCCATGAGTCCTAAAAGTAAATGATGGGGCATAAATCATAACTTTTAGCTTTGGACCATGATTAAGGCCCTAAGACCCATCCTTGTTGCAAAAACCTCAAAGTAGTTCCCATACCTTATTTGTAGGTCAAATATTCAATCTATATAAAACTTTAAGATGGTGTCACTAGAGAATAGGTCAAATATTCAATCTATATTAAACCCTAAGATGGTGTCCATATCTCTCTAATGGGTCATATATTTCTTCTACTATGCTTGTGTGATAATCTATATGAGGCTTGAACCTTAGAAGGTTCTATTAAGTCTCAAGTTCCTAGTTTCAGGGCACTCAAAACCATGGCCCAAGCTTTAAGTCTCATATCCCTCTTATATGCTAGAGACTCCCTTTACAAGGCACCTATCATGATCTAGTACCCTTTGCATGACCATGAAACCTAAAAGCCACTAATAAGGCCTAAATCCCTATTTTTTGGTAGTAAACCATACCCTTATCCCCAAAACCCTACATGATGCATATGCCCTACTTGTATTTTAAAGATTTCCATAAAATACTAATTATTTACTTACACAAGTTCTCATGTTTCACTAATATTTATATAATATTAATATAATCAATTTCAAAATTATTATACCCATGCTAGTTTAGTTACCCTTAGTATTTGGGTCATAAAATACTAATTATTTACTTACACAAGTTCTCATGTTTCACTAATATTTATATAATATTAATATAATCAATTTCAAAATTATTATACCCATGCTAGTTTAGTTACCCTTAGTATTTGGGTCAAAATTTGATTGTATGCCTTTGGCATCTTCTAGCACTTCTCCTTCAAGAATATTGTGAATTTCTAAAGTGTAGAAGGAATGAACTAATTATAAAATTAATACATTAAGGATATCAAAAGTAAAGGAAGGAAGGAAATATTTTAACGTTCGTGAGGCTAAGAATAGCCTATGGGACAGACCAACTCGCACGTTGTTTTCTGCAATTCAATCCTTTGTCTGTTCAACTTGATGATGAGCGCCCCTAATTTTTCCACAATCCCCTTGTTAAATAAATCATCTCAAGATTTATCCGCCAAGACATTTGCATACCTATCCCTATTGTCCTTAAAGGCTTCACACTCTAAAATGAAGTGTTTTTCTGTCTCCACCTTACTAGTGGTGCAAAAAATACACACTCTTTTTTCTACCTTTTTTCCCAAGCTTCTTTTGGCCTTTTCCAGCGCCCGGTCTCACAACGAAGTTCATGGGAATTAGTTCTTAATTGAGCAATCAGAATTTTGGCTTTCCAAGGTATATTGGCCCCTATGTATGCCTTTTGATGCTGATTGTAGGTAGGGTTAAACTCTTCAATATAATACTTTCTCTTTCTCCCTAGCTCTTTATCCCAAGTTCGCTTGTGGAACTTATTGATAACAAAAGCCTTTATTTATTTACTATTCGTAGGACACGTGCTGAAGCACATATCCCACTTGCTAAGCCATTTAATATTTTGCTGCATCCAAGTCTTCTTTCTTTTGCACAATATGTCATTGAAGACAACCTTAGGCCATCTACCTTCTTCCATTTGCTCAACTCTTTTTAGATATCTTATGAGTCTCACCATAGCGATTGCTTTAATAGAAGCCACCCCAATTTCACTTAGCATGATTTCGTATGGCACTGAACTCTTAATTTTGAACTTGCTTGTGATCATGTGTTTTTGAATCTTTTCTATTTGCTTCCACTGTAAGTCAGAAGTATTGCTGGCCCAAACTTCACAACCGTAGAGAACAACTGGGATCACTAAGAGACCAAAAAGGGTTTGCATAGTTTTCTAGTCCCATAACTCTGCCTCTCTGCACCTATTTTGGAAAGCATAAAACGCCTCCCAACCTCCCATAGTTATTTTTTCCCTGCAGCCTTCCCAACTCAAACTTTTGTTGAAGTCGATTCGAGGTACTTGTAATCTTCCACTACTTCAAGGGTATTGTCTTCAAAGTAGAACTTATGTTGTTTATGTTTTCTTTGCTAGAGAAAACTACCACTTTCGTCTTGCTAGTATTCACTTGCATCCCAACTATTCTACAAAAGTGCTCAAGGGAAATCAAGTGCTCTTGCAAGCCAAGAGTAGACTTAGCAATCAAAATAAGGTCATATGCATACAAAAGAAGCCTTATCACATACTCGCCCATGAGGACGCCATCCCCTCCCTTTAGGTTTAACCACTCTTCAAGTTTGTCAATATATAAGCCAAAAAGGGTAGGAGATAATGGGCACCCTTGCTTGACCCCAATATCGCTTATGAAACTTTCGGAGAGACGATCTGATGTTCTGATTTTGACTTTGACCTCCTCATATAGCCCATGAACAACTGCTCTAAGATGTATGGGAACCCCAAGTTCCTCCATTCTGTGCCATATTTTATCCCTGAGAACCGTGTCAATTTTTTTTTTAAAATCAACAAAGCAACAAAAGGCTTCCCCTTTTTTCTCCCACACTTTTTCAATGATGTGTCTTAAAGTAATACCATGGTCCACCGTGGAATGTTTAGGTCTAAAACCTGCTTGTCCTTTAGCACGCTTGTCCCTTTCTTCCGCCCACTTGCTAATTCTATTTTCTAGCATGCTTCCAAATAGCTTTGAAAACAAGGGGTTTATCATTATGGTCATATAATTGGAGGGATCCTTGACATCCCCGCTCTTGAAAAGAGGAATTGTGAGGCTAGTTGTCCAATCTGTAGGGAATCCCTGCTGAATGATGTTGTTGAAGATTCCTGTAATGTGAGGTGCAAGAGTTTTTGAACCCCACTTTAGATATTCAGCTTGAAGTTCCACTAAATCTTTGGCTTTTCCAACCCCCAACTTCTTAATACCCACCTCAATCTCTTGCACGGTGAAAAGCTTAGTAATGGTGGTGGTTTTGACCAAGGGGGGAGGGGGTTCAACCTTAGGATTCCGCTCATAGAGTTGCCTTGCATACTCAAGCCACTGGTTTGCTGTAATATTGTTTTCAATTTGCTTTTTGCTCGCTTGAAGTTCCTTCCAAAATAGTTTGGGGTTGTTTTTCCCAAGGAAGATTAGCTCTTCCCTCCTTGAGACCATGAAATCAATTTTTTTCTTCCTTATAATCTGCTTGTAGCTTTTTAAGTCTCTTTCTTTCCAGTTTGAGTCTCTCCACCTTCTCCTTGCTTTTTTGCACTCTTTATCGAACCAAGCATTAACATGAAAGCAATTTGTTTCATGTTTCCTATTCTTTGCTCTTTTGCATTTTGTGAGTGCCCTTTGAATTAAATTAGTTAGCTGCTGATTATTAAGGCCTTGGGACAAAATTTCCTCCCTCTTACAAAGTCTCTCTAATGCCTTCCTAAAGACATTACAGTTCTCTTGAGTCAAAAGAATTCTGCCCTTTGCAAAAGGTTGTTGAATGTGCTGATTTTTTGTCTCCACCTGTTGCTTATGAGTCCAATAAAGACTTAGATAGGTCGGTTTGTGATTAGATTTTAAATCCCAAAGTTGTTCTCCAATCATAACTTCCTCCATTTTCCCACATAGGCCATACGAACAAATTACATAATCCACCACACTTGCCAATTATAGATATTACAAGTGAAAATTTAATTTCATAATATGTTAGTGTCTCGACTCTCAAGTCCCATGAAATTCTAAAAAAGAGGAATCTTTAACTGTGACGTGGCGGAATTACATCTAGAATTAACTTTGACGTGGAGGAAATACATCTATAATTTAATTTCATTATGATGTGAGAAAATGACCTCTACCGACCAATCCCAACTATAAAAGGAGAATGCAACGACTATGCAACGTGTATGTTCAGGGTATCCAACGTACATTCGTATTTCTAAAAATATCGGAGACAAGATCGCTGGTTAGATGGCCTCAAAGTGGCCAAAGTGCATGACAGTTAATCGACGGCCTACATTGATGCAATGTACAAAATCTTCGTCGAGCTTTGACCTTGTGAGCTTCCATGCGGTTTCACGTTCTTTAAACAATAACTCTGCTGAAATCTTATCATTAATCCCACGTGTATTTGCCCACTGCTTTCTCTCCACATATCTCATCCCTTTTTTTTCATTTTCCATTGCCGGTTTGCATCTTCAAACAGAAGAAACCGTGTCGGTTAGTTGACTCCTCTCTATAAGATGAATGGAATTTGGGTTTGAATACACAGCCTATAATTACCAGGGGATGACAGGCATATATAGATAATTATGGGTGGATTGTTCTTCCATTCAATATGAAGATTAGTTTTGGTTTTAAGTTTGTAGTGTTGTGAAGAAAATTGAATCAATAAAAGTGAAAAAAAAGGATGGCAGAGATGGCAGGTATAGATAGATAATTAGGGCTAGATCGTTTTTCCATTCAATATTAAGATTAGTTTTGATTCAAAGATGACAGGTATAGATAGATAATTAGGGCTAGATCGTTTTTCCATTCAATATTAAGATTAGTTTTGATTCAAAGATGACAGGTATAGATAGATAATTAGGGCTGGATCGTTCTTCCATTTAATATTAAGATTAGTATTAGTTTTGGTTCAAAGTTTATAGTGTTGCAAATAGGATCAATAAGATAAAAAAAAGAGATGACAGAGATGGCAAACATAGATAGATAATTCTGGTTAGATCGTTCTTCCATTCAATAGTAAAACTAATTTTGGTTCAAAGTTAAAAGTATTGCGAAAAAAAATCCCATGAATTAGATAAAAAAAAATCTTAAAGAGTTGGGCTATTGATTAATTAATGTATTGATATGGCAGAAGAGAATGGGGATCAAAATCCCTGTGAGAATGTGGAGGAGAAATTTGGGGTGAGAATTGAAAGGCGCCCCTCGCAGTCTCGCTTGTCTGATCTCGATATCCAGTGTTGGCCTAAGTAAGTTTCATCTCTTCAATCTTTTTGTTGCTATGTTTCTATATATATATAGTTCATGTGCATGAAAATATAATTGGAAGGTAGATCTGATTGTGGTGCAGAGATTTAGGTCGAAAATCTCGTAAATGCATAGAATTTAAGACTTAGGAAGAATTCTGTAATGAGTTTTACAGAAAATTCATTACAGAATTCCAACCAACTGATTTTGATTTTGTGATACAGGTGGGGATGTCCTCCAGGCAAGTTTCTACTAAAATTTGACGCAGAAGAGACATTCTACCTTGTGAAAGGTAAGGTGAGAGCATATATCAAAGGTTTTCCAGATGAGTATGTGGATTTTGGTGCAGGTGATTTGGTGGTTATTCCAAAGGGGATTAGCTGCACCTGGGAGGTCTCTGTAGCTGTTGACAAGCATTACAAATTTGAACAGTGACTGGCACTCTAAAACCTGTATTAGATATTTTCAATATTTGTCACAGCATACTTTCCATGGCAATACCTGCAATTTCCATTTCCTTTAGGATTGATAGAGATGTAGCGCTCATTAGCTCATGTTACCAAAATGTAAATTCTTAAGTAATTAATTAAAAATTATTTATAATTTACAACAAATTCATTATAAAATATTATTTATATTAATTTTTAATTAAAAAGACTTGAGTTTTCCTTTTAATTTATATCAGTCTCAGTCACTCCTAAAACCAAAGCTTTCATCTTTCCTCCACCCAGCAAAAAATATACATCATCAATTTTCAGTATTTCAATATTGTTTTGGCATAAGGTAGGAACGAACTTTAAATTGAAATAAAGCTAATGGTTACAAGTTATGTCAAGCCCCAGCTAAAAAAACTATGTAATCAATTTTCATTCATTCAAATTCTTATTATGCACTTATCAATAAATTAATCAATGTTAATGTGCAAAGCTAATGTGAGCTTTTCATTCTTCTTATTATGCACATAAAGTTAATGTGAACTTTTCATTCTTGACCCAGTAGGAACTATAATACTCAAAATGTACTGGTATGCCTAAGGTTATTAATATGTTGCTTAAATTAATTTTTAAGGTTTTAATGAATACATAATGAAACTACCTATATTTGTCAACCAAATATTTAATGTTTGTCAATTTTCAATATCATATTGAATGGCATTGTACATTTCAAAAGTCTATGAAATTATCTATATTTGTCAACCAAATATTTAATGTGATATATACAATTTAGTCAACTTTCAATATCATATTAAATGGTATTGTACATTTAAAAAAGTCCTTATTTTGATTTTATTGATTATAGCATGGCTATTTTATATTTCAATATAATGAATATAAATAAACATTAAATAAAGAATAATAATATATTGTTATACATAATTCTTCAATATAATTTATATTTTCAGGAATATATAACTTTTTTATATATTGAAAATAGTTATAACTCCAGAATGACATTCTTCTAAAATTGTGGTATGTTATTTTTTTTCTAAAACATAATGCATATGTTCACTTTATGTAAAACTGTCAAAAATTGTAAAAATAATTATGTAGAGTTGTAGATAACATAAATATCTAGTGTAACCCTATTTTTTTTAATAAGTTAATTTTATATTTTTTTACAAATTAAGGAAGTCAACAATGCCCTAGAATGAGAAGGTCAAGTGTTAATCTTAATAAAGTCAAATCACTTTTTTTAGTGGGTAGGTCTTCTAATATACTAGTGAGGCCAGCCAATTA
The DNA here is from genome assembly GCA_001517045.1 of Pseudotsuga menziesii. Classification (NCBI taxonomy): domain Eukaryota; kingdom Viridiplantae; phylum Streptophyta; class Pinopsida; order Pinales; family Pinaceae; genus Pseudotsuga; species Pseudotsuga menziesii. The sequence goes on from LPNX010210547.1 coordinate 24,697, forward strand.
AAAGTTATAGCCAAAATACATGACCTATGTTGTATGTAAATATCACATGATTGCAAATAAAAATGAATAAAAAAAAGAAAAATTTGCATAGAGAGTTCTATAAATGTATGCAATTTCATTAGTAGTGGACAAGTTGTAGAAATAATAGATCAATGCTATGAGCAATGATGCTAAGAAGAAGCACATAAAATAGATCTTGCTACTAAGAATTCTCACAAGCATACACAAGAAAAATAGAGAGAAGAAAAGAGACTAAATCACATGAATGAAGAGATGAATATTGGTGTGTATCCTTCCATTGAATAATGATGAATAATAGTGTACATAAATAATACATCTCTCATAGGAAAATCGAGTTGTATGGAGACAACTCATAAAGCTCAAAAAGGCTGACTTACCAAAATATAGCAAACCCCCATAGGTGGCTAAAAAACTTCCCAAATCTATCAAGGACCTCATGAATTGGAAAAATCATGAGTGAGTTGTCAAGGAGATGGAAAAAACATGCTAATCCTAGAAAATGGAGGAAAAGTCATGAAGGATGGGTTGGCAACAAAAGCACCCAGTTTCCTAGTTTTACTAGCTTTACCTTATCCATAGAAAAACAGAAAAAGCAAAATAAAGCAGAATCTGCTCTAAAGTGCTGTATACTAATTTTAGATGGTCAAAAGGTGGTCAAGATCAACCCAGAATTAGAAATAAATCATTCCTAGGATATAGATGGCATGTATTGACTTTAAGGTGCAAGTGTAGCCAACTAATTAAGCTAGTGGGTGAATAATTAATCAAATAATGATTAATTATTTTATCCTAAGTTATGAGTGGGTTTAATACATTCCAACACCCCCCTATAAGTCTGACTTTATGATGGTATGACAAAAAATATAGATGCATATAGGGCCCAAAAACAAGGCTATGGTCACCCTTTAACAATTATTATGTCCATAAAAGTGAGGAAAGAGGCAAAACCACACGAGGAAAATCCTCCCTCAAGAAAGGACAAGGCACAAAATTTTGAAATAATATGTCTTCAACATATCCTTATCTTCACTTGAATGAGCTGAGTGAACTGATTCTAGATGGAATACTTGTTGAAGAAATCATGAACTCCATGATCATGCGCTGGAGTGTAGAATCTGCAAGAAGGAAGAGGAGAGAATCCTTGTATCTCATCATCTAATGAAGTAGGAGCATTATATGAATGCTTCTTGCTACTGTCAAAATCTGATCTGCAAACATAATCTGAAATGGGAAAGAGGTATTTGCATACTTCTTCCCAAAGAGTACAAAAATTAAGACAATTTATTTCACACCCAATTCCCTAAATAGTTACAAAATTGTGATGTGAATCACATGTCAATATTCCAATCTGATGTAGCACATGTATAGATCTGATATGAGGCTAATGAAACTCTGATATATTAGAAATATTAGCATATGGAACAACAAGGACAAATACTTCAGTGGCTCCATGAGGATATAGGGCTAGACTAGGAAATTTATGAGCAACTAGGGAAAATTGATAGGTGTAAAAATATGAATGATGGATGGGCATAAGATCTGAACCATAAGTGTTTAGAAAATATCCAAACATGTTTAATATTAGTCCAAAGATGACTAAGGAAATGGATAACCAGCCAATAAAAGATAGGAAAGACTTCAAACCATGTAAGATAAATATTACTGCATAAGAGACCAATGAGGAATCAACTAGTGAACTTGGGATTTGTATAGTCTTAGGATTATTCAAAGGTATGGTAGGTGGTATGGATGGTGGTATGATATGTGTCATGACATGCATATCACCCTTCAAACAATATTCTAAATCAAATATACAAGCTTGTGAGGAAGAGCTGCTCAAAGACAAGTCAATATCTAGTGAAAAATCACAATTTTTGGGAGATGAATCTAGTAGACTGAGAGAAGGATCATCAAAGAAAGGATTTGATATTTCTGATTCTGATATATCAAAGACTAAATCTATATCAGATACATGAGGAAAGGAGAGAACTCTGGCACTCAGATCATAAGTTATATCACCTTGGAACTATGCAATTTGACATTGTTCTAAGGAATCAACAGGCTTTTTTAGTTCTTCTGGAACTTCGATCTTGTGCTTCTCAAGAAGCTGAGACATGATGTCCATCTTCTTCTTGAAACACTTATTCTCTGAATGAAAACCCTTGCTGCAATAATAACACTTGGATGTGCTCCCTTTCTTCTTAACTTTCTTCATTAAATCTTCATCTTCAATTTCTGACTTTGGCTTCTTCACAATTTGCTTTTCTTTGGATTTGACATTATTTTTTCCTTGAACTAAGAGAGCATGATCCTTGCTCTTGGGAGAATTAAGGACACCCATATGGATCAATTTATTTTTATCCTTTGTTAGTGAATCAAGAAAATAATTTAAAGAAGGCATTTTTCACTTAGGAACAACAAGCCTAGTAGCATGAAAAGTAGATACAAAAACTGAGTAATCATGACCCAATTTTGAAGGAATGGAAAGGATTAATTTATCATCTTCTTTCTCAATCCAACATTCCTTGAGAATTAGAACAAGTGACTTGAAATTGGTGAAGAAACCCTCAAGATATTCTAAATTGCTTGGACTCAGTGAGAATAACTCAATCTCCAATTGATGCGCTCTTAGCTCATCTTGAACTCCAAAGAGAGACTCCAATTGAGTCCATAATTGGTTTGGAGTCGTCAAACCATCTAGATGAAAGAGTAGATTAGGAGAAATAGAGAGGAAAAGCAATCCATAGGCTTCATCCAACCTATTGTGCCACTTAGCTTTTTCAATCACAACATTGGGCTCATTCTCCAAAGCTAGAGTAACTTTGTACAATCCTCTACTACACAATAGAATGGAGATTTTGGATTTCCATTCATGGTAGTTGAAGGGAGTAAGAATTATCGATGAAGGAGAATCCATATTTCTGAATTGATGTGCTCAAGAAGAAACTCTATGCAACTTGTAAAACAAACTAGGAGAAAATCTTGTAAGCTAGACAAGCTCTTCTTCAGAGAGGGATAGGAGACTGGAAGCGCTCCTCAACTCTATAGAACTTGATTAAACTTGGTGCTCTAATACCATGTAGAAATAATAGATCAATTCTATGAGAAATGATTCTAAGAAGAAGCACAGTAAATAGATCTTGCTACTAAGAATTCTCACAAGCATACACAGGAAAAATAAAGAGAAGAAAAGAGACTGAATCACATGAATGAAGAGATGAATATTGGTGTGTATCCTTCCATTTAATAATGATGAATAATAGTGTACATAAATAGTACATCCCTCATAGGAAAATCGAGTTGTATGGAGACAACTCATAAAGCTCAAAAATGTTGACTTACCAAAATATAGCAAACCCCTATAGGTGGCTAAAGCACTTGCCAAATCTATCAAGGACCTCATGAATTGGCAAAAGAATGAGTGATTTTTCAAGGATATGGAAAAAACATGCTAATCCTAGAAAATGGAGGAAAATTCACGAAGGATGGGTTGGAAACAAAAGCACCCAGTTTCCTAGTTTTACTAGCTTTACCTTATCCATAGAAAATCATAAAAAGTAGAATAAAGCAGAATCTGTTGTAAAGTACTATATACTAATTTTGGATGGTCAAAAGGTGGTCAAGATCAACCCAGAATTAGAAATAAATCATTCCTAGGATATAGATGGCATGTATTGACTTTAAGGTGCAAGTGGATGCCAACTAATTAAGCTAGTGGGTGAATAATTAATCAAATAATGATTAATTATTTTATCCTAAGTTATGAGTGGGTTTAATATATTCCAACACAAGTGTAGTATATACAGATTCAAGGTTGAAAAACATGAAGTTGCAAAACATGATGTGTTTTGCTATAATGCAGTTCCAAGGCACAAGTTTTGACACTTTGAACCTAGAACCAAACTTGCGAATTCATTATCCAACAAAATCGAAAAAGAAAAAGTGTGCCAAAATAAATAAATTTAGGAGTGTCTCCGTGTTAATAATGTGTGTGCACTAATATCATGAATGCACTAATAGCGCGTACACACTAATAGGGTGCTCGTACTATTAGTGCGGATGTGCTAATTCTGTTTATATGTTTCTCCTTTTTTCTAGCAATATCTACCTTTCTCAATATAATCCCATGCCCCACGCCTCTTTATAACCCCCTTCCATCTCTCTCTCAACCCACCATCTCTCTCTATACCATAAATCCTAGGCCCCCCATCTCTCTATATAACCTCTATGTTACCCTAAACCCTAACCTCCACCTTTCTCTATTTCTCTAGCTTTGTGTGTGTGTGTGTGTATCCCTCTCCCCCATACTCTAAATCACCAACTCACTCTCTATCTGTCCCTCTCCTTAAACCCATAACCCCCAATATCTCTCTCTCTCTCTCTCTCTCTCTCTCTCAACCCCTAAACCATCACCCACATGCGTTAGAGAAATTGGTATTGAGTAATTGAGATGAGAAGTTGTAAATGGAAGGTCACAAGTTCAAATTCCCTGTGGGTACTTACAAAAAAAATCATAAACCCTTAATGCATTTCTCTCTCTCTCCCCTCTAACTCCCCCTACCCATAACTCCCCTAAAAAACCAGAAACTCTCCATTGTAACCCCCAATATTTCTCTCTCTCTAAACCCCTAACCCTCAATCTGTCGCTCTCTGTAAACTCCTAACTCCCAATCTCTCTCTCTAAACCCCTAACTCCCAATATCACTCTATCTTTAAACTCACAACCCCCAATATCTCTCTTTAAACCCCTAACCTCCAATCTCACTCTCTAAACCCCTTCAATACTTCACGCTCTTTAACATCTGATACTCTCTCTCTCTCTCTCTCTGTATATATATATATATATATATATATATATATATATATATATATATATATATATATATATATATATATACATATATATATATATATGTATATATATATATATGTATATGTATATATATGTATATATATACATATATACATATATATGTATATACATATACATATATACATATATATGTATATACATATACATATATATACATATACATACATATATACATATACATATGCATATACATATGCATATACATATACATATACATATACCATATATATATGTGTGTGTGTGTGTGTGTCCCTAGACCCATACCCCCCTTGATCCTAACCCTAAATCTCTAACCCCCAATATATCTATCTCTCAACCCCTAACCCCCAAAATCTCTTGTTCTCTCAACCCCTAACAAGGTTCTACATCAACTTCTTATGCCCCTAATCTCTCAATTAAATCATGGTTAACGTTGAATTTTATCGCTGACTTGGGGAACACTTCGAGAATAAAGATTATATTTTATTTTAGAATGATACCAAATTTCTGCATTGAGATCAATAATAAATTGTGATCTTAATGCTCGTGTGAGGTATCTTCAAATGTATAGCCATTTCAATCTCTCTCTCTCTCTCTCTCACACACACACACACACACACTCACACACACACACACTCTTTTTTTCTCTCTCCATAGACCCCTACCCTCCTTGATATTCTCTCTAGACCCATAACCTCCAATATATATCTCTCTCTCAACCCCTAATTCCTAATCTCTCTCTCTCTCTCTCTCAACCCCTAACCAGGTTCTACGTCAGCTTCTCATGCCCCTAATCTCATAATTAAACCATGGTTAATGTCAAATTTTATCTCTTACTTGGGGATCACTTCAAGAACAAGGATTGTAATTTGATTTCACAATGATATCAAATGCTTGCATCGAGATCAATAATAAATTGTGATCTTAATGTTCGTGTGAGGAAACTTCAAATGTACAACCATTTTAATGATGTCTCTCTCTCTCTCTCACACACACATAATATCTCTCTATGTCACTCACACTCTCTCTCTATCTCTCTCCCTATACCCCTACCCCATTGATCGTCTCCCAAAACCCCTAACCCCCTATATATCTCTCTCAACCCCTAATCTATAATCTCTCTCACTCTCTCAATCCCTAACCAAGTTCTACGTCAGCTTTTCACGCCCTTAATATTACAATTAAAGAATCGGTAATATCAAATTTTATCGCTTACTTAGGGATCACTTCGAGAAGCAATATTGTATTTGATTTCACATGGATATAAAATGATTGCATCAAAATCAATAATAAATTATGAACTTAATGCTCATGCAAATTTCTCTCTCTCTCTCTCTCTCTCTCCCTAGACTCCTACCCCCCTTCACCCTCTCCCTAAACATATACCCC
>LPNX010210547.1:30978-90071 GCA_001517045.1 Pseudotsuga menziesii
CTCTCACACACAAAACTCCTAACCCACAATCTTCCTCTCACAATCCCAACCCCTAACCCACTATCTCTCTCTCTCTAAATTTATAACCCACAATCCCCCCCACTGTCTCTCTCCCAACCCCTAACCCGCTATCACTCTCACCCTAAACCCATAACCCACAGTTCCCCCCCTCTCTCTCCCAACCCCTAACCCACTATCTCTCTCCCCCTAAAACCATGACCCACAATATCACCCCACTCTCTCTAAACATTGATTGAGTAGTAATGTTATAATATAAATTAGAAAAAAGGGTGGTCACACGTTGTTTCTTCATACTAGCGCATAGTGAAAGTTCACCTGCTAAATTTTAAGTGGTAAACTTTTGTGGTGTATGCATGGTCGTTAATGTCTATAGGAGTGCGCACATGTTAATAATGCACACACACTAATGGTGAGTGCACAGTATTAACACGTGTGCTTGTATTGTCTGAAAAGGAAGAAAACTTGCCCTGCACATAATCTATTTCAACTTTTTGTGTTATACTATAAACTCCTTCCGATTCGCGTGATTTTATTTTTCATCTTCTTCCACTCACACATTCAACTTGCATTCTTTGGTAATTGGAATCAGTTCAATCATCTTAGACACAACATCTACATTTGACAATTCTCAGAGCTCAGTTTGGAACATTTGACCATTATCATAATTTTTGGACACATTGGAGTTTATTAGTTTTGCAATGCAATCAAGGAGTTATTGAAGAAAGGTACGGTGACTAATTTTCTACATGAGTTTCATGAGCTTTATCCCCTTAAAATTGTTGGAATTATGATAGGTATTGCGAGCATATGGAAACATATCACATTCTGATGCGGTTGTCATTGATGGAAACACATTAGTTCCAAGCATATGATCCAACAACAAAGAGGATGCATAAGTAGAGATTAGAGTGTAATCAGGATTTCCGCTCATGTATGCAAGCAAACTAGTTCCCCTGAGGAAGCAAAATATGATTAATCCTAGATAAATACCTTCAATATTGAAAATCAAGAAGCTGAGACATGATGTCCATTCAATTCATTCAACAGATATTGGACAATCCAGAGAGTACATTCAATTCATTCGACAAAGATTGGACGAACTAGAATAGAGGAGGAAAGACGGATTGACGATGGGAAAGGATTCATGAAGTGAACCTGTATGGGAGATAAGTGATATGCAAAAGAAAAATGAAGATCCACAACGTTAAGGTGAGATCCGCGTTTGATTGCAGATTGAAGTTTAGGAAGGAGCTTTCCAGAAATCAATGTCTCCCAAAAGTTTTGGAAATAGATTTGCAGATGGAAATTGCGGAATCCCATTTCGGGAAAAGTTGAAGGCATGTTTGCAATCTCCAATCCACAACCCGACTGTGGGAAGAGACTTGTGGAAGGAAAATTCTAGAAGCCCAATTTTGGGAAAAGTGGGAAGGTGGATCTGCAATCCGATTGTAGAAAGGACCATTGCAGCCACATGATTGCAAAAGTCTGGTTTTGGGAAAATTGGGGATTGCATACCCACAACCCGCAATCCGCAATTGCAAAAAGGAGCTTGCATAAAGGTTTTTGAGGAAACTAAGTTGAAGAAACTCACTTACAGAAAGATTGAGTTGCGGAAAGACTAAGATTGTGGAAAGCCGTATTGTGGAAAGATAGCCCACGGGACAGAAGTTGCGGAATCGAGATTACAGAAGTTATAGAAAAAAATATTTTGTTGCATTGATAAATTCGGTTCGAGCAGTTATGAATTCAAGAACCTGGCGGAAGATGGTGAAAGAAGTTTAGAATTCTTATTGATTGGGTTCCTTGTTTTCCATGAATAATTGAACGGTTTTTTTATCAATTATGAAACTGAAATTTAGGCATAGGAATAGGTGAAGGGAATAAATATTGGCAAGCATAAAACGATGGGTGAGAGAAATGTGTGACCTACACTGAAATGGGGAGAATACGTAGAAAAGAGACAGTGAAGGGAGCCGAGTCTGATTGAGCAGAAGTAGAAGTAGATAAGAGAATGTAATAGAGTTGGTAAGCATAGCTACACCTGGTTTTTAGCATATTGTATTGAACAAAGTTTAAATCTAGAGAATAGGGGTGGTAGGGTAGTGCTAAGGAAGACTTGCAGTATTCTCTGTGTAAGTTGGAGCTTGTAAAATTCTAGTGGGCGCTAGAAAACTAGGAGAGTTGGTGCTCTCCACAAGTTGTTGCTTGTAAAATAGAGCTTGTAGCCTCACTTGATTTGGTGCTCAAAGAAAGTTAATTTATAATAAAATAATTTTATCTTATGAGTTTTCTCGTGAATATCTATCTCTATCCCCATCATATGTGTGATTGATAACAATTACTTATGTTTTATATTTGTTGCATTATCATGGTTGTAAATTTGTGAACAGTAATAAAGTTTTGAAAGGTCAAAAATTGTTTAATCTTAGGAATAACTGATTCAACCCCCCCTCCCTCTCAGTTATTCGAATAATCTCAACAATTGGTATTAGATCCAATTCCTTTTATTTAAAGGTAGCTCTATAAGCTTAAACATGACAAGTCATGAAGGGAATTTAACCAATAAGGTTCCTCTGTTTGATGGAACAAATTTTTCCTTCTGGAAGGTTAGAATGAGAACATTTCTAATGTCCTTAGATGTCATTGTTTGGGATGTAGTAGACACTGGCTATGTAAAGCCTATTCTGCTAGCCTCCAAAGATGATAAGTTGGAATTTAGTTTTAACGCAAAGATAATGAATGCTATCTTGAGTGGTCTTGCAGAAGTTGAGTTTGTTAAGGCGATGCATCTTGAATCTGCAAAAGAGATGTGGGACAAACTTATAAGTAGTTATGAAGCAAATGAGAAAGTAAAAGATGCCACATTGCAGACATATAGATTGAAATTTGAACAACTAAAGATGAATGAGGATGAGACTGTTAGTAAATGTTTCTTAAGAGTAGAAGAGACCGTGAATGCTATTAAAGGTCTTGGTGAAGAGATTGAGGAAGCACCCTTAGTTTAGAAAATTTTAAGATCTTTACCTGATAGATTTAATCTCAAAGTTTCTGCAATAGAATAACTAAGTAATCTTAAAACTTTGCCTATTAACCAACTCCTAGGAACTTTGACTACTTATGAAATGAGGATTAGTAAAGATAAATCCACCACTAGATAAGCATCCTTTAAAGAAGATAAGAACACTGATTCTGAAATGGATGTGATTGAGGAAAAATTTGTAAGAAGGTTGAAGAAAGGACCAGGTAAATATAGTAAATATAAAGGTAAGATTCCCTTTAAATTATTCAACTGTGGTAAGATAGGCCATTTTGCATCTAAATGTCCCCACAAGAAAATGGGTCAGACTTTCGATGATAAATAGAGCTACACATTCAATAAATACAATAAAGAGGCTAAATATAAAAATACAAGCGTGTGTGGAAATCATGTTGATTCCTCATAAGAGATAGACAATGGTTCGTCTTGTGAAGATGGAGTGAATAATTTTATGCTCATGGCCATAGAAGATTTTGGAAATGAATATACAGGAAGTGACCTGAATGATGAAGAAGTTATGGTTGATATGGAAGGTGAACTAATCAGTTCTTTGCAAGATATTGACATACTCAGACTAAAAAAGAGGCACAAAAGAGGAAACAAAAACAATTGATGATGCAGTACGAAAAGAATGGTAAAAAACAAGTGAAGTTGTTGCTTGGTTAAAAGTAGAATTAGAAGAGGAAAAGAAAATAGAAGATATTCTAAATCAACAATTAATGGAGAAGAAAATGAGATGTGAAGCATTGGAAGAAGAAGTAGTGAAAACTTAAAAAGAATTGGAGAAACTTCAAGCTTTGTATCACCAAAATATGTCAAGTATTAAAGCTTTAGAAGAACTGAATAACATTTTGAGTAAGAAACACCTCCTTTGTTAAAAACAGGCCTCGAATATGAAGAAGGATCAAGTAACAGTCACTCAGTAAACAAGAAATCAGATAAGTTGATCAAAATTCAAAGCAGCAAGCAATTAGAATATGAACATACCTTGCAAACAAAAGAGAATGAAAATGAAACAAGCATCAGAATTAGGAACTCTGATTAGAAACATCAATCAAGAGTTGCTCAGGACAAAGCCAACAAAAGATGAGACAACCAATTCCAAGAAGACAACCAAGATTCAGGTACCAAGGTTTTTTTCCATGGATAATATTACTATTGTTGTAATTTCGGCCATAAAGTTGCAAATTGTGCATTTAAATTTAGAAGTATGCAACTAAGGATGCGAAATAACGATGAACTGTTGCAACATATAACATGACAGTCACTGAGTAACCAACAACTTATTTCAACACAGTTTACAACAGAAAGAAGAACTCACAATAGACATACCAACCCTTTTGATCTATTGTACAATGAGCTAGAATGTTATATTTGTCATAATTATGGACACAAAGCCTTAGAATGTCACCTGGAGAAGTATAGACTAGATTCAAGAATGAATTACTCAGCTGGAAATATCAAAGTCTAGAACAAGAAAGAAAGTAACAAGTGTGGCTTAGTACTTTCTGCTCAAAATCAAAAAGACCCTTGGTATATTAACAGTGGATGCTCCAAACACATGACTGGTGATAAAAAGTAAGTTTATATTTCTAAGTGAAAGTAAATAAGGAAATGTGGATTTTGGAAATGATGCTCCAGGGAAAATCAAGGGAAAAGGAATGGTAGGTTTGAGTAATCGCAAAGGGAAAGCTCAATATGTGTTGTTTGTAGACGGTCTGAAACATAATATCCTTAGTGTCAGTCGGGTCTGTGACAAAATATGTGAAGTTTTTTTTCACTTCTAGAGATTGTAAAATAAAATCTGTACCCTCGGGACAATTAGTTTCAAAAGGCATAACAACCAAAAACAATGTCTATGTTTTGAAAGAACAAAAATAAGAATCTCATTTAAGCAAGTAAGATGAAAGTTGGCTATCAGCATAGGAGACTCAGAAACCTGAAATTTGATCACATAATCAAACTTAGAAACAATGAAGCAGTAAAAGTTCTTCCAAAAATATCAAATCCATATGATTTTGTATGTAAATATTGTAAAATGGGAAAGCTGAATCACACGCAGTTTAAATCTAATAATTTCACATCAACAGACAAGCCTCTTCAGTTAGTGCACATGGATTTGTGTGGACCATCAAGGAAGGAAGGCACATGAAGAGAAAGATATTTTATGCTGGTCATTGATGATTACTCTAGACTCACATGGGTTTCCTTTTTGAAGGAAAAATATGAATCATTTGAAAAGTTAAAAGTATTTAAGGCTCTGACTGAGAATCAGACGGGTAAAAGACCGAAGGAAGTAAGGTTTGATAGAAGAGGAGAATTTAGTTCAGAAGAATTCAAATATTTTTGTGATAAACATGGAATAAAAAGAGAATATATTATCCCAGGGACTCCACAATAGAATGGAGTAGTTGAGAGATAGAACATATCAGTTCAGCAGATGGTGAGATCAATGATGAAAGAAAAAAATATTGCTCAGACATATTGGGTAGAGGCAATTCACACAGCTGTCCATATCCTTAACAAAGAACATTTAAGGCCAAGCAACCATAAGACTCCTTATAAACTGTGGTTTGGAAGACCTGCCTCTATTAAACATTTTAAAGTCTTTGGAAGTAAATGCTATATTAAAAATAATGATGAACATCTTGGAAAATATGACGACAGGGCCGATGAAGGTATTTTCCTAGGATATGCCACAATCAATAAAGGATACATATGCTATAATAAAAGGTTTCATAAATTGATTGATTGTATTGAAATTAAAATAGATGAAGGAATTCCTATGAATGACCATCAGATAAGTAGTATTGAATCAAATACATAGGATACAATTGAAGTTGGGGAAGAATAGGTCCAAGAATCATAAAATGCCCAATTCAGAGTAAGATGATGAAAGTAAAAACACTCAGGCATAGTCAAAACAACAAACAAAAAGAAAAGAACCTTCCATAATTGTTAAAAAGAATCATCCTGAAAATCAGATAATTGGTGACAAGGATAAAGGAGTTCATACCAGAAGGAAATTCATTAAAGCCTCAAAACAACCTCAGGTCACTTTTCTATCTATGGTTGAACCTAAGGATTTTGAAGAAGCCAGTGAGGATGAAGACTAGATTAGAGCCATGAATGAAGAAATTGATCAGATTGAGAAGAATAATACTTGGGAGTTTTTTCCTAGACCTGCATATAAGAATGGGTGTTTAAAAATAATATAAATGAACAAGGACAAATTGTGAAGAATAAAGCCAGATTGGTCTGTAAGGGGTATGTCGAAGCTAAGGGACGAGATTTTGACGAAACCTTTGCACCAGTGGAAAGATTGGAAGCTATCGGAATGTCTATTTCCTATACTAGTCATAAGAACTTCAAAGTGTATTAGATGGATGTTAAGTCAGCATTTCTTAGTGGATATCTAGAAGAAGAAGTTTATATGGAGCAACCTGAAGGATTCCAACTGACATACAATCCTGACCATGTATGCAAACTAAATAAGGAACTATATGGATTGAATTAAGCACCAAGAGCCTGGTATTATAGATTGGATAAGTATTTACAGGACAAAGGATTCAAGAAAGGTACTATTGACAGTAATTTGTACATCAAGTCTAAAGGTGATGGTTTATTAGTTGTTTTGGTTTATGTGGATGACATTATTTTTGGATGTACTAATGATTCTCCAGTTTGGTGGTTTTCTAATTCCATGCAATCTGAGTTCGAGATGTCAATGATAGGATAATTTTCATCCTTCCTTGGTATCCACATTATTCAGAGTTCTGAAGGATTATTTCTCTCCCAAGATAAGAGGCGATGTTAAAGAGATTTCAGATGGAAGATTCTTCATCTGTTAGTACACCTATGGTTTGTTAGATGTAATCTTAGCAAGGATGATCCCTCACCTGATGATGATCAAAGAACATATCGATCAATGATAGGTAGTCTTTTGTACATAACAACATCTCGTCCTGATATAATACAAGTTGTTGGAATGGTAGGTAGAATTCAGTCTTCTCCTAAGCAAAGTTATTTGGTGGTTGTTAAGAGGATATTCAAATATTTGAAGGGCACAATGACTTATGGTCTCTGGTATCCAAGAAATCAGAATCTTCAGTTAACCGCATATTCAGATGTTGACTGGGAAAAATGTTTGGATGAAAGAAAGAGCACAAGTGGAGGTGCATTCTTCTTGGGTGATTGTTTAGTTGCATGCTTGAGTAAGAAGCAAGGCTTGATATCTTTATCTACTGCAAAATATTAATCCATTACTACTACCACCTGATGTACACAAGTACTCTGGATGATCCAGATACTAGCGGATTTGGAGGTAAAATATGTTGATCCATTTCCTCTCCATTGTGATAATACTAGTGCCATTAGTGTTTCCAAGAATCCAGTCCTTCATTCCAATACTAATCACATACCAATTAAGTATCACTTCTTAAGGGAGTAGGTCACAGACAAAGTGGTTCAATTGAATTTCATTCCTTCTACATAACAAATTGTTGATATATTAACTAAACCTTTACCAAAGACATAGTTTGAGTACCTACGCCAAAAGATGGGTATGATATCTTATTCCAAATAACTTGTTCACTTTAATAGGGGGAGTTGTGTTATAGAGTCTTCTTTGACATTGATGTGAAAGGGGGAGAATATTTTGTTTCTACAGATGATAAGAAGACAATGATTACAAGTGCACAACATGCATCCATAATTTGAAGGTTGCCATCAATGCCAAAGGGGAAGAATGTTGGAATTATGATAGGTATTACGATCATATGGAAACAGATAAGATTGTGATGAAGTTGTCATTGATGGAAACACATAAGTTTCAAGCATATGATCCAACAACAAGGAGGACAAATAAGTAGAGATCAGAGTGTAATCAGGTTCTCCGCTCATGTATGCAAGAAAAATAGTTCCCCAGAGGAAGCCGACTATGAATCAGCCTAGATGAATACCTTCAATATCGAAAATCAAGAAGTAGAGACATGATGTCCATTCAATTCATTTGATAGAGATTGGATGATCCAGAGAGTACATTCAATTCATTCGAAAAATATTGGACGAACCAAATTAAAGGAGGAAAGATGGATTGAAAGTGGGAAGTGATTCACAAAGTGAACCTATAAGGGATATAAGCGATCCACGAAAGAAAAGTGAAGATCCGCAACGTTAAGGTGAGATCCACATTTGATCATAGATTGAAGGTTAGGAAGGAGCCCACAAGAAATCAATGGCTCTCAGAAGTTGTGGAAATAGATTTATGGAAGGAAATTGTGGAAGCCCATATCGGGAAAATTTGAAGGCATGTTCGCAATCCGCAACCCGACTATGGAAAGAGACTTGTAGAAGGAAAATTGTGGAAGTCCAATTTTGGGAAAAGTGGGAAGGTGGATCCACAATCTGCAATCCGATTGCATAAAGCACCATTGCAGTCACATGATTGTGGAAGTCATTTTTTTGGAAAATTGGGAATTGCATACCCGCAACCCGCAATCCGCAATTGCAAAAATGATCTTGTAGAAAATATCTTGCGAAAAGTATTAAATTGAGCACATAGATCTATGGATCAACACACGACTCACAAAATAGATCAAACAATTTACTCAGCAATTGAAGAATGAAACAGTGCAAAAATGGCTTGCAATTGTGAATGCTTTCATTAATCAGAAGTAATTAGATAATAATTACAATGAAGTACAATGGCTAAATAGCCACATGCAATTCAAATCCATGTGAGGAAATTCGAATTTATTAGAATCTACTTGACTGAATGGTTAACTGACCTTGTCTAAATCATTATCAGAGTTCATAGGAGTTCTAAATCACAACTCAAGTGTCTAATTCAGTGCTAACGAGCCTAACTGACTGAGGTAGGTGAGTAAATGCACCTCATCTGCATGCAGCCATGCAATCCTAGTGCTAGCTGAGTAGAAGTGAATGTAAGGGATTATAACTGAATGTAACTGACTCTGAACTGAGCTTGACTAGTCACCAACTCAACTCAACTGATGGGGGTTGGTATCGACACTCCCAATGGCTCCTAGTTTGTAGGGATTTATCTAGGAGGATCCTAAACTGATGCATGCAAGTGTAATCAGTGGCAGTAGGCCTCAATTAGTGTTCCCCGCACTTTAGTAACTGAAACATGTACCCCAATTAGGCCAAGTGGACCCAATGGTGCTAGTGACTAAAAATAGACCGGAAGGAATCCTGATTTAGAAATGACTCCTAATTTAGACATATGACCAAATTGGACAAGGGAGGATTAATAATCCTAACACCCCCATGAATGCTAATTTCGACAATCTATGGGCCCTGGTAATTAAGACCATAGGTCACCCATTACATCAAGTAAAGTAAAGTAACTGCTCAATACAAGGAGCTGGGGAAAAAAATAGACTTCTCCATCTGCTCCCAAAATGATGATGGAAGGAAGGAGGAATTTAACCTTTGTCTCTTGTTGGATGAAGAGGTGTATGATCAAATCTATTCTTCTGAATGTAGTGAGACTAATCCCTTGCCATGTATCATCTTACGGGGAGTCTATTTCATCTCTCTAAAGGAGGTAAGATTGCATGACATAGCGCAAGCGTCTTTCCCTTCTAAGTGTCAGATGGATTTCCAGTCATATTCCTAGCTTCCACTTTGGAAGGAGGGACTGGATCTAGATCTGAATCACCCCGAATCTTAATCTCATAAACTAATATAGCTAGATCTGCAATACTAGTGGAAATTGCAAAAGAAGTAGATGAAATGTTTTTACCTTCCCTTGCAAGTGGCTGCTGAGAGTGCACTGGTTCTGAAAATGGCATGAAGTGTGAGAACTAATATGCCTTGTAGGAAGGCATGTGTTAATGAGAAACTAGCCTTCAGTACATGGCATTTCTATTCATGTTCTTTAGTTTCTTCTCTATGGTCATCCTTCCTTGCACTAGCAGGTACAGTAATGTTATGTTTCTTCAAAAGAAGGGACATCTCATCAATTTTTCTTCTCATATAGGTGCTTTCTAGATGAAATCCCCTTCCATAGTAAGAACATAGTGTCTTTTGTTTTCCATTCTTCTTGCTTCTCTTCGAAACTGAAGGATCATTTGACTACTATTTCTCTATCGAAGACTCATCCATTTTCTTCCCTTTATCATTTGCTACCTTAGGTCCTCCTGCAACAAGTGCTTGATCTCTGGAAGATCAAATGATCCCCATTTGGATCAACTTGTCATGCTCATGAGTGAGAGATTCAATGAAAGAGTTAAGAGTAAGCATATTCCAGTTTGGAGTAGAAAGATCCACATAATGAAATGTTGATACAAAGACTGAATATTTTGCACCAATTTTGGAGAGAATGGCAAGGATGAGTTGATCATCCTCCTTCTCAACCTTACACAGATTCAATTGGAACACTAGATGCTTGAATTTTGTAAATAATTCATTTAGTGTTTCTAAATTGGCTAGATGGAGAGAGATCAGATCATTCTCCAACTGATATATCCTTAGCTCATCCTTCTTGTCAAATAAGGAGGAAATCTTATCCCAAACCTCCTTGGGAGTCTTCAATCCATTGGTGTGGAAGATATGATCTCGAGAGATTGAGAGGCACAAGCATCCGTAGGCTTCATCAAGCCTATTCCAGTAATTTTCTTTGTCAACATAATGAATTGGATCTTTCTCTATCTCCATTGTGAGTCTGGAGAGTCTTTTGGAGTGTAGCTACATCTCCATGTCCTCCATCCAGTAGTGACAGTTGAAAGGAGTGAGGAGCTCTATTGGAGGGTCCATCTAGAATGCATTGGAGAATATTGAGCTGCTATAGCGGATGATGTGAAGGAGACTGAGTTGCTTGTAGCAAATGCAGTGAAGAGGATTGATAAACCTGCAAATCAAACAATCAAATAGACAAAATAAGGTCGACAGTATGCACTTTTGGAATTTCCTTCACACCCAATATAGTTGATTAAACAATCAAATAGAAAAAATAAGGTCGACAGCCTGCACTTTTGGAATTTCCTTCACACCCAATATAGTTGATCAAGCAAGCTTGATCAACAATTCCTTAACTTGGGATATTAAGTGGTAAATTATCCTCTTCTGGTGCAATACTGGAAGGAGAAATTTTGCTAAAAAAATGATCCAAGTATGGATCTATAGTAGGAGAAGTGCCATGTCCTATTGAGGCTCTGATACCATATTAAATTGATCACATAGATCTATGGATCAACACACAACTCACAAAATAGATCACACAATTTACTCATCAATTAAAGAATGTAACAGTGCAGAAATGGATTGCAAATGTGAATGCTTTCATTAATCAAAAGTAATTAGATAATAATTACAATGAAGTACAATGGATAAATAGCCACATGCAATTTGAATCCATGTGAGGAAATTCGAATTGATTAGACTCTACTTTATTGAATGGTTAACTGACCTTGTCTAAATCATTATCGGAGGACTGAATGGTTAATTGACCTTGTCTAAATCATTATTGAAGTTCTAAATCACAAATCAAGTGTATAATTCAATGTTAACTAGTCTAACTGACTGAGGTAAATGAGTAAATGCGCGTCACCTGCATGCAGGAGTGCAATCCTAGCACTAACTGAGTAGAACTGAATGTAAGGGATTAGAACTGAATGTAACTGACTCCTAATTGAGCTTGACTAGTCACCAACTCAACTCAACTGATGGAGGTTGGTATCAGCACTCCTAGTGGCTCCTAATTTGTAGGGATTGATCTAGGAGGCTCTTAAACTGATGCATACAAGTGCAATCAGTGGAGGTAGGCCTCAATTATTGTTACCCACACTTTAGTAACTGGAACATGTGCCCCAATTAGGCCAAGTGGACCCAATGGTGCTAGTGACTAAAAATAGACGGGAAGGACTCCTTATTTAGACATGACTCCTGATTTAGACATATGACCAAATTAGACAAGGGAGGATTAATAATGCTAATAAAAAGGTTGTTGCAGAAACTCAATTGCGAAAAGATTGAGTTTCAGAAATAAGCTTGTGGAAAGCTGTAGTGTGGAATGACTTATGTGGAATTAGGATTACAGAAGTTATAGAAGAAATATTTGGTCATGTTACTAAATTTGGTTTGAGCATTTATGAATTCAAGAACCTGGCGGCAGATGGTGAAATAAGTTTAGAATGCTTATCGATTGGGTTCCTTGCTTGCCATGAGTCATTGAACAGTTTTTAATAGATTATGAAACTAAAAATCAGGCATACGAACACGTGAAGGGAATAAATATTGGCAAGCATAAAACGATGGGTGAGGCTTAAATTATTTTCCTAAGGAGCAAGATGCACAACTCTAGTAGGCTTAAATTCAATGGACTGGGAGTTGAGGGAAACTTCCTCTATTTGGACATAACTTTCCAAACTTGATCAACATACATACATTGAATCTAATCTTCGATACATAGTATAATCCATCACAGTGTTGTATTTTTGTTAGCCTTCAATAGGTCCAAATTCAAAATCCAACACTATTTGTGATCCAATAATCCTAGTGTTCTAAGAAGTCTACCAATACACCCCACTACTAGAACCTAATACCAATATTTTTTATGGTAAAGATAAGATCTCACGAACCTATTCTTATGTTTAGACTTCTTAGACACTTGGCTAGGACCAAATAATGATGCACTTATGTTAGATGAGGGAATTGATGTTGCAACAACTATACACTGAGAATTTGAAGAAATTGCACCATGAGAAGCTACAAAGCTTACAGTACCTTGAGAACCTATGGGAGGTGGTTTTGGTGTGGGAAGTCACAAATGAAGTGGTCAAAATCCTAGTGGGAAAAAAATTATTGTATAGATTTAGATAATGCACCTTGTACTGAGAAACCACATCCACTATAATAACTATAATAACAAGGGGAAGCTTCTTGATTAGATGAAATTCTACGCAAACCTTGAGGACACCTTGAAATGAACTACACCAACCATATTGGATCAACACATTGCTAAAACTATTTGAGAACAATTCTATAAAAGGTAATAAATCAACCAAAAGAGAATAGAACTCCACCTAAAAAGGATATTGAACGCGTCCTCAATTATCTATATTAAAATTTTCCCTCCGTGACTAAACATAGGCTAGGGAATTGGTTTTCCACAGACCGTACTACAACACCTACATAATCATTGTCTTATAATTGAACAACAAGAAAACATATTTGAACCCTCATCTCTAATATGAATCTAGCAACACCCTTTCACTTCCCAGTTTAGTATGAACCATTTATTGAATGAAGCTTCATATGACATTCAATGTAGAGATTACACGATCACTCCCCTAACCATTCAATGGATTGTATAAAAATGATATTCGCAATATTTTTGCAAATGTTTTTTATTTTGTAGGGCCCAAACTTGATCAACATGCATACCTTAGATCTAATCATTGATACACATAGTAGAATATATCATAGTGTTCTAACGTTGTTAGACTTAAATAGGTCCAAATTCAAAATCCATCATGCGTTGTGATCCAATAATCCTAGTATTCTAAGAAGTCTATCAAGACACCCCACTACTATAACCTAATACAAATATTTGTGATGGGAAAGAAAAGATATCACCAAACAAGATTGTGCTTTGAATTCCTTGGCCACTTGGCTAGGACAAACTAATGACCCACTTATGTTAGATGAGGCAATTGATGTTGCAATAACTATACCTTGATAATTTGTATCAATTGTACCACGAGAAGATACAAAATTGTACCTTGAGAATATATGAGAGGTGTTTTTCGATGTGGTAGGTCACAAATGAAGTGGTCCAAATCTTGGCAGGAAAAATAAGTACTACAACACCTACATAAATGTTGCCTTATAATTGAACAACAACATAACATATTTGAACCCCCATCTTGTTCAATTATACTCACAATGTTACTCTCAATATTGTATGCAATGATACTCACAATCGATTGTATGGAATGATACTCATAATATTGTTGCAAATTTTATTTGTTTTGCATGGGAAATTAACTTGTTTTCTTAAAAAGGTCTTTGGAGATGGGTAGAAAATGGAATAGAATAAAAAATTCTAGAAGGAAGGATCTCTCTCCCAAAAAGCTATGTTAAATAAGAGAAAATGAAATTTCGGGCATGCAAAAGCATAGACATGCAACTATCACTTCCTAAGATATTAGTGTAATGCATGACACAACAACCTCTAGTTCGACACCACGACTGAAGTGAATGCGTCTAATGGAGCCCACTCAAATTACAAAATCGAATTGGCCTCCAATAATTAATCCATAAACAAGAAATTATCTTGTGGGTGGAGACATTCGAATCTTGTAGGATGTTGAGTGTGTAGAGTTAGATGTTCAAGGAGTTGGTAATTTTCAATCTCTCCAAGAACACCACACACATGTCAAACATAGTCCCATTTTGTAACAACATGTGAATGAAGTGACACAACAAAGTGGTGGTGGGAGTCATACTGCTCGTATGCCTACTTATCACCATGCTCATTCTCCCATCACTATCATGCTTCATCAACACCATGGCCATTTCCACCATCAACGTCACCACCATCCTCTTCATTCTGATGTGATCACCATCCCCATTGTCACAATAATGGCCCTTGTGATCATTTTCACTTTAATGCCATCCCTATGCCCATTTCCACCATCCCCATGCTCATTCTCCCATCACTGTCGTTCTTCATCAACACCATGTCCATTTCCACCATCAACGCCGACACCATCCTCCTCATTTCCATGTTGTCACAATTCCCATCATCATCATCCTCATTATCACCATCATGGACCTTGTGCTCATTTTCTCCTTAACGCCATCCCCATTCCCAATGCCACCATCCCCATGCTCATTATCCCACCACTGTTATGCTTCATCAACACATAGGGAATTACCCTCTTCGAAAATGTATTTCAACTAAGAAAAAGGTAAAGAGAGATAGGAAAAAATGAGAGGGAAAAAATGATATTATGGTATTTTTGCGATAAATTTTGATCCTGAAGTTGGATTGGGTGCTCTTGGTACCGTTGGAAAGGTCTCCTTGATGGATACAGCTTATGTGTTTTGAGATTTGCTAGATTCCTCATGGTTTGGATGAGGCATGCATTTTTGTAAATATGGGCACGAGGAATATCAAAAAGCATCTTTCAAAGATGCCTTAAATGAAAAGAATCTTTTCAAATATGCCTTAAATGAAAAGCATATTTTAAAGCATATTATCAAAGATTCTTTAAAAGATGCTTAATGGAAAATATCTTTGAAAATATGCTTTTCGAGATTCCTCATGCACAGATTTACAAAAACGTATGCCCTAAGCAAGCCGTGAGGAATATCTTAGAGCTCAAAACATGAAATTTTTATCACTCGATGATACCTTTCCAATGGTACCAAGAGAGCTCCAATATGACTTCGGGATCAAAAGTTATCACGAAAATACCCTAATATTCTCTTTTTCTCTCTCATTTTTTCCTATCTCTCTCTACCTTTTTCTTATTTAGGATACATTTTTGGCTTGGTAATTCCTTATGCACCATGTCCATTACCACCATCAACGTCACCACCATCCTCCTCATTCCCATGTTGTCATTATCCCCGTTGTCACCATTGTGACCCTCATGCTCATTTTCACCTTATAAACGTCATCCCCATTTCCATTTCCACCATCCCCATGCTCATTCTCCCATCATCGTTGTGATTCATTAAAACCATGGAAATTTCCACCATCAATGTCACCATCATCCTCCTTGTGCCCGTCACCATCCCCATCCTCATCATCCACATTGTCACCATCATGGCCCTTGTGCTCATTTTCACCTTAACGCCATCTTCATGCCCATTTCCACCATCCCCATGATCATTCTCTCGTCACTATCATTCTTCATCAACACCATGGCCATTTCCACCATCAATTCCACCAACACCCTCCTTATGCCCATGTTGCCATTGTCCTCATCCTCACACATCCTCACCATCATCCTCATTGTCACCATCACCATCATGCTTCATCATCACCATCCCCATGTTCATGTGTTCATCAACATCCTCCTCATCCATAATTTGTCATCCACCATCATCCTCATTCATCATATGCCACCATCACCATCATGCTTCACCATCACCATGCCCGTTTCCTCCATCACCATCACACCTCATCGTCCTCATGATCACTATCTCTATATTAATAAATATGTTGTCTTTGTTTTCTGATCTCATTTTATTCATTAACCATCATTTATCCTCCACCATCGCCATCACCCTCATTGTCACCATCACCATAATTCTTCACCATCACCATCCACATGCTCATATGTGCACCATCATCCTACTCATCCATCATTTGTCATCCACTTTCATCCTCATCCACCAAATTTCATCATCACCATCACCATGCCCATTGTCTCCATCACCATCATGCTTCATCGTCCTCATGCTCACTATATTTGTATTAATGTATATGTTGTCTTTGTATTTTGCTCTCATCTAAGTGATCCACCATCACCATCATGCTTCACTATCACCATCCCCATTCTCGTGTGTGCACCATCCTCCTCCTCATCCATCAGTTTCCATCCACTATCATCATCATTCATCATATATCACCATCACCATGACAGTCATTCTTCACCATCACCGACAATATTCACCATCAGCATCATGCTTCACCATCACCATCATGCCTCATTGTCCCTATGCTCAATATCTATGTATTAATGGATGTGTTGTCTTTGTTTTTTTCTCTCATCTAAGTCATCCACCATCACCATAATACTCATTGTCACTATCACCATCATGCTTCACCATCACCACCCCCATGCTCATGTTGATGAAATTGTCATTGATGCCAACATGGACTTGATGTCATTGATGCCACCACTCTGCTGAAGACGTTGAAGAAGCTTGCCTAATGAAGAAGCCCTTGGAACCTTGAAGGAATAGTGAAGGCAATCTGTATGATGTAGCATGATGATGTGGTAACATCATCATATCTCTGGATAGGCAAGATAAGGCTGAGATACAGCACAAAGTGGATGTGCTTGACTGAGCTAAAAGCATGATAAGACAGTTTTTCATATCAGCAGAATAGTACACAGTCCATATTATATTCCAGCTCCTTTTCTAGACATCATTCTGTTGATGCACAAATCTGCATTAAAAAGATGAGCAATTCAGCGTGTTAATTATAAGTGATCTATTCCTGTCTCTGCTAGATACCTCTACATTCAGGAAGGTGCTTTTCAGCCACAGGGAGTGTCCATAGGATGTGGGTGCTGTTTTCATAATGATAAGGAACACAAACTCTGAAACTGCTGATCACATAGATAAGGTGCAAAAATAGGTCAGAATGATAATTTACGCAAACAATAACTCTCAAATATTTGTATTGCAATCTGGTGTGCATAAGTGTAAGGCCCAATGGAACTCAAAAACATTCATCTCTATTGTTATTCCACAGTGCAAAATATATTGCCAGTTATGTCTTGGGCCCCGACCACTACTGAGATATGAAGATTTAGCCTTTATGAGAGTTTATTGCTTCTATGCATTACCGGTAACGTTATTTATCCATTGCATATCTTTGTGATAAAAGGGATTGATATGTTAATGGGTATGTCGGCCCTGAATAGCAATGTCCGCCCATATATGCATGTCGTCCCATTAAATTTTTTTATAATTTGATATATGTCAGCTCAGCAATTTAAGGAAGAAAATTTAGTATAAATACACCACGAAAATCTTCTTTTTGGCTAAGGAAATTTTGGTGGAGAGCTCTGCAATTTTGACTGAGGCTCATGACAGTAGAGGAATTTTTTTTTTGCATCAGCGTGGAAATTTTCAGCGTGGCATTTTTTTAACATCAGCGTGAGCCATGGACAGTTAATGGACTGTGAAGGGAGGCCGTTGCCAATGTGAACTGTTTCCAGCTTCATGCGAAAACTATTTTTGAGGATTTCATCTTCCATTTTGGGACTTTTGCTGCCTAGATTGACTGTGTTGAGAGGGGCTGAGACTCATGTGAAGCCTGTTGTTCATTGTTTGACTGTGTTAAGAGTCTTGTTTGGGAAAACCTATCGAGGAACTGATTCACTCGAATTTCTGGTGAATTTGCAAGGTCGCTCGTTGAATAGGCCGTGAGGGTCGTGGCACATTGCACATCCATTGGAGGGGACAAATTATGTTTATAGGCCGTGGTGGTTGGAGGGGTTGCACCCCTTAATTATTTGGCCGAGTAGGGAGGATCCATGAGCTTGGTAAGTGACCAAGCCAATTCGTAGAGGGGCTGAGAGCTTAGTGAGTGACGGATTCAATCCATGGAAGATCGTTACATTATGGAGAGGGGTCGTGAAGAGCTCTGTGTGGCAGAAAAGAGATTTGTAGCTCTTTTGAAGGATTTGCAGGGTCGTAGCCTTAACTAGTCGTGGGGATGTGAACAGAGACACCATCAATTAGTTCACTATCAGAAATGGGCGTACTGTGAACTCTTTGGCAGTCAACCCCTTGTGAGAACCCATCATTTATTTAACTGCTTGTGCTTGCAAGGAGGGCGTAACTATCATCTTGGAGGGGGTTCGCATTCTTTGGGAGATTACCAGGACCAGAGTTTGGACTGAGTTTATTTCCATCATTTTAGGGAGTTTTGCGACTATTTGTCACTGCATGGGTGGAAATTTTATCATTCGTCTACTACAACAATTTTGAACTCCAAGAAGAGGACAGTCTTTGCACTTATGGAGCTGTAATGCAAGCCTTCATATACAAGTTTGGAATTTAATGTGTAATTCTGATTTCTTTGGTGATCACTGAGACTTTGCGAATGTGGAATCTCATCACTGGTGTAATGAGAAAAGCATTGCATGACGTGGAGATTAAAGTCTTGGGCTTAGAGGAAACTGGAGTTGCTTTATGATCAGTCCTGAGGGACATGAAGAGTGCTGCTTATTAGGAGATTTTATCTCTGGTAAAAGTATTTCTTGGAGATGCATGACAGTGGCTATAGCTGCATCTGTTCTTTATAAAAATCTGGCAAACAATATTATTCCTGAAGTTCTTCTATTAAGATACTGTCTAACAGGATGGTACTTCCTTCTTGGACACTAACCTCACATTCCGTTGAAGATCATCTTGACACATGTTTGGAGCAGAATTTGCAGATCTAATGGAGAATTTTTCCAGGCTTGGAGAGCACTTTTTTTTTGGTCCGGCTAAAGAAGACCTCATTGGAGAATAGAAGTAAAGACCTTGTGAAGTGTAAAGATTTTGATGCAAAATCTTTGTGAAAGAGGCAGCTGATATCTTAGTACAGCAGACAATTTGAAAGCTGATAAGAGCAGCTAAAAAAGAGGACAGTAGATAGTGACATTGGACAACAGGATTGACTATGTGATACAAATAATGAGAAGAGTTTAATGAGCAGCAATGAGGCAGTGAAGAGGATGAGCAGCAGAGGTTTAAATGAGCAGCTGTGAGGCAGTGAACAAGAAATTGATGGGCAGCTGACCAGCAACAGCAGAGATGAGCAGTCCTTGATAACTTGGCAATATTGAAGAACAGGTGTGTTGCAGCAGCAGTATTGACCAACAGCAGATTGAAGAGATGAGTGATGAAGTAAAGTGACAGTGAGCTTTAATGTAAATGGAAGCTTGACTTGCATTTGAGGTTAGGATACCTCAAACCCTTCTTAGCAGGGTCTAAGAAAACCAGGCAGGGTCCTGGATTAAGAGTAGGTGCTCTATTTATCAGTAGGTGCTAATTTCGTGTAACGGTTGTAGCCGAACCACAATTAATATAAAAAGATTACAAATTCATATGATGTGGTGTTCTTCTGTGTTATGGCTCTTGATGATTTAATTGCTTTTGATTTATGAATGATGAAGTGAAAGATGTTTATGAAATGATTATGGTAGAGTAATGGATTGATGAATTGGTAGCTAACCCTGATAAACTGTGAAAAGGTTCAAATTGACTGAACACTGATTCACCCCCCGTCTCAATGTCAACAGCTCATGTGTGTACCATCCTTCTCCTCATCCATAATTTGTAATACACCATCATCCTCATCCATCATATGCCACCATTACCACCATTCTTCACCATCACCATTCCCATTTTCATCCTCATCCTTAGTGTCATCATCACCATCATGGGAAATAGTTAATCTATGTGGGAGCTCAAAGGAACACCCCTATGTCACCACTATGCATGACATCCCATGCCAATGTAATCTCTCATGTGAAGTCAATTTTCTACAAAAACCATTGTGTGAATGTAATCACATACTACTACAAATGTATGGGATGTGGAAAGGAAAACAATTTCACATATGATTGTTGTAATGTTAAATGTGCCAATATCGGGTGACAAAGCCAACCAACGAATATGATGGAATGAAAAATTTAACAAAAACATTCCCTACTTGATATAACAAAATCATATATTCAATAAACTTCCCTGATTGCATCTTTTTACTATCTCTTAATGGGAGAAAACCTAGACTCCACAATCACCGAAAAGGATGGGTTCTCAGCCATAGACCCATGCGAGAGAGGAACCCCTAGCATTATCTCGATGTCCCAATTCTAGTGAAGTCAACAATTTGTTGATATGATCCACAATCATCGTTCTATGGACCATCTAAAGTCACCCCTTGGAGGCTTTCAAGGACACATGTTGAAACCTTGTTGGGGGCATAGAATTTGATTTAGGCATCAAAATTAATTTATGTAAGATATTTCAAATGTGTTTGGTCAAGATGGACATGGGAACTCCAGCCAAGAATTCATGGTCAAGGCATTTCCAAAGTAAACCCCTGAAAAAAATTGCATTGTCTACTACTGATCCAAACCCTAGTTTATGAAATCATGAAATAATACCATATTTGGGTCATGAACCCACACAAGAGAGGCAACCTAGTGTTATTTCAATGTCCCAATTCCAACGAAGTCAACTTTTCATTGACCACAACCACGATCATAATTCTATGGCCCATTTAAACTCGCCTCTTGGAGACTTTCAAGGACACATGTTCAGACCCTACCGAGGGCATAGAATCTGATTTAGATAGAAGAATTGAGTTCTGTGAGATCCTGAAAGTGTGTTTGGCCAGGTTCAATGTGTAAATGCCAGCCAAGATTTCACAGTTGAGGCATTTCCAAAGTTGAACCCTTGTGAAAAAATTTCATTGTCTCCTACTGAGAAACACCCCTGGCATTATTATAATGTACATTCTTAAATAGAGTTGACAGCTCGTTGATTCAAGCCATGATCACTATTCTATGGCCCATTTAAACTTGCCTCCTAGAGGATTTCAAGGACACATGTTGAAACCTTGTTAGGGGCATCGAATTTGATCCAGACAGTAAAATTTGAGTTATGTGCAATGTTGCAACTATGTTTGGGAAATTTCAATGTGGGAATGCTAGACAAGAGTTCACGGTCAAGGAATTTCCAAATTTGACCCCCTTGTGCAAAAAATGCATTATCTCCTATCGAGCAAAACCCTAGTTTATGAAATCACGAAATAGCACCATATTTTTACCGTGGACCCACACAAGAGAGCTATCCCTAGCATTATTCTGATGTCTTGATTCCAATGGATTCAATTGTTCATCTATCCGAGACATGATCATTGTTTTATAGACCATTCAAACTCACTTCCTGGATACTTTCAAGGACATTGCATGTTGAAACCATGACACAGACATAGAATTTGATCCGAGTAATGGAATTGAGTTTCATGAGATCCTGGAAGTGTATTTGGACAAGTTCAACATGTGAATGCTAGCCATTAATTCACAATTAAGGAAATTCTAAATTTGACTCTCTTGTGCAGAAATTACACTATCTTACTAAAAGAAACCCTAGATCCCAAAATGACCAAAAAGGATGGGCTCTGGGCCATGGACCCAAGAGAGAGATCCACCCACAAAATTATTCTGATGTCCTGATTCTAATAAACTCGATGGTTCCTAAATCCAAGCAACGGTCATTGTTTCATGTCCAGTTGTAACTCACCATTTAGAGGTTTTTAGGGACACATGGTGAATTGGTCTCAGGTCCAGTTAGGGAACATGTAATCTAGGTATGGAAAAGTTGGTCAGGTTGACCAGAGGCTTTCATGGTGAGTTCCATGGAATTTGAGTAAGGTAATTATATTTTTTAAAACCAATGAAGTAACCCCTTTTTTTCTTTCTAGTCACTTATGAAAACCTTGCATAAAGAGAGAGACTAGACAAATAACAAAATAAATAAGTAACAACAAATTGCCAACCAATTGTTGGTACAAATTAGCATCCACTTAAGGCATTAGCGGTTATTTAACCTTGCACTGAAAAAGGCTTAGTGATCTAACTTTATCTTCAAATGTATGCACGTGAATATGTATTGAAAATGATTTAATTTTAATATGTATTATACTTTAGGTGGCTATAAAATAGGGTTTCTATGGTTTAGTATACAAATTAGGGTTTACACTACAAACTAAGGTTTTTTTGCTAGGCTCTAGGATTTCTAGGCTAGGATCTAGAACTTAGGTTTACAAGCTTAATGTTGAAATCCTCTATCATGACTGTAACAAAAGTGCAACCTTCGCTCAATTAAAACAACTTATTAAGCATGGGATGGTTTTTATACCTCATTTTAACACTTGTGTTAGGAAGTTTCATCAAAACTTAGGGCATTGACTAATGTCTTTGGAGGACCAACTTTGAGGTTCAAGGTAGAGGCAGGGGTTAGATCCTAGAGGAGGGAGCACATTGTGCTATTTATAAATAGGGTCCCATTATAGGAAAGGATTTTGATATGTAATTATTTTTTGTAGCTTGATTTTTTTTGGAATATTTGCCATTTATCCTCTTTGCTTATGTATTGGTTCAGATATGGATTGCACTTGATGGTTTTTTAGTTGTAAGCTCCCTTGTAATACACATGAGAAAAATTGCATATGTGTATAACGATTTGGATTCAAATGTATGCACATGAATATATATTTAGAATGAAAAATGATTTCATTTTAATATGTATTATAATTTAGGCTAGGGTTTACGCTACAAAATAGGGTTTCTACGATTTAGAATACAAACTAGGGTTTTTTTGCTAGGATCTAGGGTTTCTAGGCTAGGGTCCAAGCCCTAGTATTATGAGATTAATGTTGAACTACTCTATCATAACCTTAACAAAAGTGTAACCTTCACTTTAGCAAAACCTCTTATTAAGCATGTGAGGCTTTTTATACCTTATTTTAACACTTGCATTAGGAAGTTTTGACAAAACTTGGGTCATTGGAAAAAGTCCTTGGAGGACCAAATTTGAGTTTTAGGATAGAGGCAGGGGCTAGATACTAGAGGACGAGGGATAAGGTGTTATTTATAAATAGGGTCCCAATATAGGAAAGGATTTTGATATGTAATTATTTATTGTAGCTTGAAATTTTTTGGACGCTTTCCCATTTAGCCTCTTTGTTTATGTATTTTGGGTCAGGTATGGATTACACTTGATGTTTTTTAGTTGTATCCACCCTTGCAATACACATGAGAAACTTTGTATATATGTGTATAGTGATTTGGATTCAAATGTATTGACATGAATATATATTTACAATGAAAAATGATTTCATTTTTATATGTATTATAATTCAGGCTAGGTCTTAGGCTACATAATAAGGATATATGATTTAGAATACAAACTAGGGTTTTGATACAAACTATATTTTTTTTATCTAGGATCTAGGGTTTATATGCTAGGAATTAGGGTTTCACTTAGTACGAGACCCTAATCATCTAACTCCCAGGATTTCCAACCGAGGATTGAAATACGAGGATGGACATATGGCATCACTAGATTTTCCTTTCCATGTAATTTTATGATGTAATATGGCTCGAGTTTGAAAACACTAAGAAATACAATCATGCTAATAGGGAGAGCCTGAACAACATAACAATAAATATAATAAAGAGGCTAAATATAAAAATAAAAGTGTGTGTGGAAATGATGTTGATTCCTCATAAGAGATAGACAATGGTTCGTCTTGTGAAGATGAAGTGAATAACTTTATGCTCATGGCCATAGAAGATTTTGAAAATGAATATACAGGAAGTGACCTGAATGATGAAGAAGTTATGGTTGATATGGAAGGTGAACTAATCCGTTCTTTGGAAGAGATTGACAGACTCAGACTAAAGAAGAGGAAACAAAAACAATTGATGATGTAGTATGAAAAGAATGGTAAAAAACAAGTGAAGTTGTTGCTCGGTTAAAAGTAGAATTAGAAGAGGAAAAGAAAATAGAAGATATTCTAAATCAACAATTAATGGAGAAGAAAATGAGATGTGAAGCATTGGAAGAAGAAGTAGTGAAAACTAGAAAAGAATTGGAGAAACTTCAAGCTTTGTATCACCAAAATATGTCAAGTATTAAAGCTTCAGAATAACTGAATAATATTTCGAGTAAGAAACAACCTCCTTTGTTAAAAAAAGGCCTCGACTATGAAGAAGGATCAAGTAGTAATCACTCAGTAAACAAGAAATCAGATAAGTTGATTAAAATTCAAAGCAGCAAGCAATCAGAATATGAACATACCTTGCAAACAAAAGAGAATGAAAATGAAACAAGCATAAGAATCGGGAACTTTGATAAGAAACATCAATTAAGAGTTGCTCAGGAACAAAGACAACAAAAGATGAGCCAACCAATTCCAAGAAGACAACCAAGATTCAGGTACCAAGGTTTTTTTCCATGGATAATATTACTATTGTTCTAATTTTGGCCATAAAGTTGCAAATTGTGCATTTAAATTTAGAAGTATGCAACTAAGGATGCCAAATAACGATGAACTGTTGCAACATAGAACACGACAGTCACTAAGTAACCAACAACTTCTTTCAACACTATTTACAACAGAAAGAAGAACTCACAATAGGCATACCAACCCTTTTGATCTATTGTACAATGAGCCAAAATGTTATATTTGTCATAATTATGGACACAAAGCCTTAGAATGTCACCTGGAGAAGTATAGACTAGATTCAAGAATGAATTATTCAGTTGGAAATATCAAAGTCTGGAACAAGAAAGAAAGTAACAAGTGTGGCTTAGTACTTTCTACTCAAAATCAAAAGGACCCCTGGTATATTAACAGTGGATGCTCCAAACACGTTACTGGTGATAAAAAGTAAGTTTATATTTCTAAGTGAAAGTAAATAAGGAAATGTGACTTTTGGAAATGATGCTCCAGGGAAAATCAAGGGAAAATGAATGGTAGGTTTGAGTAATGGCAAAGGGAAAGCTCAATAAGTGTTATTTGTAGATGGTATAAAACATAATCTCATTAGTGTCAGTTAGGTCTGTGACAGAGGGTGTAAAGTTTTTTTTCACTTCTAGAGATTGTAAAATAAAATCTGTACCCTCAGGACAATTAGTTGCAAAAGGCATAAGAACCGAAAACAATGTCTATGTTTTGAAAGAACAAAAAGAAGAATCTCATTTAAGCAAGTACGATCAAAGTTGGCTATGGCATAGGAGACTCAGAAACCTGAAATTTGATCACATAATCAAGATTAGAAACAATGAAGCAGTAAAAGGTCTTCCAAAAATATCAAATCCATATGATTTTGTATGTAAATATTGTCAAATGGGAAAGCTGAATCACACGCAGTTTAAATCTAATAATTTGACATCAACAGACAAGCCTCTCCAATTAGTGCATATGGATTTGTGTGGACCATCAAGGAAGTAAGGCACATGAAGAGAAAGATATTTTATCCTGGTCATTGATGATTACTCTAGACTCACATGGGTTTCCTTTCTGAAGGAAAAATATGAAGCATTTGAAAAATCAAAAGTATTTAAGGCGTTGATTGAGAATTAGACAAGCAAAATACTGAAGGAAGTAAGGTATGATAGACGACGATAATTTAGTTTAGAAGAATTCAAATATTTTTGTGATAAACATGGAATAAAAAGAGAATATACTATCCCAGGGACACCACAGCAGAATGGAGTAGTTGAGAGACATAACAGATCAGTTCAGCAGATGGTGAGATCAATGATGAATGAAAAAAATATTTCTCAGACATATTGGGTAGAGGCAATTCACACAACTATCCATATCCTTAACAAAGCACATCTAAGGCCAAACAACAATAAGACTCCTTATGAACTGTGGTTTGGAAGACCTGCCTCTATTAAACATTTTAAAGTCTTTGGAAGGAAATGCTATATTAAAAATAATGATGAACACCTTGGAAAATATGACGACAAGGTCGATGAAGGTATTTTCCTAGGATATGCCACATTCATTAAAGGATACATATGCTATAATAAAAGGTTTCATAAATTGGTTGATTGTATTAAAATTAAAATAGATGAAGGAATTCCTATGAATGATCGTCAGATAAGCAGTATTGAATCAAATACATATGATACAATTGAAGTTGGGGAAGAACAGGTCCAAGAATAAAAAAAGTCTCGATTCAGAGTCAGATGATGAAAGTACAAACACTCAGGCATAGTCAAAACAACAAACAGAAACAAAAGAACCTTCCAGAAATGTTAAAAAGAATCATCCTAAAAATCAGATAATTGGCGACAAGGTTAAAGGAGTTCATACCAGAAGGAAATTCATTAAAGCCTCAGAATAACCTAAGGTCTCTTTTCTATCTTTGATTGAATCTAAGAATTTTGAAGAAGCCAGTGAGGATGAAGACTAGATTAGAGCCATGAATGAAGAAAATGATCAGATTGAGAAGGATAATACTTGGGAATTTTTTCCTACACCTGAAGATAAGAATGTAATAGGCTCCAAATGGGTGTTTAAAAATAAGATAAATGAACAAGGACAAATTGTGAAGAATATAGCCAGATTGGTCTATAAGGGGTATGCGCAAGTTGAGGGACCGAATTTTGATGAACCCTTTGTACCAGTGGAAAGATTGGAAGCTATCAGAATGTTTCTTGCCTATACTAGTCATAAGAACTTCAAAGTGTATCAGATGGATGTTAAGTCGGCATTTCTTAGTGGATATCTAGAAGAAGAATTTTATATGGAGCAACCTGAAGGATTTCAACTGACAGACACTCCTGAACATGTCTGCAAACTAAAGAAGGAACTACATGGATTGAAATAAGCACCAAGAGCCTCTTATTATAGATTGGATAAGTATCTATAGGACAAAGGATTCAAGAAAGGTACTATTGACAGTAATTTGTACACCAAGTCTAAAGGTGATGGTTTATTAGTTGTTTTGGTTTATGTGGATGACATTATTTTTGGATGTACTAATCGTTCTTCAGCTTGGTGGTTTTCTAATTCCATGCAATCTGATTTCGAGATGTCAATGATAGGATAATTTTCATTCTTCCTTGGTATCCACATTATTCAGATTTTTGAAGGATTATTTCTCTCCCAAGAGAAGAGGCAATGTTAAAGAGATTTCAGATGGAAGATTCTTCATCTGTTAGTACACCTATGGTTGTTGGCTGTAAGCTTAGAAAGGATGACCCCTCACCTGATATTGATCAAAGAACATATCGATCAATGATAGGTAGTCTTTTGTACATAACAACATCTCGTCCTGATATAATGCAAGTTGTTGGAATGGTAGGTAGATTTCAGTTTTCTCCTAAGCAAAGTTATTTGGTGGTTGTTAAGAGGATATTCAAATATTTGAAGGGCACAATGACTTATGGTCTTTGGTATCCAAGAAATCAGAATCTTCAGTTAACCACATATTCAGATGCTAACTGGGAAAAATGTTTGGATGAAAGAAAGAGCACAAGTGGAGGTGCATTCTTCTTGGGTGATTGTTTAGTTGCATGCTTGAGTAAGAAGCAAGTCTTGATATCTTTATCTACTACAAAATATTAATATATTACTACTACAACCTGATGTACACAAGTACTCTGAATGATCCAAACACTGGTAGATTTGGAGGTAAAATATGTTGATCCCTTTCCTCTCCATTGTGATAATACTAGTGCCATTAGTGTTTCCAAGAATCCAGTCCTTCATTCCAATACTAATCACATACCAATTAAGTATCACTTCTTATGGGAGTAGGTCACAAATAGAGTGGTTCAATTGAATTTCATTCCTTCTACAGAACAGATTGTTGATATCTTAAATAAACCTTTACCAAAGACACAGTTTGAGTACCTACACCAAAAGATGGGTATGATATCTTATTCCAAATAACTTGTTCACTTTAATAAGGGGAGTTGTGTTATAGAGTCTTCTTTGATATTGATGTCAAAGGGGGAGAATATTTTGTTGCTACAAATGATAAGCAGACAATGATTACAAGTGCACAACATGCATCCAGAATTTGAAGGGTTCCATCAATGCCAAAGGGGAAGACTATTGGAATTATGATAGGTATTACGATCACATGGAAACAGATAATATTGTGATGCGGTTTTCATTGATGGAAACACATAAGTTCCAAGCATATGATCCAACAACAAGGAGGACAAATAAGCAGACATCAGAGTGTAATCAGGTTCTCCGCTCATGTATGCAAGAAAAATAGTTCCCCAAAGGAATCCAACTATGAATCATCCTAGATGAATAACCTCAATATTGAAAATAAAGAAGTACATTCAATTCATTCAATAGATATTGAATAACCTCCATTCAATTCATTCAATAGATATTGGACGATCCAGAGAGTACATTCAATTCATTCGACAAATATTGGACGAACCAAATTAAAGGAGGAAAGGTGGATCAATAGTGGGAAGTCATTCACGAAGTGAACCTGTAAGGGATATAAGCGATCCATGAAAGAAAAGTGAAGATCCGCAACTTTAAGGTGAGATCTGCATTTGATCCTAGACTAAAGGTTAGGAAGGAGCCCACAAGAAATCAATGGCTCTCAGAAGTTGTGGAAATATATTTATGGAAGGAAATTGTGGAAGCCCATATTGGGAAAAGTTGAAGGCAGATTCGCAATCTGCAATCCGCAACCTGACTGTGGAAAGAGACTTGCAGAAGGAAAATTGTGGAAGTCCAATTTTGGGAAAAGTGGGATGGTGGATCCACAATCCGAAATCCGATTGCATAAATCACCATTGCAGTCGCATGATTGCGGAAGTCATTTTTTGGGAAAACTGGGAATTGCATACCCGCAACCCACAATCCGTAATTGCAAAAAGGATCTTGTAGAAAATATCTTGTAGAAAGTAATAAATTGAGCACATAGATCTATGGATCAACACACAACTCACAAAATAGATCACACAATTTACTCAACAATCGAAGAATGAAACAGTGCAAAAATGGCTTGCAACTGTGAATGCTTTCATTAATCAGAAGTAATTAGATAATAATTACAATGAAGTACAATGGATAAATAGCCACATGCAATTCAAATCCATGTGAGGAAATTTGAATTGATTAGAATCTACTTGACTGAATGGTTAACTGACCTTGTCTAAATCACTATCAGAGTTCATCGGAGTTCTAAATCACAACTCAAGTGTCTAATTCAGTGTTAACTAGCCTAACTGACTGAGGTAGGTGAGTAAATGCACCTCACCTGCATGGAGCTATGCAATCCTAGTGCTAACTAAGTAGAAGTCAATGTAAGGGATTATAACTTAATGTAACTGAATCCTAACTGAGCTTGAATAATCACCGACTCTATAACTTAATGTAACTGACTCCTAACTGAGCTTGAATAGTCACCAACTCAACTCAACTGATGGGGGTTGGTATCGACACTCCCAGTGGCTCCTAATTTGTAGGGATTTATATAGGAGGCTCCTAAACTAATGCATGCAAGTGCAATCAGTGGCAGTAGGCCTCAATTAGTGTTCCCCACACTTTAGTAAATGGAACATGTACCCCAATTAAGCCAAGTGGACCCAATGGTGTTAGTGACTAAAAATAGTCTGGAAGGACTCCTAATTTAGAAATGACTCCTAATTTAGATACATGACCAAATTGGACAAGGGAGGATTAATAATCCTAACAACCTCGTGAATGCTAACTTTGGCAATCTGTGCGCTCTGGTAATTAAGACCATAGGTCATCCATTACATCAAGTAAAGTAAAGTAACTTCTCAATACAAGGAGCTGGGTAAAAAACTAGACTTCTCCATCTTATCCCAAAATGATGATGGAAGGAAGGAGGAATGTAACCTTTGTCTCTTGTTGGATGAAGAGGTGTATGATCAACTATATTCTTCTGAATGTAGTGAGATGAATCCCTTTGGCATGTATCATCTTACAGGGAGTCTATTTCATCTCTATGAAGGAGGTAAGATTGCATGACATAGTGCAAGGGTCTTTCTCTTCTGAGTGTCAGATGGATTTCTAGTGATCTTCCTAGCTTCCAGTTTGGAAAGAGGGACTAGATCTGGATCTGAATCATCCTGAATCTCGATCTCATAAAATGATACAGTTGGATCTGCAATACTAGTGGAAAGTGCAAAAGAAGTAGATGAAATTTTTTTACTCTCCCTTGCAAGTGGCTACTGATAGTGCATTGGTTCTAAAAATGGCATGAAGTGTGAGAACTCATATGCTTTGTAGTCATGATTTGCAGCACCCTTCACTATGATGTTCCCGGTAGAGCCTTACATGTGATCTCCATTGAGTCAGGACGAAATATGACTCGCTTTGGAGAGCCAGTATGAGTCATCTAGTATACAAATAACAATTTTGCAGCTAGGGAGGGAACATAAAGCACATCTTTGAACTTTCCATGTTCAAGCTTGATATAGTCCTTTCCTTTGGCTTGAACTTTACTGCTATTGCCCATCTGAATACTAGGACCATCAAAACACTACAAGGACGATAATGATTCTCTGGATGCAACCATATGATTGGAAGCTCCAGGATCGATGAGGAAGGCATGTGTTGTTGAGAAAATAGCCTTCAATGCATGGCATGTCTATTCATGTTCTTCAGTTTCTTCTCTATGTTCAGCCTTCCTTGTGGTAGAAGGTACAATAATGTTATGTTTCTTCAGAAGAAGAGACATCTCATCGATTTTTCTTCTCATACAGGTGCTTTCTGGATGAAATCCCCTTACATAGTAAGAACAAAGTGTCTTTCCTTTTCCATTCTTCTTGCTTCTCTTTGAACTTGAAGGCTCATTTGACTGCTCTTTCTCTATAGGAGACTCATGCTTTTTCTTCCGTTTATCATTTGCTACCTTAGATCCTCCTGCAACAAGTTCTTGATCTCTAGAAGATCGAATGATCCCCATAATCTGGATCAACTTGTCATGCTCCTAAGTGAGAGATTCAATGAAAGAGTTAAGAGTAAGCGTCTTCCAGTTTGGAGTATAGAGCTCCATAGAATGAAATGTTGATACAAATACTAAATATTCTGCACCAAGTTTGTAGAGAATGGAAAGGATGAGTTGATCATTCTCCTTCTAAACCTTGCACGACTTCAATTGGAACACTATATGCTTGAATTTTGTGAAGAATTCATTTAGTGTTTCTAAATTGGATGGATGGAGAGAAATCAACTCATTATCCAACTAATATATCCTTAGATCATCCTGCTTGTCAAATAAGGAGGCAAGCTTATCCCAAACCTTCTTTGGAGTCTTCAATCCATTGGTGTGGAAGAGAATATCTCGAGAGATTGAGAGGCACAAGAATCCATAGGCTTCATCAAGCCTATTCCAGTAATTTTCTTTGTCAACATAATGAATTGGATCTTTCTCTGTCTCCATTATGAGTCTGGAGAGTCTTTTGGAGCATAGCTGCATCTCCATGTCCTCCTTCAACTAGTGATAGTTGAAAGGAGTGAGGAGCTCTATTGGAGGGGCCATTTAGAATGCAGTGGAGAAGACTAAGTTGCTATAGCAGATGCTGTGAAGGAGACTGAGCTGCTTGTAGCAAATGCAGTGAAGAGGACTAATAAACCTGTAAATCAAACAATCAAACAGAAAAAATAAGGTCGACAGTCTACACTTTTGGAATTTCCTTCACACCCAGCATAGTTGATCAAGTAAGATTGATCAACAATTCCTTAACTTGGGATATTAAATGGTAAATTCTCCGCTTCTGGTGCAGTACTGGAAGGATCAATTTTTCTAAAAAAATGATCCAAGTATGGATCTATAGTAGGAGAAGTGCCATGTCATGTCGAGGCTCTGATACCATATTAAATTAATCACATAGATTTATGGATCAACACATAACTCACAAAATATATCACATATATTACTCAACAATTGAAGAATGAAATAGTGCAAAAAGGGCTTGCAACTGTGAATGCTTTCATTAATCAAAAGTAATTAGATAATAATTAAAATGAAGTACAATGGCTAAATAGCCACATGCAATTCGAATCCATGTGAGGAAATTCGAGTTGATTAGACTCTACTTGACTGAATGGTTAACTGACCTTGTCTAAATCATTATCGGAGGACTGAGTGGTTAACTGACCTTGTCTAAATCATTATCAAAGTTCATCGAAGTTCTAAATCACAACTCAAGTGTCTAATTCAGTGTTAAATAGTCTAATTGACTGAGGTAAGTGAGTAAGTGTGCCTCATCTGCATGCAGCCATGCA
Source organism: Pseudotsuga menziesii (assembly GCA_001517045.1). Lineage (NCBI taxonomy): Eukaryota > Viridiplantae > Streptophyta > Pinopsida > Pinales > Pinaceae > Pseudotsuga > Pseudotsuga menziesii. The sequence goes on from LPNX010210547.1 coordinate 63,573, forward strand.
ATCCTAGCACTAACTAAGTAGAAATGCATGTAAGAGATTCGACCTGAATGTAACTGACTCCTAACTGAGCTTGACTAGTCACCAACTCAACTTAATTGATGGAGGTTGGTATCAGTACTCCCAGTGGCTCCTAATTTGTAGGGATTGATCTACGAGGCTCCTAAACTAATGCATGCAAGTGCAATCAGTGGCAGTAGGCCTCAATTAGTGTTCCCCACACTTTAGTAACTGGAACATGTGCCCCAATTAGCCCAAGTGGACCCAATGGTGATAGTGACTAAAAATAGATTGGAAGGACTCCTGATTTAGAAATATGACCAAATTGGACAAGGGAGGATTAATAATCCTAACAGAAAGGTTGTTACATAAACTCAATTGCGGAAAAATTGAGTTGCAGAAGAAAGCTTGTGGAAATCTGAAGTGTGGAAAGATATCTTGTGGGACAGAAGTTGTCGAATCGGGATTACAGAAGTTATAGAAGAAATATTTGGTCATGTTGCTAAATTTGGTTTGAGCATTTATGAATTCAAGAACCTTACGGAAGATGGTGAAATAATTTTAGAATGCCTATCGATTGGGTTCCTTGCTTTCCATGAGTCATTGAATGGTTTTTAATAGATTATGAAACTAAAAATCAGGCATAGGAACACGTGAAGGGAATAAATATTGGCAAGAATAAAATGATGGGTGAGAGAAATGTGTGACCTGCACTAAAATGGGGAGAATACGTAGAACAGAGACAGTGAAGGGATCCAAGTCTGAATGAGTAGAAGCATAATTAGACCCAAGAATGTAACAGAGTTGGTAAGCGTAGCTATATCTGTTTTTCAGCATATTGTACTAAACAAATTTTAAACCTAGGGAATAAGGGTGGTAGGGAGGTACTAGGGAAAACTTCTAGTCTTATGTCTGCAAGTTGGAGTTTGTACAAGTCTAGTGGGTCCTAGAAAACTGGGAGAGTGTGTGCTCTCCACAAGTTGTTTCTTGTAAAATAGAGGTTGTAGCCTCACTTGAGTTGGTGCTCAAAGAAAGTTAATTTATAATAAAATAATTTTCTCTTATGAGTTTCCTCATTAATATTTGTCTCTGTCCCCATAATATGTGTGATTGATAACAATTACTTCTATTTTATATTTGTTGCATTATCATGGCTATAAATCTGTGAACAGTAATAAAGTTTTAAAAGGCCAGAAATTGTTTAATCTTAGGAATAATTGATTCAACCCCCCCTTCTCAATTATTCAAATAATCTAAACAAAAATATCCAATGTTTTGACATGGTGTATTCATTCAAATTTAAAGATTATAAATTGTAAAAAGCCTATATATTTGCTTCTTCTTGTTCTTATATATGAATGTTGTAATTCGAATCATAAAATCCATATAAGACATGTCATAACAGATAATAAAGTAACAAGTTTGTAAATAAAGACATGATTTTTGTTAGAATGAAAAATCTGATCCACAAGTTCTTCCACAAATATGTTAATATGAGGAAAGACATATACTCTCATAATTTATGAAATAAAATGGAGGTGTTACAATTATTTTCAAGATAAGGGGATATGTCACTAACTATTACCTCTTCCCCTTAAACATATTATGTGTCCCAAAAGTGATCATTACATACATTGCACATACAACTATGGAGCTCAAAACCAATAGGCCATAACTTCCTTGAATTATTTTTCCTAAGGAGCAAGATGCACAACTCTAGTAGGCTTAACATACATACATTGAATCTAATCTTCAATACATAGTATAATCCATCACAGTGTTGTATTTTTGTTAGCCTTCAATAGGTCCAAATTCAAAATCCAACACTATTTGTGATCCAATAATCCCAGTGTTCTAAGAATTTTATCAATACACCCCACTACTAGAACCTAATACCAATATTTTTTATGGGAAAGATAAGATATCAAAAACCTAGTCTTATGTTTTGACTTCTTAGACACTTGGATAGGACCAACTAATTATGAACTTATGTTAGATGAGGCAATTGATGTTGCAACAACTATACACTGAGAATTTGTAGAAATTGCACCATGAGAAGCTACAAAGCTTACAATACCTTGAGAACCTATGGGAGGTGGTTTTGGTGTGGTAAGTCACAAATGAAGTGGTCAAAATCCTAGTGGGAAAAAAATTATTGTATAGATTTAGATAATGCACCTTGTACTGAGAAACCCCATCCACTATAATAACTATAATAACAAGGGGAAGCTTCTTGATTATATGAAATTCTACACAAACCTTGAGGACACCTTGAAATGAACTACACCAACCATATTGGATCAACACATTCCTAAACCTATTTGAGAACAAGTCTATAAAAGGTAATAAATAAAACAAAAGAGAATAGAACTCCAACTAAAAAGGATATTTAAAGCATCCTCAATTATCTAGATTAAAATTTTCCCTCCGTGACTAAACATAGGTTAGGGTATTGGTTTTCCATAGACTGTACTACAACACCTACATAATCATTGTCTTATAATTGAACAACAAGAAAACATATTTGAACCCTCATCTCTAATATGAATCTAGCAACACCCTTTCACTTCCCAGTTTACTATGAACCATTTATTGAATGAAGCTTCATATGACATTCAATGGAGAGATTACATGATCACTCCCCTAAGCATTCAATCGATTGTATAAAAATGATATTCACAATATTTTTGCAAATGTTTTTTATTTGGCAGGGCCCAAACTTGATCAACATACATACCTTGGATCTAACCATTGATACACATAGTAGAATATATCATAGTGTTCTATCCTTATTAGACTTAAATAGTGTTCTATTCAAAATCCATCGTGCATTGTGATCTAATAATACTAGTATTCTAAGAAGTCTATCAAGACACCCCACTACTTTAACCTAATACAAATATTTGTGATGGGAAAGATAAGATATCACCAAACAAGATTGTGCTTTGAATTCCTTGGCCACTTGGCTAGGACGAACTATTGACCCACTTATGTTAGATGAGGCAATTGATGTTGCAATAACTATACCTTGATGATTTGTATCAATTGTACCACGAGAAGATACACAATTGTACCTTGAGAATATATGAGAGGTGTTTTTCAGTGTGGTAGGTCACAAATGAAGTGGTCCAAATCTTGGTAGGAAAAATAAGTACTACAACACCTACATAATTGTTGCCTTATAATTGAACAATAATATAACATATTTGAACCCCCATCTTGTTCAATTATACTCACAATGTTACTCGCAATCTTGTATGTAATGATACTCACAATCGATTGTATGGAATGATACTCATAATATTGTTGCAAATTTTATTTATTTTGCATGAGAAATAAACTTGTTTTCTTAAAAAGGTCTTTGGAGATGGGTAGCAAATGGAATAGAATAAAAAATTATAGAAGGAAGGATCTCTCTCCCAAAAAGCTATGTTAAATAAGAGAAAATGAAAAGTAAGGCATGCAAAAGCATAGACATGCAACTATCACTTCCTAAGATATTAGTGTAATGCATGACACAACGACCTCTAGTTCAACACCGCAGCTGAAGTGAATGCGTCCAATGGAGCCCACTCAAATTCCAAAATCGAATTGGCCTCCAATCATTAATCCATAAACAAGAAATGATCTTGTGGGTTGAGACATTCAAATATTGTAGGATGTTGAGTGTGCAGGTTAGATGTTCACGAAGTTTGTAATTTTCAATCTCCCCAAGAACACCACACACATGTCAAACATAGTCCCATTTTGTAACAACATGTGAATGAAGTGACACAACAAAGTGGTGGTGGGACTTATACTTCTCCTACACCTACTTATCACCATGCTCATTCTCCCATCACTATCATGCTTCATCAACACCATGGCCATTTCCACCATCAACGTCACCACCATGCTCTTCATTCCCATGTGATCACCATACCCATCCTCACCGTCCCCATCCTCACCATCCCCATTGTCACAATCATGGCCCTTGTGCTCATTTTCACTTTAACGCCATCCATATTCCCATTTCCACCATCCCCGTTCTCATTCTCCCATCACCGTCATTCTTCATCAACACCGTGTCTATTTCCACCATCAACGCCACCACCATCCTCCTCATTTCCATGTTGTCACCATTTCCATCATCATCATCCTCATTATCACCATCATGGACCTTGTGCTCATTTTCTCCTTAATGCCATCCCCATTCCCAATGCCACCATCCCCACGCTCATTATCCCATCAATGTTATGCTTCATCAACACATAGGGAATTACCCTCTTCGACAATGTATTTCAACTAAGAAAAAGGTAAAGAGAGATAGGAAAAAATGAGAGAGAAAAAATGATATTATGGTATTTTTGTGATAAATTTTGATCCTAAAGTTGGATTGGGTGCTCTTTGTACCGTTGGAAAGGTCTCGTTGATGGATACAACTTATGTGTTTTGAGATTTGCTAAATTCCTCACGGTTTGGCCGAGGCGTGCATTTTTGTAAATATGGGCATGAGGAATATAGAAAAGCATCTTTCAAAGATGCTTTAAATGAAAATAATCTTTTCAAAAATGCCTTAAATAAAAAGCATCTTTTAAAGCCTATTATCAAAGATTCTTTAAAAGATGCTTAATGGAAAATATCTTTGAAAATATGCTTTTCGAGATTCCTCATGCACATATTTACAAAAACGTACGCCCTAAGCAAGCCATGAGGAATATCTTAGAGCTCAAAACATGAAATTTTTATCACTCGATGACACCTTTCCAACGGTACCAAGAGAGCTCCAATCTGACTTCGAGATCAAAAGTTATCGTGAAAATACCCTAATATTCTCTTTTTCTCTCTCATTTTTTCCTATCTCTCTCTCTACCTTTTTCTTATTTAGGATACATTTTAGGCTTGGTAATTCCTTATGCACCATATCCATTACCACCATCAGCGTCACCACCATCCTCCTCATTCCCATGTTGTCATCATCCCCATTGTCACCATTGTGACCCTCATGCTCATTTTCACCTTATAAACGTCATCCCCATTTCCATTTCCACCATCCCCATGCTCATTCTCCCATCATCATTGTGATTCATTAAAACCATGAAAATTTCCACCATCAACCTCACTACCATCCTCCTTGTGCCCATGTTGTCACCGTCCCCATCCTCATCATCCACATTGTCACCATCATGGCCCTTGTGCTCATTTTCACCTTAACGCCATCTTCATGCCCATTTCCACCACCCCCATGATCATTCTCCCATCACTGTCGTTATTCATCAACACCATGGCCATTTCCACCATCAATTCCACCAACACCCTCCTTATGCCCATGTAGCCATTGTCCCCATCCTCACACATCCTCACCATCATCCTCATTGTCACCATCACCATCATGCTTCATCATCACCATCCCCCTGTTCATGTGTTTGTCAACATCCTCCCCATCCATAATTTGTCATCCACCATCATCCTCATCCATCATATGCATCCATCACCATCATGCTTCACCATCACCATGCCCATTGTCTCCATCACCAGCACACCTCATCGTCCTCATGCTCACTATCTCTATATTAATAAACATGTTGTCTTTGTTTTCTAATCTCATTTTATTCAATAACCATCATTTATCCTCCACCATCGCCATCACCCTCTATGTCACCATCACCATAATGCTTCACCATCACCATCCACATGCTCATGTGTGCACCATCATCCTACTCATCCATCATTTGTCATCCACTTTCATCCTCATCCACCAAATTTCATCATCACCATCACCATGCCCATTGTCTCCATCACCATAATGCTTCATCGTCCTCATGCTCACTATCTTTGTATTAATGGATATGTTGTCTTTGTTTTTTGCTCTCATCTAAGTCATCCACTATCACATGCCCCAATTTTTTATTATTTGATATTATTTGAGGACAAGATGTTAAATTTTATGCTAAGTTGTAATTGATGACTCAAGAGTCAAGAATATTTAATGTAATTCTGATTATTTTATTTATAAATAAATAAAGGTGGAGACAACAGCTTAGGAGAGTTGTTAAAAGAGTGTTTACTAGTCAAATTGGTGGAGGAGACTGGGTGGAAAGCAAACTGACATGTGGCAGCATCCTCAAACCACTTCCAACTGTTGCAGGTGGCAACCTCCCTACATTTGGGGTCATGATTCCCTAAGAAAGTGGGATCACAGCAGGTGACTCAATTAATGAAAACTGACCCAAAAGACCTAGGCAATCTTTATAAAAATTCCCATTGAAGAGAGCGGTGGCTGCTCATTCTAGAGAAGTGATCATTCAGGTGAATGAATGTACTTCAGAGAAATTCAATGGAAGGGAAATGTGGAAAGTGTTTGAGGGGATAATTGCTGATTGATCTAGTTGCAGCTTTTAAGCTGAAGATCATATTGCTGAGAGAAGAGTGTTTTGCGAAGATATTGGACTAGTCTACTGTTTGCATTCTCCACCAGTTCTCAGCCAAGAAGACCAGGAACAGACTCGGGGGTCCTGAGGAAGCATTTTTTGAGTGCTCTCCAGGAGATTGGTAGGGAGGAATGACCTCCTAACGTTGTTGTCGTCTGTCTTAAGCAGGTTTTTCATTATTTTGTTTTACTGTGTTAGTATCTAAATCTGAGTGATATATGAATGTTGAAGATTCAGTTTGTAGAATGTTAGAATCTAGTAGTCTTTTTAAATGATTGAAGAAATGAACTTGACTAGAAAAGTAATGTGTTAGAATAGAAATAATTTCTAGACCGTGTTTCTCCACACCTGGAAAACCAGGCAGTACTCTAGCACAGGTAGAATGTTTAAGTAGATAAGAGAACATTTTAGTAGATAAGATCGTGTATTTATAGACAGTAGAATAATTTTATTCATGTTAAAATATTAAGGAGGTTAAACAGTGTTATGATATGTTTATATTTCTCTGTTTTCACTTAGTAACTGAATGAAATACAGCAGAAAAACCACATTAGAGTTACAATGATTACATACAGTTAAGTAAATAAGTGAGCTACTAATCACATAGTTTATTTCAAACAACATTAACTAAATATAAGACTAATATTTATTATAAACTAAATAGGGTTATGTTAAAAGTACTTAAATTATAAATAATAAACTGAGTTACAGAGTCTATGCTATATCTTTTCAAGAACTTTGAGTATGACAGTTTAGTAAATAAAAGCAATCAAAATATAATTAATAACTAGTGCAAAACTAAATATTTACCTATGTAGAAACTATTTTATAATTATCAGACAGGCTTATACCTGTAAATGTAAAACTTCAGGGTCGACACCCTAACCAAATTTTTTAACTCTTATAAATAAAAACATCTAAGCTACAATCCATTTTCTTAGATAATTATAAAAATAAATGATTAGTCTACTATAGACCGTTTACAATCCTTTCTGAAGACAAATGTACAATTACAAGCTAAAAATATCACAACACAACTGTAATAATAATTTAACCGAATTAACAAGTAGCAGAACCTAATTATTAATAAATTGAAGAACTTATTTAGACAAGGGTTTCATTTCAGGAAAAACCCTAGCTTGTATATTCCGAACAAGTAAGTTAATATTATAAATTACACACTACGAATGAGTTACAGTCTTATAATAACAATATCTATTACAAAAGATATTTAGACGGTAATGTTCTTTATTAACCGTCGAATAGGAAAAACCCTAATGTACACAGAGTCATAATTTACTAGATTACGGTAAAAACGAGACTGAGCTCGAAGTAAAATCCTTCCTAAAAACCCAATGTATTACATTGACAGGCCATAAATCTAAAAACTTAACCAATTTACAACACCCAGCTCAATGCCGGTGTACCCAGCATCGTGGTGAGGGTTTGAAAGACAAAACTAACAAACAAATTATAAAAACATTATTACTGTAATAACATTTATAAGACAATGCATATTTTATTAGAGTATTCGAAACAGAGAACCATTAAAACCATGAAGACAGGAGAACCTCCACATAATAAGAACAGAGTATGTCATTAATTAGCCATAAGGCTGTAAACCTGTCAATAAGTCAAAAACAGTGAAATACAAGTCACGGCATCGAGGCCGGAGTTACCCTGCTACAAGCAAGGGTTTTAATAACCAAAAATACTAAATAACAACTGAGCTAAACATTTTAAACACTGAAGGAACCGAAGTCGTATTTCTTTTCCAACTGAAACCCTTTTCCGCTAATCTTACAAGCATGGAGTTGCCACATTGTAACTGGGGCTTACCCGTAGGTCTTATTGTCAATCCAAACTTGGAGAGGGTTCTTCCAAGCATAAGGGCGAGCTGTAACCTGCAAGTGAATACCAAAACCTTGATTAGAAACTGAGTTATATAATCGTAACTGTAACTTAAAACTTATAAACATTTGTAAGACAAATTATTACATGGAAGCGAAGGAATCTGAAGAAACGAAGGAAATGAACCAGCACAATGAACAATACAACCCTCGTGCTCACCTATGACAGAGCCAGCAGATTCAAAATGCATACTACACAAATGACTGGAGCAGGATTAAAGATTTGGCAATGGCCACACAAGGAATCGACACTAAAAACTACTAACAGAGAACAAATACATGCACAACAAAGTATTGCATGTAGAAGGAAAACCAAGTGCGAGCTGTGAGTCTTGAAATCCACACACTCGAGTGGCAACACTTCTCTACACACAGACAATGGAGCTAGAGATGAGCACAAGCGAGCCCTCATGGCCGTAGTAAACCAGACAGTGCAAAGACCAAAACCCTTGACGAATAATGAGGATTTAGGGTTGCGTTGGAGGCTTTTAAATCATGCATTGCACGGAGGTGGATGTTCCACGTACCCACAAATTTACTTAGTCCACAGTGGGTCGAATGATATAGTTGTCCACTGCATTGTCGGGACAACAAATTATTGTTAATAATTTAATTAGTAACTACAATGATAGTATAGTTATAAAGTCAACATATCATTACAATGATAAACCATAGGGTAAGCTTTGGTAAAAGAATAAGATTTATATTGCATCGTTAGCCCTTACTTTATATAAACCTTGGAATCTTTGTTGGTAATGAACCAAAACATATATTGCATTGATATCCTTATTTTGTAATGACTAGTATGATCTTTCTTAGTAAAACATTTAAGAAGAGATCAATATTATAGTAAAAGTTATTGAGCATGAGTTGATTGTACCACTATTGACCCTTTTTATAACCATAAACGATGCATGTCTATGCTGTTAGAACTAGTTTATAAATCAATAAGGTGTATACTGAAATAAATAATAAATACACCCTAGAATAACTCTTACTTTTGAATGTAGTCTACAGTACTAAGAGTAAGATAAAATTCTTGGAAGTACATGATCTTTTGGTCTCCATAAAATACCAAATCTCTAAGTTTAAACAAACCAAGGTGAGATTAGACTTGGTAGTAAAGGATAGTAAAACTATCCAAAAATAAATATAGTATCACTTGTTATTATAAATAAATAATAGGGTAATGTAATCTCGCCACATTACTTATGTCCTGAAGAAATTGGGAAGATAGAATTCACAGCTTAACGGCAATTGTGCAAATGATCATTTATAACTAGAATACATTAACCAGCTGATAAAATTTCCTCTACTAAAGTTCAATTAAAAGTAGAACTGAGGGTTCTTTTGTAAGCTTGTCCTTAGAAGGCTTTAGTTTTATTTTCCATGGTTATAAGCAGTGTTTAAAACTGTAGAAATAACAACAACAATAAACTCTTATGTCAGTAAAGGTATTGTTCTACAAAATCTTGAGCTTTATAAGAACTTGGCTAATAGCTTGAAATTTTGTCATACTAAATCCGAAAATAAAGTCATACTAATGAAAAACATTGAGTATGGTAAGGTTATTAGTCTTTACGACATGAATTTAAAATACTGTCATAGTTGCAAAACATGTAAAGAAGAGTTACTTTACCTTGTAGTACCCTTGGATTATATTAAGCAAACTTTTATTCTAGCAATATATTTATGCTAAAGAAGTATATCTGGATTAAATCTTTAATAAACTCCTACTGGTTCAAAATTTACCTGTCAAGCCTGTAAGATCCAGAAATCCAGCTAAGTTAGCAATCGCTAAGTAAGCCCCAGATAGAACGTAACTTCTCACCTACTTGACAATATCAAATCATCATTACAGCTACAAACAACTGAATGCAAATTAGTTACATCACATATCGAAATTAAAATAGTATTAATTTATATGTGTTTAAGTTAATCATTAGTTTGTTAACTGTTTCATTTTTCTGTTAACCGCTAGCAGTTAACAAAATGTGACTATAGACAATTTATGTTACATCAAAAAATTTTAATTTTTGTGAAAATTTGGGGTTATGACATGTGGTATAAGAGAAAAAGGTTCAAACACTAGGCCTTGATGAAGCCCAACTTGCTTTTATGAAACAGTGAATTTAAACTATTTTTGCTGATGTTATTTTTTTTAATGTTATTCAACAGAGAAAATTGTTTCTGAAGTTTAACAGCAGGTATGGAAAGGCTGGAGGAATATGCGGAAGAGGAATCTCCATTTACTGACAAGAAAACTTACCAAGAGACCCTATACAAGAAGACCTAACCACTAATTCCTCAGAACTTTTACAAACAGTAAAAGACTTAAAATCTGAAATAGAATATGTTAAACGAGAGAATAAAAGGATTCTGAGGGCTCAGGAGGATCTGAATTAGATACTAACAGAAAGATTCCAAACTGAGGGAAGGGTTAAAATAGCTAATTCAGAAGATATAAGTCATCAACATAAATATAAAAAGATTAAACAGACTAAAAATGAAAGCAGCTCATCTTCAGAGGTATTTGGTGATCAATGTAATTTTCATTCCACTAGTGATAGTAGTGATGACAACCATTACTAAAAGGAGAAAATACAAACCCTATGAGGAAATTTTTGGGGAGTTTAAAAAGATTAAACCACTAACATTCAATGGAGAGACTGAGAAGGGGGAGGAAGCAGAATCCTGGTTATCTGGGATGAAAAAGTACTTCCAAATTTATAACTATTCTAACCAATTAAAGGCTAGAATGGTTATCTACAATCTTTCAGGGAAGGCTGATATTTGGTGGCAAAACTTGAAGAGAGTGAAGGGAATAAAAGAGAAGAACGTAAATTGGAGTACCTTCAAGAGGTACTTTAAAAAGAAATTTTTGTCTAAGCAATACTATGAAGAAAGAGCAAAAGAATTCTATGAGCTTAAACTAGGTTCAATTACTATGAAAGGTTTGAACAGTAAGTTTTTAAATCTACTTAGGTATGTACCATACCTTGTAGATGAAAAACCAAAGGTACATCGATTCCTCAGCTGTCTACCTTATCATATCAAGGATAGGATTGAGTATGACAATCCAAAAACTCTGGAAGAAGCTATGAGGAAAGCCAATTTCTGTTATGAATAGAATCAAAAGAAGGAGAGCATGGCCAACTGGAAGGCCAAGAAGAATAACAACCATTATGATCAAAAGAAAAAAGAATTTGTGCCCAACTGGAATTCTAAAACAATAAGGCCAGAAATTTTGCTAACAAGAATTTCCAAGGGAATAAGAATAATTTACCAAGCAATCAGAACAATTCAAAGGGTAAAGAATCTGCTAATAACCATGGTAATTACACAAAGAAATTTGACCGCAAAGAACCTATAAAGTGCTGGGAGTGTAATGGCCCACATTATGCCTCAGTATGTCCTAATCAGAAAAAGACTGTCAGTAATATTCATACCATACAGGAGGAAATAACTGTTGGAGATTTAGCAAGGACTATGCCTAGAATCAATGCATCCTTGGAGAATCGACAAGCAAAATATCAAACTTCCATGGTGGAAGTAGAAGGTACGATAAACCAAACCCCTATAACTATTTTAATTTATCCAGGAGCTAGTCTCAGTTATGTTTCACCTAAATTGGTAGAAAAATGTAAGCTTCCTGTTGAAAAAATTGAAAATTCTTGGTTGGTTCAGTTAGCCACTGGTGCAAAAAGGAAGGTAACTTGTTTTGTAAAGAAATGTGCAGTAGTTATGGATCAATTTGAAACTGTTGTAAATCTTAATGTATTACCTCTTGGTTCTTATGACTTACTAATCGGTATGGATTGGTTAGAACAACATAGGGTGATTTTAAATTGTTATGATAAAACCTTTACGTGTATAAATAATGATGGAAAATCAATAAATGCAAAGGGAATCCCTAGAAGAACTACCATAAGGCATATTTCTGCTCTGCAGCTTAAGAGGGTTGTTAGGAAGGGTTGTAAAGCTTATGCAGTAACCATAACTGATGAGGAGAATCTAAATAAAACAAACAAATTAAAATTTGAGGACATACCAGTTTTAAGAGAATATGTTGATGTATTTCCGGAAGAAATTCTAGGACTACCTCCGAAAAGGGAACTAGATTTTACCATTGAGCTGGTACCTGGTGCAGTACCAGGCTCAAAGGCCCCTTATCGAATGAACATACTTGAACTTAATGAACTTAAATCACAATTAAAAGAACTTATTGACAAAAATTATATTCGACCTAGTGTGTCTCCCTGGGGGGCACCTGTCATCTTCGTTAAGAAAAAGGATGGAACCATGCAACTTTGCATAGATTACCATTAGCTGAATAAGATGACTATTAAAAATCGATACCCATTACCTCGCATATATAATATGTTTGATCAATTACGTGGAGCCACGGTGTTCTCAAAAATTGATTTAAGGTCTGGATATCATTAAGTTAGGATTAAAGATGAAGACATCTATAAAACAACTTTTAGAACTTGATATGGCCATTACGAGTTTTTCGTCATGCCATTCAGGCTTACTAATGCCCCAACTATTTTTATTTGTTTAATGAACAACGTTATGCATAAGTATCTAGATAAGTTTGTGGTTGTGTTTATCGACGACATATTAATCTATTCAAAAACGGAAGAAGAACATAAAGAACATTTAAAAATTGTTTTGCAAGAGCTATGAGATCATCAACTCTTTGCAAAGTTTAGTAAATGCGATTTCTTTAAGGATAAGATTTAGTACTTAGGTCATCTGGTGATTAAGGAAGGAATTTCAGTAGATCCCAAAAAAATAAAGGCGATCGAAGATTGGCCAGTTCCTAAGGATGTAACTGATGTTTGATCCTTCATGGGAATTACAGTTTATTACCGGAGGTTCATTGAAGGTTTTTTGAGAATCATGAATCCAATAACTTCTTTGCATAAGAAAGGAAAGAAATTTGATTGGAACCAAAAATGCGAGGATAGCTTTAAAAAGTTAAAAACTTTATTAACCAGTGCACCTATTTTAAGAATAGCTGATCCAAATAAAGAATTTGTAGTGTGTACTGGTGCTTACAATGATAGTTTAGGCGGTGTTTTGACTCAAGAAGGGCATGTTATTTCCTATGAGTCTAGGAAATTAAAAATTCATGAAAGGAATTATGCAACTTATGATTTGGAATTAGCTGTTGTTATACATTCTCTAAAGATGTGGCGTCATCACCTAATTGGCAGAAAATTTATTTTAATGACTGATAATAAAGGACTAAAATATCTGTTAAATCAGCCTAATCTAAATGCCAAACAAGCTAGGTGGCTAGCTTTTCTACGTGATTATGATTTCGAAATTCAACACATTAAAGGTAAATAAAATAAAGTTGCTGATGCATTAAGTAGGAATGCAAGGCTGAACTTCACAGAGTTATCAACACTTATACAACAGATCTAGATGAACAACTTAAAGTGGGGGTAAAACAAGATGAAATTTACCAAAACTTACAAGCTAAAACGAAAGAAAATCCAGCAGAAAGCTTAAGTAAAGGGTACAGTTTGAATGAAAAAGGATTTTTATTGTATAAAGACAGAATGTATGTAACTAATGTACCTAAAGTTAAGTTATTAATTTTGGATGAAATCCATAAAACTCCATACTCAAGTCATCCAGGTTATCAAAAGACTATAACTATATTAAGGAGAGAATATTTTTGGCCAAACATGAAGACCAAACTGGAAGAGTATATTGCTAGGTGTTTTGCATGTCAGCAAGTAAAAACTGAACATCAACACCCAGCTGGATTACTTCAACCATTGCCCATTCCTAGCTGGAAATGGGAGATAATTAGTCTCGATTTTGTTACTAGACTGTCTAAAAATCAGAATTTAAATGACTCCACAATGGTAGTGGTTGATAAATTAAGTGAAGCAGCTCACTTTATACCTATTAAAACTACGTATAAAGCTGCAAACATAGCTGATATCTTTCTAAAGCAAATTTTCCGACTGCATGGAATACCAAAGGTTATAATCTCAGATAGAGATCCTAAATTTACAGGTAATTTTTGGAAATATTTATTTAAAGGATTAAACACTACATTAAATTTTAGTATTTCGTTCCATCTCAAACAGATGGACAGACTGAAAGAGTAAACCAAGTATTGGAATATTTACTAAGAATGTATGTGAAAGACCAGCCAGGTAAATGGGAGGATTATTTGCATTTGGTAGAATTTGCTTATAATAATAATTATCAAGCGTCAACCAGATTTATTCCTTTCAAAATCTTGCATGGAAGGAAATGTAATAGTCCTATCTCTTGGAGTAATCTGGTGGATAGATTAGTATTAGGTCCTGAACTATTGAAGGAAATGGAATAAATTGTAAAACAGGTACAAGGTAATCTGAAAGTTGCGCAGGATCGACAAAAAAGTCAAGCAGACCTTAAAAGAACTCCAAAGGAGTTTCAGGTAGGTGAACATGTGTTCATCAAGGTGAGGCCCAAAAAGAGCTCTTTGAGATTGGGTAGTTGTGAAAAACTAGCACCTCATTACTGTGGCCCATTTGAAATACTATCCAGGATTGGACAAGTAGCTTATCAATTAGCATTACCACCGAATTTAAGAGTACATAATGTTTTTCACATTTCTGTATTAAAGAAATATGTTCATGATGCTACTCATGTTGTTAACTGGAATGATATACATGTGGAACCAAAAGGAGATTTTCTAGTAGAACCGAACTATATCCTCGGGCGGAGGGAGATCACACTTCAGAACCGCACCATTGGTCAGGAGAAGGTGCAATGGAAGCACCTTAGTCCAGAAGAAGACACCTGGGAATTGGAAAGTAATATGCGGGATGCATATCCAATTCTGTTCCAGGGGAATTCTGAGGACGAAGAATAAATAATATTGAGGATGATGTTATGCTTTAAGGGGGTGTGTATGTCACATGCCCCAATTTTGCAAAAAACAATTTTATATTATTTGATATTATTTGAGGACAATATGTTAAATTTTATGCTAAGTTGTAATTGATGACTCAAGAGTTAAGGATATTTAATGTAATTCTAATTATTTTATTTATAAATAAATAAAGGAGGAGACAACAGCTTAGGAGAGCTGTTAAAAGAGTGTTTACTGGTTAAATTGGTGGAGGAGACTGGGTGGAGAGCAAACTGACACATGGCAGTGTCCTCAAACCACTTCCAACTGTTGCAGGTGGCAACCTCCCTATATTTGGGGTCATGATTCCCCAAGAAAGTGGAATCAGAGCAGGTGGCTCAATTAATGAAAACTAACCCAAAAGACCTAGGCAATCTTTATAAAATTTCCCATTGAAGAGAGTGGTGGCTGCTCATTCTAGAGAAGTGATCATTCAGGCGAATGAATGTACTTTAGAGAAATTCAATGGAAGAGAAATGTGGAAAGTGTTTGAGGGGATAACTGCTGATTGATCTGGTTGCAACTTTTAAGCTGAAGATCATACTGCTGAGAGCAGAGTGTTTTGCAGAGATGTTGGACTAGTCTACTCGTGGAATTCTCCACTAGTTCTCAGCCAAGAAGACTAGGAACAGGCTCGGGGGTCCTGAGGAAGCGTTGTTTGAGCGCTCTCCAGGAGATTGGTAGGGAGGAACGACCTCCTAACGCTATTGCCGTCTGTCTTAAGCAGGTTTTTCATTATTTTGTTTTACTGTGTTAGTATCTGAGTCTGATTGATATATGAATGTTGAAGATTCAGTTTGTAGAATGTTAGAATCTAGTAGTCTTTTTAAATGATTGAAGAAATGAACTTGACTAGAAAAGTAATGTGTTAGAATAGAAATAATTTCTAGACTGTGTTTTTCCACATCTAGAAAACCAGGGAGTACTCTAGCACAGGTACAATGTTTACGTAGATAAGATAATGTTTTAGTAGATAAGATCGTGTATTTACAGATAGTAGAATAATTTTATTCATGTTAAAATATTAGGGAGGTTAAACAGTGTTATGATATGTTTATATTTCTCTGTTTTCACTTAGTAACTGAATGAAATACAACAGAAAAACCACATTAGAGTTACAATGATTACATGCAGTTAAGTAAATAAGTGAGCTACTAATCACATAGTTTATTTCAAACAGTATTAACTAAATCTAAGACTAATATTTATTATAAAATAAATAGGGTTATGTTAAAAGTACTTAAATTATAAAGAATAAACTGAGTTACAGAGTCTATGCTATATCTTTTCAAGAACTCTGAGTAAATTCTACCTGACAGTTTAGTAAATAAAAGCAATGAAAATATAATTAATAACTGGTATAAAACTAAATATTTACCTATGTAGAAACTATTTTATAATTATCAGACAGGTTTATACCTGTAAATGTAAAACTTCAGGGTCGAAACCCTAACCAAATTATTTAACTATTATAAATAAAAACATCTAAGTTGCAATCCATTTACTTAGATAATTATATAAATAAACGATTAGTCTACTATAGACTTTTTACAATCTTTTCTGAAGACAAATGTACAGTTACAAGTTTCAAATATCACAACACACCTGTAATAATAATTTAACCGAATTAACAAGTAGCCTAATTACTAATAAATTGAAAAACTTATTTAGATAAGGGTTTCATTTCAGGATAAAATTTAGCTTGTATATTCTAAACAAGTAAGTTAATATTATAAAGTACACACTATGATTGAGTTACAGTCTTATAATAACAATATCTATTACAAAAGATATTTAGACAGTAATGTTCTTTATTAACAATCGAATAGGAAAAACCCTAATGTACTTAGAGTCATAATTTACTAGATTACAGTAAAAACGAGACTGAGCTCAAAGTAAAATCCTTCCTAAAAACCCAATGTATTACATTGACAGGCCATAAAGCTGAAAACTTAACGAATTTACAACACCCAGCTCAATGCCGGTGTACCCAACATCGTGGCGAGGGTTTGAAAGACAAAACTAACAAACAACTTATAAAAACATCATTATTGTAATAACATTTATAAGACAATGCATATTTTATTAGAGTATTCGAAACAGAGAACCATTAAAACCATGAAGATAGGAGAACCTCCACATAATAAGAACAGAGTATGTCATTAATTATCCATAAGGCTGTAAACCTGTTAATAAGTCGAAAATAGTGAAATACAAGTTACGGCATCGAGGCCAGAGTTACCCTGCTATAGGAAAGGGTTTTAATAACAAAAAATACTTAATCACAACTAAGCTAAACATTTTAAACACTGAAGGAACCGAAGTCGTATTTCTTCTCCAACTAAAACCCTTTCCCCCTAATCTTACAAGCAGGGAATTGCCACATTATAACTGGGGCTTACCGTGGGTCTTGTTGTCAATCCAAACTTGGAGAGGGTTCTTCCAAGCATAAGGGCGAGCTGTAACTTGCAAGTGAATACCAAAACCTTGATTAGAAACTGAGTTATATAACCGTAACTGTAACTTAAAACTTATAAACATTTGTAAGACAAATTATTACCTGGAAGCGAAGGAATCTGAAGCCACGAAGGAAACAAACCAGCACAATGAACAGTACAACCGTTGTGCTCATCTATGACAGAGGCAGCGGATTCAAAATTCATACTACATAAACGACTGGAGTAGGATTAAAGCTTTGGCAATGGCCACGCAAGGAATTGACACTAAAAACTACTGATAGAGAACAACTACACGCACAACAAAGTATTGCATGCAGAAGGGAAACCAAGTGCGAGCTATGAGTCTTGAAATCCACACACTAGAGTGGCAACACTTCTCTACACACAGACAATGGATCTGGAGATGAGCACAAGCGAGCCCTCATGGCCGCAGCAAACCAGACAATGCAAAGACCAAAGCCTCGACGAAAAATGAGGATTTAGGGTTGCGTTGGAGGCTTTTAAATCATGCATTTCACGAAGTTGGATGTTCCAGGTACCCACAAATTTACTCAGTCCACAGTGGGTCGAATGATATAGTTGTCACTACATTGTCGGGACAACAAATTATTGTCAATAATTTAATTAGTAACTACAATGATAGTATAGTTATAAAGTCAACATATCATTACAATGATAAACCATAGGGTAAGCTTTGGTAAAAGAATAAGATTTATATTGCATCGTTAACCCTTGCTTTATATAAACCTTGGAATCTTCGTTGCTAATGAACCAAAACATATATTGCATCAATATCCTTGTTTTGTAATGACCTTATGATCTTTCTTCAATAAAACATTTAGGAAGAGATCAATAGTATAGTAAAAGTTATTGAGCATGAGTTGATTGTACCACTATTGACCCTTTTTATAACCATAAACGATGCATGTCTATGCTGTTAGAACTAGTTATAAATCAATAAGGTGTATACTAAAATAAATAATAAATACACCCTAGAATAACTCTTACTTTTGAATGTAGTCTACAGTACTAAGAGTAAGATAAACTTCTTGGAAGTACATGATCTTTTGGTCTCCATAAAATACCAAATCTCTAAGTTTAAACAAACCAAGGTGCGATTAGACTTGGTAGTAAAGGGTAGTAAAACTATCCAAAAATAAATATAGTATCACTTGTTATTATAAATAAATAATAGGGTAATGTAATATTGCCACATTACTTATGTCATGAAGAAATTGGGAAGATAGAATTCACAGCTTGACGACAATTGTGCAAATGATCATTTATAACTATAATACATTAACCAGCTGATAAAATTTCCTCTACTAAAGTTCAATTAAAAGTAGAACTGAGGGTTCTTTTGTAAGCTTCTCCTTATAAGGCTTTAGTTTTATTTTCCATGGTTATAAGCAGTGTTTAAAACTGTAGAAATAACAACAACAGTAAACTCTTATGTCAGTAAAGGTATTGTTCTACAAAATCTTGAGCTTTATAAGAACTTGGCTAATAGCTTGAAAGAAGGTTTGTCCGAAAATAAAGTCATACTAATGAAAAACATTGAGTATGGTAAGGTTATTGGTCTTTACGACATGAATTTAAAATACTGTCATAGTTGCAAAACATGTAAAGAAGAGTTACTTTACCTCGTAGTACCCTTGGATTATATTAAGCAAACTTTTACTCTAGCAGTATATTTATGCTAAAGAAGTATATCTGGATTAACGCTTTAATAAACTCCCACTGGTTCAAAATTTACCTGTCAAGCCTGTAAGATCCAGAAATCCAGCTAAGTTAGCAATCGCTAAGTAAGCCACAGATAGAACGTAACTTCTCACCAACTTGATAAGATCAAATCATCAGTACAACTAGAAACAACTGAATGCAAATTAGTTACATCACATATCGAAATTAAAATAGTATTAATTTATATGTGTTTAAGTTAATCATTAGTTTCTTAACTGTTTCATTTTTCAGTTAACCGCTAGCAGTTAACAAACTGCGATTATAGACAATTTATGTTACATCAAAAATTTTAATTTTTGTTAAAATTTGGGGTTATGACATCCACCATCACCATCATGCTTTACCATCACCATCACAGTCATGCTTCACCATCACCAACAATATTCACCATCAGCATCATGCTTCACCATCACCATCATGCCTCATTGTCCTCATGCTCAATATCTCTGTATTAATGGATATGATGTCTTTTTTTTTCTCTCATCTAAGTCATCCACCATCACCATAATACTCATTTTCACTATCACCATCATGCTTCACCATCACCATCCCCATGCTCATGTGTGTACCATCCTTCTCCTCATCCATCATTTGTAATACACCATCATCCTCATCCATCATATGTCACCATTACCACCATGCTTCACCATCACCATTCCCATTGTCATCCTCATCCTTAGTGTCATCATCACCATCATGGGAAATAGTTAATCTATGTGGGAGCTCAAAGGAACACCCCTATGGCACCACTATGCATGACATCCCATGCCAATGAAATCTCTCATGTGAAGTCAATTTTCTACAAAAACCATTGTGTGAATGTAATCACATACTAATACAAATGTATGGGATATGGAAAGGCAATCAACTTCACATAATATTGTTGTAATGTTAAATGTGCCAATATCAGGTGACAAAGTCAACCAACAAATATGATGGAATGAAAAATTTAACAAAAACATTCCCTACTTGATATAACAAAATCATATATTCAATAAAATTCCCTGCTTGTATCTTTTTACTATCTCTTAATGGGAGAAAACCTAGACTCCACAATCACCAAAAACGATGGGTTCTTAGCCATAGACCCATGTGAGAGAGGAACCCCTAGCATTATCTTGATTTCCAAATTCTAATGAAGTCAACGATTCGTCGATATGATCCAAAATCATTGTTCTATGGACCATCTAAACTCACCTCTTGGAGGCTTTCAGGGACACATGTTGAAACCTTGTTGGGGGCATAGAATTTGATTTAGGAATCAAAATTAAGTTATGTGAGATCTTTCAAATGTGTTTGGTCAGGATCGACATGGAACTCCAGCCAAGAATTCATGGTCAAGGATTTTCCAAAGTAAACCCCTTTCTGGAAAAAAATGCATTGTCTCCTATTGATCCAAACCCTAGTTTATGAAATCATGAAATAAGACCATATTTGGGTCATGGACCCACACAAGAGAAGCAACCTAGTGTTATTTCAATGTCCCAATTCCAACGAAGTTGATTGTTCATTGACAACAACCACGATCATCATTCTATGGCCCATTTAAACTCGTCTCTTGGAGACTTTCAAGGACACATGTTGAAACCCTATAGGGGGCATATAATCTGATTTAGATAGAAGAATTGAGTTCTGTGAGATCCTACAAGTATGTTTGGCTAGGTTCAATGTGTAAATGCCAACCAAGATTTCACAGTTGAGGCATTTCCAAAGTTGACCCCTTGTGCAAAAATTTCATTGTCTCCTACTGAGAGATACCCCTAGCGTTATTCTAATGTGCATTCTTAAATAGAGTTGGCAATTCGTTGATTCAAGCCATGATCACTATTCTATGTCCCATTTAAAATTTCCTCCTAGAGGTTTTCAAGGATACATGTTGAAACCTTGTTAGGAGCATCGAATTTGATCCAGACAGTAAAATTTGAGTTGTGTGCGATGTTACAACTAAGTTTGGGAAAATTCAACATGGGAATGCTAGACAAGAGTTCACGGTCAAGGAATTTCCAAATTTGAACCCCTTGTGAAAAAATTGTATTATCTCCTACCGAGCCAAACCCTAGTTTACGAAATCACGAAATAGCACCATAGTTATACCATGGACCCACACAAGAGAGGCACCCCTAGCATTATTTTGATGTCTTGATTCCAATGGATTCAATTGTTCATCTATCTGAGCCATGATCATTGTTTTATAGACCATTCAAACTCACTTCCTGGAGACTTTCAAGGACATTGCATGTTGAAACCATGAAACGGACATAGAATTTGATCCAAGCAATGGAATTGAGTTTCATGAGATCTTGGAAGTGTATTTGGACAAGTTCAACATGTGAACGCTAGCCATTAGTTCATGATTAAGGAAATTCTAATTTTGACTCCCTTGTGCATAATTTACACTATCTTACTAAGAGAAATCCTAGATTCCAAAATGACCAAAAAGGATGGGCTATGGGCCATGGACCGAAGAGAGAGATCCACCCACAAAATTGTTCTAACGTCCTGATTCTAATAAACTCGATGGTTCCTAAATCCAAGAAACTGTCATCATTTCCTGTCCAGTTGCAACTCACCATTTAGAGGTTTTCAGGGACACATGGTGAATTGGTCTCGGGTCCAGTTAGGGAACATGTATCTAGGTATGGCAAAGTTGGCCAGGTTGATCAGAGGCTTTCATGGTGAGTTTCGTGGAATTTGAGCAAGGTAATTATATTTTTTTAAACCAAGGAAGTAACCCCTTTTTTCCTTTCTAGTCACTTATGCAAACCTTGCATAAAGTGAGAGACTAGACAAATAACAAAACAAAGAAGTAACAACAAATTGCCAACCAATTTTTAGTACAAATTAGCATCCACTTGAGGCATGAGCGGCTATTTAACCTTGCACTAAAAAAGGCATAGTGATCTAACTTTATCTTCAAATGTATACACGTGAATATGTATGGAAAATTATTTAATTTTAATATGTATTATAATTTAGGCGACTACAAAATAGGGTTTCTATGGTTTAGTATACAAACTAGGGTTTATACTATAAACTAAGGTTTTTTGGCTAGGCTCTAGGATTTCTAGGCTAGGATCTAGAACCTAGGTTTACAAGCTTAATGTTGAAATCCTCTATCATGACTGTAACAAAAGTGCAACCTTCGCTCAATTAAAACAACTTATTAAGCATGGGATGGTTTTTATACCTCATTTTAACACTTGCGTTAGGAAGTTTCATCAAAACTTAGGGCATTGACTAATGTCTTTGGAGGACCAACTTTGAGGTTCAAGGTAGAGGAAGGGGATAGATCATAGAGGAGGGAGCACATGGTGGTATTTATAAATAGGGTCCCATTATAGGAAAGGATTTTGATATGTAATTATTTGTTGTAGCTTGATATTTTTTGGAATCTTTGCCATTTATCCTCTTTGCTTATGTATTGGTTCAGATATGGATTGCACTTGATGTTTTTTTAGTTATAAGCTCCCTTGTAATACACATGAGAAACTTTGCATGTGTATAAGGATTTGGATTCGAATGTATGCACATGAATATATATGTGCAATGAAAAATGATTTTATTTTAATATGTATTATAATTTAGGCTAGGGTTTATGCTACAAAATAGGGTTTCTACGATTTAGAATACAAACTAGGGTTTTTTTGCTAGGATATAGGATTTCTAGGCTAGGATCCAAGCCCTAGTATTATGGGATTAATGTTGAACTACTCTATCATAACCTTAACAAAAGTGTAACCTTCACTCAAGCAAAACCTCTTATTAAGCATGTGAGGCTTTTTATACCTTATTTTAACACTTGCATTAGGAAGTTTTGACGAAACTTAGGGAATTGACAAAAGTCCTTGGAGGACCAAATTTGAGTTTTAGGATAGAGGCAGGGGCTAAATACTAGAGGAGGGGGCATAAGGTGTTAATTATAAATAGGGTCCCAATATAGGAAAGGATTTTGATATGTAATTATTTGTTGTAGCTTGAACGTTTTTGGACGCTTTTCCATTTAGCCTCTTTGTTTATGTATTTTGGGTCAGATATGGATTACACTTGATGTTTTTTAGTTGTATCCACCCTTGCAATACACATGGGAAACTTTGTATATATATGTGTATAATGATTTGGATTCAAATGTATTGACATGAATATATATTTACAATGAAAAATGATTTCATTTTTATATGTATTATAATTCAGGATAGGTCTTAGGCTACATAATAAGGATCTATGATTTAGAATACAAACTAGGGTTTTGATACAAACTAGATTTTTTTATCTAGGATTTAGAGTTTATAGGCTAGGAATTAGGGTTTCAGTTAGTACGAGACCCTAATCATCTAACTCCCAAGATTTCCAACTGAGGATTGAAATACGAGGACGGACATATGACATCACTAGATTTTCCTTTCCATGTACTTTTATGATGTAACATGGCTTGGGTTTGAAAACACTAAGAAATACAAGCATGCCAATAGGGAGAGCCTGAACAACATAACCTTGTTGTTGAAGCCAATGAGGGATTTCCACTTATCTTGGAAATGATAGGTTCATGAAGAAACCCTTCGAGTTAGACACTCTCTATCATGAGGCTACCATATGAGAACATAAGGGGAAATAGTGACATCTTTGATGTTCTTGGTATTCTCTTGTGTGATGCTAAGGAATTCTCTTGTCACGACTAGGGTTTGTGGTGTACATGTAAACCCTAGGAATTTGAATTCCATGTGAAAAAGTAGCATCCATATTGGCGAAATGAATTTGAAATTTTATTTAACACATTATGGATCATATTGTTATCATATAAATGTATCCTTAATAGGTGCACATTGAAGCAAAGCAACCATGGGTAAGTATTTGTTTTTTTCTATTTTTTGTATTGGATATGCACAGTGTTGTATGAAATAATCTTTTTTCAAGATGTGGAATCCAAGTAGGGAGATAAGCAAGTGAGTTTTTGAATGCTAAAGTAGCAATAATTAGATGAGGAAAACACATGGAAAAGGGAAAATGTGAGATATTGTGCAATAGTGAAAGGTATTGCAAAGTAATTTATACATACAGTAATGGGCGATAGTACCCCCTCAATAGGATAAGAAGCATAATATGGTGTTAATGTAGAACATGAGGGATTGCAACTTTATTCACCCACATAATTTATATAGATATGTTTCCACTAGTAGAAAATGAGCAATAAATGACCAAGTGACAAAAAAATTTGGTCACCATAGTTTTTCAAGGTATAAATGACCAAACTTGAGTGAGACAACTAAAAATGACCAAAGGAATAACAAATTAGGTCACATGATAAAATATATGACTAGATAACAAGTAACTAAACTAAAAATGACCACATAAAAGTAACATTAAGAACACGAATTTGTCATTGTTAGTTGTGTCACTTCGACAATGGAAAATTGCAATTTTGACAATGAATTTGTACAATTTATTAAATTCTAACACTACATATATGAATCCATCTGCAGCGTTAGAATTCAGTAAATTGTAGACCCCCTCACATGTCACAACTCAACATTAATGCATGAAGCAGATTTGCACCACTTACATTAATGACCCTATTATATATAGTAAGTTTGTTCTTAAGGCATAAGAAATTTGTTTATATAAGATTTACATCCTTCCCAAGGTATCATAGTCAATTTTCAATACACATGTGGTACACATTAATAAAAACCATCCCATGTTGAGATATCGCAAGTACTACAAACCTAAACTAAAAATGACCACATAACAATTAGTTTTTTATTTGGTAATTTTTAGTTGTGTCACTCCGACAGTGGAAAATTACAATTTTGTCAATGAATTTGTACAATTTACATCATTTTAACAATGCAGATGGATTTAAATATCCTTTTTGGGAGGTCTCTAAATCCATATACAGTGTTAAAAATTAGTAAATTGTAACATTGTAGATCATGGATTCAGAGACACGAGCTAGTGTTGAAACATGACGCCATAGGAGAACCTACTGAACTTTTTTCCAAGTTAATTTAATATGTACTATCATATCCAGTTCAATGTGCTTATCATATCCATAACTTATTCACCATTTTCACTTTCATATTATCCCTTCGACAATTCCGCCAAGTTGCATCATGCGCATCATCATAGTGTGGTTGAGTTGATCTTGGATATTTGTTGTCTCTCACTCTTGGCATTTTCATGTTGTGAATTTGGTGTCATTATGTTTGTCGCATCATACTAGCCATGTTCATATTTTGTTTTAACAAAACCATCGTTGTCTGACTCTCTCGACAATATGTTAAAGTTTTAACAAATTCATGTATTTTGTGTCATCGTGATGTTAGCTAAAAATTGTCAATTTCAAAACCTCCATTAGTTATTCATATGCATCCATTCATCATGGTTCTCCTAGCTCTTGAATTTGGAAATTTAGAAAGTTCCCCTCGGGTCTATCCTCTTCAAAAAATCACCAATATCCTTTATTTTGAAAAGAAAAAAAATCCTCCATTTTTATAAATTCTTTTAACATTTGTTGGATGTGTTAGAATACCATCGATACTTCGTTGACCGTATGATACCACTTAAAATGGAACTCACATCTCATATTAGGGGTTAAGTGAAGCCTTAAATACCACTTAGCATGGAACTCATATATTCCCACAACTACCTTGTAACCTTTGGGATCGAAAGCACAAAATTGTTGTGATTTAATTGCTCTAGAGGAGACTACTAATATATATGCATAGACAAATAGCTAAAAGAACAAACTCTAGAACTAGCTTGGTTTTTGGTGATTGTCATCATGTTGATCCATTCAATATAGCTATAGCAAAACCTTAGCAATTTTTTTTGCTGTCCACAAGGATGCATAAAATTCTGAAAATAGTTATCATATAATATAGTTATAGATGTATTTATAGATATTAACATTAATACATATATAAAATATTTATTTTTAAATGTAAAATTTATTATTATTTTTTTAATTAGAAAAAAGATGGAAATATTGTACAAAGGGATAAGATAAATTTCCTACATGAATTTGGAAAATATCCCCTGCAAAAAATAGTACCGAT